>CM018691.1:95138035-95663546 GCA_009363875.1 Mikania micrantha
GCTCGAGAACATCTTTTGCAGTCGTGGATCCTTTTTCTCTTGGCCATTGTCTTTTGCCTCTTCTTCTTTGGCGAAGAGTCCAGGAGTTGGAGTGGTAGTCGGCATCTTGAGCTTCTTCTTCCCTTTCTTGCCTTGTGGAGGTGGCCTCTCTGGGATGAAATCCTCACTTGATGAAGAGGCAGGCTCAGCCCTCGAACTTGTCGCTTGGGTGTCGTGCTGTCAGCGACAATGGCAATAGGGTGCCTTGATCTTCCACAACATTGTCTTCCTGTCTCCCCACAATCATCCGAAACCGAACTTGATCAGGCCTTTGACCAACATATTGCTTCTCCCTCGCTTGTTCATATTGATATAGCCAAGATGTCATTCAACCACGCATCCTTTTGATTCCCAGAGTGCCGACAGTGGGACCTTGATCCTGGTGTAGTTTTGTTGATGACGATCTGTATGAAGCGAGGAAATGCCAGAAACCCTCTCCTCCTTCTCTTTCCCTTGATGTTAGCATACTGTCAAGAAATATCATTCTTGAGAAGTTGAAATCCATTCCCAGAGCCAGAGCTGTCAAACAAGAGCTTAGTGTCTGATTCAACACATCATACCCGCCTTTCCTTCCGGACAGACACTGTGTGACAACGTGAGCCAGATATCTCCCGTAAGGATGGAGAAGTTTCTTCTCGGTAGGAGGATAAGCACCCTCGTGTCCCATCTGGAAGATAGTACGGTTGACCAAATCCTGGTCCAACTCAACCGGATCTGTATCCTTGTCTCCAAATTGCAGACATTCTCGTAGGATCTGCTCTGTGATGGTGATTGACTTCCCTTGAATCTTCCCAACAATACTGATGTCTCCATTACTGTTAGTGTGATCAGTAATGGTGCTCCAAAAGCTCTCAATATAATCAGAAAAGATGGTAGGAGGCGCTCCATGATAGCATAGTTTACTGAGACAAAATCAGACCATCGACCATGCTCTTGAACTCTGAATGTTTTTGCGGTGGATCTCCGAGGTACGCTGACATGTTCTGATCAGGTACGAATCGTAGGTCTTCCATCTGAAAAGGAAACTGATTAAGTTAGTTTACTACTTCAAGAAAATTTTCTAAGTCTCGATATACACGAAGACCATAGTGTACACGAACTATGATTTGTTAAAAATTTCTAAGTTTTGAGTACACAAAATCAAGAAGTACACGAAATACTTGATGTACACGAAATGTGATATGTACACGAAGTATAACTGTACACGAAATTCAGGTTGTACACGAAATCCAGACTGTACACGAAATCGTGTACTCGAAAGTTTTTATTTTCGTGTACTCAAGATTCCATGAAAAGTTTAACATTTTGACTCCATAGAATTTCTAATCAGGTTCAATATACTCGGAATATCGAATTGAAAGGCGAATAACATATTTACAGATAGCCTTCCAATTTCAAGTATTTCTTGGTCAATTTGACCAAAAACTTCCTGTATTCGAAATTTGCGTACTCGAAAATCAATTTTGACCATAACTTTCGAATGCATGGTCAAAATTTGATAAAATTCTATACCTAGGGTCGCCTAATGATGATCTATAAGATGGCCGGAGTAGAAGTTTGACATCGGGTCTAGAAATCGAGATCGCCTCAGAAAGACCATTCTGTACTCGAAATGAAGAAACCGCGTACACACGAATTGTGGTATTCGAAATCAAATATCGGTGGACTATTTATAGGGTCACTTCGAACACACATTTTCGTGTACACGATTTCGAGTACAAACACTTAGTTAATTTTCGATTTAAAAATTCTAACTTTTCTAAAATAAAATAAATAAAATAAAATAAAATAAAATAAAATAAAATAAAATAAAAATAAAATAAATAAAATAAAATAAACTTTGAACAAGTTTAAAGTTTAGTCGGTTCAAATTTTGTGGGATCAAATATGTTATCAAAATTTTAACCATCTTAGTTAATTTCTCAGTGAAGCACAACCTTTAAATAGCTATTCCCCACCAATTGATTTCCACTCGTTAATCCATCTCTTAAAAATCAATTATATGATCAAGTTTTTCTGAGAATATCTTATGGGAAATTTGTGATCAATTAGATTGTAAGACTAGATTAATATGCAACCTATCAGTCTTGTTAAATCCTTTGTTTTAAACTTTGATTGTGTTTCAGCGAACTTAAAATCATTTTGATAGAGTTTAAAGATGAGAAAAGAAAGAACAGATCCATTAGATTAGAATCAAGAACAAGAAGGGGTTCTATCATCTTGTGTTCATTGGCATCTTTTATTTTCTGATCTGCAGACACATTGGCCTTAACGTCACACATTCAGTTCTTTGCTTACGCAAAACATAGAATGCTTCAGTAGGTATTTCCCGCTCTTTGTTTGCACAAAACATAGGAAATACCCGAGTTTTTTCAAAACATAATTTTAAGTTTATAGAAACACAATCTCATTTTGATTAAAGGATTTAATCTAGAAGTCAAATAGTTGTCACACATTTCTAGTTATCTAATGATCATAATTTCACACTTATTTATCTAATTATGTATTTTAAGTTTGATCAAGTTTGATTATTTAAGTTTTGAAAAACTTGTTTCAACTTCTTAGCATAGAATAGATATTCAAGGTTGTGATTCCTTTTGAAATCATATTAAGATAGTGAAATTTTGATCCTTAGAGATTATTTCACTTCCCATTTTGATCGATTCACTTTGCTTGTCCAACTAAAATCTTTTTGTATTTTCTTAAGTTTTTGTAAAGTAAAAAGTTAAAAATATTTTGTAATTTTCTTTGAATAACGCGGAGCAGAATCTCCTTTTCTTAGGATTTCAAGCTTAACTCCCCCTAAACTTATAGATTATCTTAGACTGACTCAAAAACCAAAATCTTTTTGATGTTTTGTAAATTTTTGACTCAAAGAACGAAAAATATTTTTGTTGTTTTGTAAATTTTCTCCCCCTAAATTTGTGAACTGAGTAAGACACAATTTTAATTGATTTACAAAAATGCTTTCAACTAAAGCTTATTAGTTTGAGAGAGGTAAGCAAGTGATGGAAGCGTGCTGTATCGAACGGTTTTGTGAAAAGGTCCGCTAGATTGTCATCAGTATGGACCTTTTCAAGATGAATCAACTTTCATTCGAAACAATCACGGATGAAGTGAATCCGGATGTCAATATGTTTGTTTTGGAGTGTTGTACCGGATTCTTGACGATCTGTAGGGCTGCTTCATTGTCAAAAAATATAGGAGAGTCAAGAAAATTCAAACCGTAATCGAGGAGCTGTTGTTGCATCCATATAACCTGAGAACAGCAACTAGAGGCAGCAACATACTCAGCTTCAGCAGTCGAAGTAGATACAGTCGTTTGTTTTCTTGCATTGCCATGAGACAAGGCGTTCTCCCCAGGTACTGACACCCACCAGTGGTTGACTTCCTATCCAGGTTACATCCACCAAAGTCACTGTCTGAGTATGCAAATAATTGAAACTCAGAGTTCTTTGGGTACCAAAGACCGAGTTTAGGCTTCCCGACTAGGTGCCGAAAGATTCTCTTGACAGCTATGAGGTGAGATGCCTTCGGATTTGCCTGATATCTGGCACACTGACATACTGAGAACATAATGTCTGGACGACTAGCAATTAGATACATCAGAGAACCAATCATCGAGCGATAGAGGTGCTGATCAACATCTTCACCTTCCGAATCCGAAGTCAGGATAGGACGAGCAGCCATAGGAGTGGACGCCGGTTTTTGACTCCATCATTTTGAACTTGTTCAAAATGTCCGTGACATATTTTCCTTGATGAATTAGCACGCCCTTAGAATCTTGCTTCACCTGCAGACCCAGAAAGAAGGTCATTTCGCCCATCACACTCATTTCAAATTTCTTTTTCATCACCCCTTCAAATTCCTTGCACAACGCTGAGCTGGTGGAGCCAAATATGATGTCATCCACATAGATTTGAACGAGAATTAAATCATTCTTATCTTTGCGAACGAACAAAGTCTGATCAATAGCTCCACGGGTATATCCATTTGCGAGCAGGTGATCAGTAAGCGTAGCATACCATGCTCGCGGTGCTTGATGAAGGCCGTAAAGAGCTTTGTCTAACTTGTAGACATGCTCTGGATACTGAGAATCTTCAAAACCAGGGGGTTGGCACACGTAGATTTCTTCCTTTACCTTTCCGTATAAGAAAGCTGTCTTCACATCCATCTGATATACCGTGAAGTTCATATAGGAGGCGTAAGCCAAGAAAATTCGAATGGCTTCAAGTCGTGCAACTGGCGCAAAGACTTCCTCATAATCTATCCCCTCTTGTTGATAAAAGCCTTGAACCACCAACCTTGCTTTGTTTCGGATAATGACTCCAGAGTCATCTCTTTTATTTCTGAAAACCCATCTGGTTCCTATAGGCAGTTTTCCTTTGGGCAGGGGAACCAGATTCCATACTTTAAGTTTCTGAAACTGCATCAGTTCTTCCTGCGTTGCTTCAACCCAGCTGGACTCTTTGAGAGCCATTTTAACATTCTTGGGCTCAACCTGCGAGATAAAACAAGAATATAAACATGAATTAATTGGACCTGATTGACTTCTGGTAGTCGTCTCTTCAGGCAAGAGGTTCTGAGCTGTAATGGTTCTGCTTCGAGTGAGAACACCTTCCGAGAGAGGTCCAATAATATTTTCAACTCGATGATTCTTGTTTATACTGAGTGTTGGCACTTCTTCCACAGCTAGATTGTCTAGCAAGTTGCTGAGATTATTCACTTGATCTATACTTGAGGAAGAAATGTTGTCGGTATGAGCATTTTCACTTGACTCAGTTCCTTGATCCACACAATGTTCCTCAAGAATGTTATCTGAGAACAATGGATTATCAAAGGTCTGGTGGGAGGAAGATGAGATTTGATCAGCTTCTGGAAGTGGTTGAACAGACTGAGAAGTGTCTGGTTCTGATGGGAGAACTTCTTGTACTGGGGTCGGCTGAGCTGGAGGGTCACGATTGTACATGCCAGGAGGATCAACTGTCAAAAGATTAGGATCACATGGAACATAGTCAACTCTATAGTCCACATCATCACTTTTGTAGAAATCATTGGCTTGCTCATATGCTCCTGCATTCTCAGATGGAGTGCTGAAGGGCTTAAAAGTGGAGTCATACTCAAATAGCCAGTTTGGACCAGAACCAGCATCAGTAGAGTTCATTTCTTGCCAATCTATGTAGTATGATTCCACAATCATCCGAGTTTTCTTGTTATAAACTCTGTATGCTGCCCTTTCAGATGAGTAGCCCACGAAGTAACACTCATCTGCCTTATCATCAAACTTATGGTTAGGCTCTGTATGAAGAAGAGTGCAAGGACATCCGAATGACTTGAAGTGTCCAACTTTGGGCTTCTGATTGAATAGAATCTCGTAGGGAGTCTTCTGATGACGCTTGTTCAGAAGTGCTCTATTTTGAACATAGCACGCAGTGTTAACTGCTTCAGCCCAGAAAAAGATTGGTAGCTTTGATTCTGACAACATTGTTCGTGCAGCTTCTATAAGCGTTCTGTTTCTCCTTTCAGCAACTCCATTTTGCTGAGGTGTTCTGGCTGCACTGTATTGCCTAGCTATCCCTTTCTCATCACAGAAATCTATAAGAGTCTGATTTCTAAATTCAATTCCATTATCAGTTCTAATCACCTTGACCTTTAGATTCTTCTAATTTTCAATCAAGGTAATGAACTTCTTCAAAATCTCTGGAGCTTCATCTTTCTTGGCCAGAAAGAACACCCAAGTGAATCTGGAATAATCATCTGTCACAACGAGACAAAATGAGTTTTTTCCAATACTCATTACGTTAACTGGTCCGAAGAGATCCATATGAAGAAGTTGAAGAACTGAAGAGATAGAAGTGAACAATTTAGGCTTGTGAGGTCTCTTGTGTTGTTTCCCTTTGGCACAAGAGATACATTTCTTAATAGTGGAGAAATCTTTAGAAGGTAGACCAATGACGTGATCTCCCTTGGCGAGTCTGTTTAGATTTTTTAGGTTTACATGACCCAGTCGCCGATGCCATAACAGACAATCATGCTCCGACGCCTTTGAGAACAAACAAGTGTTCTCTGTAAATGAATCTGAGTTCATATTAATAATATAGGCATTGTTTATCCTTGGAGTTCTCATCAGAATCCACTTCTCAGGCACTACAAAGCCAGGCTTCAGAATAAGACATTCTTTGTTTGTGAAGTGTGAGGAAAAACTCTTATCACAGATTTGAGAAACACTCAGAAGACTGTGATTGAGCTCTTCAACATAGTACACATCTTCAAACTAAGAGTTCCATTTGTGACCGTGCCCTTCATGCTTATCCTTCCTCCCTTGTCTCCAGCAAATGACACATAGCCTCCATTGAATGGTGTAACTTCATGCAACTGAGAGAAATCCACAGTCATATGCCGGGAACAACCACTATCTACATACCAAACATGTTTAAGCTTGCTTGGCTTTCCCTGCATAGTACACATTCAATTAATGAGAAACAGGTACCCAAATCATAACAGATTTAGGTACTTTGGTAATAGAATAAACTCTATCCTTGGGTTTGGGTTTGGGTCTGTCTGAATTGAGCTTAATATGTTTTGTCATGCTTCCACTGCCCTGGTCAACTGGTTTTATCTTAGTTTTGAAAATCCTTGGAGTTTGCTTATGAAAACCAGATTGTGTTTTGTTTGATTTCTTATGTCTTTTTGCAGTGGAAGGAGTCTGAGTCTGAGTCCCCTTTTGAGAGGTTTCCTTAGGCTTGGAGGATGGTACAGTCCTCACATGTTTGTTAACCGGTTTAGCCTTAGGTATGACCTTCTGATTCTTCCCATAGAAGAATTCAGTAGGTCGGTGCAGACAGTGTCTAGCAATGTGGCCTGGTTTCCCACATGCATAACAGCAGACCTTTTGGTGAAATTCAATTGGATCAAAGGGCTTTACATCACAGTTACTTTGACTAGAGGATGAGTTTGAAGAAATTTGTTCCAATGACCCAGTTGGAATATAAGGTTCACAGTTAGGGTTCAACTGTGAACATTCCTCTTTAGTAACTGTGGAATGAGCCGGTGCAGTTTGTGCTGTCAAAGGAGAGAAGGTTGATTTTATAGCAAATGTTTTTTGAAAATGTTTCAACATATCATTAAGATTAATGTCAATTTCATCGAATTTTCCAACAAAATCAGTTTTGGAACAAAAGATGATTGTCTTGTAGATGTTGAACAATCTGTGCTCCTCCCAGCACTTCTTTCTACCTTCTTCTCCTCTAAACCTGCAACACTTAGTTTTTCTGCACAAACCTTAGAATCATTAGTCATAACAGGGTCAGCTGTGAGCATAACCGGTTTGGTCGGGAAATCACAAGCACGACTAGAATCCAATTCCAAGTCATTAACAGATGTGTTGATCCTTGGCATGCATGAGTAATTATGGTTAAAGGGTGGTGCACACTCCTTAAAACCAAGACCCTTATTATCCCTCTTGAATTGTATGCTTACCATGTTTTCTAAAACTTTGCTTGAATAATCAAATTGTTCACATTTTACAGAAATTTTAGAAAGTTGAGTGTTGGCTTGGTCTAGCTCCAAAGTGAGTTCATCGATTTTGCGTCTAGCATCACAATAGTTGGACTCTTTATCACTTAAAAGTTCTTTTAGCCTTGCCACATCCCGACCCTCGGCTTCAAGTTTCCTTTTAAAAATTCCTTCATTTTTAAGAAATTCTGAGTTAAAGTATTTAAGTTTGTTTAATTCTTTGATTAAAGATTCATTGTGTGACCTGTACTTAAGTACTTTATTTATGCATGAGGTAGAGCAAAGATTTTCAGTTACCTCCTTATGTTTGTCGTCCACCTCGGCCATGAATGCATGACTCAGAGTCAGCTCTAGTTCCTGCACCTGATCACTCCAATCATAGGAGTCAGTCTCTTGAGTCACCAGTGCTTTCGATGTGCTAGCACTTCCTCCCGCAGCTGCGGTCACAGATTTCTCTTCAATCTTCTTTTCTCCTTCTTTAGACACTTTCGGCTGCTTACATTCTCTGGCAAAGTGACCCGGTTGGTCGCAGTTGTAACATCGCAGCTTTGATTTATCAAAACCAAGCTTCTTTCCAGGATTGTTTCCAAAGCTATTTCTTCCATATCGCTTGATGAACTTCTTTGCTCTAAATACTGGCATTGCCATCTGCCATGAGATATCCATTTCTTCAACATCAGCTGGATTGATCTGCTCTAGATTGTCTTGAGTGAGATTGGATGGAGCCAATTCACCTGCTATGAAAGCATTGTAACTGTTCATGAATCCTTTAAACAGCAGCAGATTCTCTTCGCTTTCTGGATTGACTTTAGGCACTGATCCGGTTTGTCCAGATGATAGGAATGCAGTCTCAAAAGGAATTGTATGAGATGAAGAAGGCTGATAGTGCTGCATTCCTGATGATTGAAGATTAATTGCTGACAGAAGGGCAGAGTTCTCAGATACAGGAGCAATGCCCATTGAGCTGGCATGATTCAGTGCTCTCTGCTTATCATCCATATCATAGGAGTTGATGATTGAGATCAGCTCACTCAAAGAAGTTTTGTACATATCTTTGGTCCTTTTGATTGTTGTACAATTTGAATTCCAAGTGTAAGGTAATGAGTTCAGCAGCTTCTTGTTCACCTCTCCCTTGGTCATCTCAATTCCAGAACTAGTCATCTCAGTCATCAGATGAGTGAATCTGTTAAGTTGTGCTTCAAGAGACTCTCCCTTGATGTGATTAAACATGTTAAACCTTTGCCTGAGCATATCCTTCTGACTTTCTCGCATGTCCTCATTTCCTTCAAATCTTTCAACCAAGGCATTCCAGAGTTCCTTAGCAGTCTTGTGCTCCTTAAATCCGTGAGCAACATCAGTCGATAAGGCCATTGTAATCGAAGCATACGCCTTTTCATCCTTTTCCATCATGAGTATGTCATTGTCGGTGTACAATTCCGGATCCTTGGGAACAAGAGGACCATTGATCTCACTCTGGTATGAGGGTACATAGGGACCCTCCTCAATCGATCTCCAAAGCTTTGGATCGGTATACTTGATGAATGACTGAAATCTGAACTTCCAATCTTGGAAGTTATCTCCTGACACGAGCCTTGGTGGCTTTGTTCCGGTGTCGATCTCATTGTCCAGATTGAGTAAGTTGGACAAATTTGTCAGATTCTTTGAAGCCATGATGAATCAGAAAATTTTCTAAGTCCAGTACACGAATTCCCTGTAGCTCCCTGTAGATACTGCTCAAAGTTAAACAGACAAATCTGTACTCGAAACTCCTTGTAATCGAAAATATCCCTGTACTCGAAAATCTTCTTGTACTCGAAAATTCTCTTGTACTCGAAATCCTGTGTGTATTCGAATCTGACACTGTATTCGAAATTCTGTAGTCGAACTCCTCTTGTACTCGAAAGTATTTATACTTCGAACACTCTAACTATACTCGAAATAGCTGAACTCGAAAATTCTGAACTCGAAAATACTTAAGAAAAATTTTAAGAAAAAATTTATAAAAATATTTCTTAAGATTTGGAGTCCCAAATTTACACAGTAGCTAGATGAAGTAGAGAAGAATGATAAAGTATAAAACTTGCTTCAGAAAGTTGTTACCTTGATGATGAAAAGAGTACTCAAGCTCTGATACCACTTGTAGGTCCTTAAACTGATCAAGATCCAAACTTTATCTTCATAATCACCATCGTTGATGTCTAACGAGTGCGGAATCCAGGTTAGAATCAAGAAAGCAATAAGAAAAATGCAAACTTTTATAAAATCTGAAAAGTTCGAGTACAAGTGCCTCAATACGTCTAGAGAGCAAATGCCTCGGGATTCCAACCTAAACCTGTACAAAATACGTCTATTTATACTAGGCCTAGGAGTACACGAAATCTATTACAAAAGTTCGAGTACACGATCAGTTCGTGTACTCGAAATACTGTACACGAATTATCAACAAAAATCTGATCTTTGACTCTTCCGGGTTGACTTTGTCAGTCTTCATCGTTTAGCGGGCTCTACACTTTTGTACTATGAAAGTTATCAGCTACAGTCTTTGTCAGAGGATTATCCTCGGAAGCCTTTGTCTTTGTCTTTGGAGGTTGCAGAGGAGAATCTTTGGAAGCCTTTAGTCTTCGGAAGCCTTTAGTTCTTCAAAAGCTTTATGTCTTCGGAAGCTCTGAAGCTTTAACTCTGTTAAGTTTTGGCCTTCCGAGGTGCTTTGTCTTGTACAGCCTTCAGTTGGAGTGAGTTACCTTTCGGAAGCAATGTTGCTTCCGAAGAGGAACTCCTTCCTTCCAAAGGCTGTTTGTCTTTGTGGTCTCTGATACTTAGACAAAATTGAAGTTTGGTGAGCATCAGCCTTTATTGGTCTTTACATGGTAGGATCTTACAAACACTTAAACACAACACTTGAGAAAATAAGAACTATATTTCTCTCGAATATAGAAAAGTTACAAGACTCGCACAAGAATTTAACTACTTAGCATAATACAATGAGAGGTTATATACTCGAAGCTACAATAACATTTCTTAGAAATACAAAGCTGGACAAACACTAGAAACAAAGTGAAAATTATTCTAGCATCTATTGTGGTTTTACAGTTGTAACCACATTAATTACAATTAATGCAAATAACTTCGTTGAACCTATACATATAATTACTATAATAAAAAAGAATAATTATGTTGATCTTTAAATCATCAAAGTGTATTCTATTATCACTACTCTTCTGGATGTTGTAGTCTGACTATCTGATAATCAAAGCTAGGAATGTCTTTTGAATTAGTAATATGTCTTGTGTCAGAAATGCAACATTATTCATTTGCTTCAGCAGTTAATGTTGGTCGAAAGTATATTTGTATTCGAAAGCTGATCTAAGTATTCAGAAGCTAATATTTGCTGGAACCTAAAGTCCTTCTAAAGTTCATTTTCCTCTCTAAGAAGCATTCTAAGATATACTGATGTATTCTCTTAGGCATATGATGGAAAAACACCAACATTGGAAGTTTGACATCTTCTTCTGGAAAGAGTTAGCTTACGATGAAAAGAGGATATCATAGGTAGAAGTGCACAAATCGGGTTTTTTTGGAACCGCTTCCGGTTCTGGAACCGGTTTCAACCGGTTCCAGTTCCGGTTAACAAAGTCAATACCCGGTTTCGGTTCTGGGTTTCGACCGGTTCCAACCGGTTTTTTACCGGTTTCGGTTTGGATTTTGGCCGGTTCCAGTTCGGGTTTTGGCTGGGTATAGGTGGAACCAGTTCTAGTTTCAGTTCCGGTTCTAATTTGTCTGAAAAACCGGACCCGTTTGTACCCACCGGTTCCGGTTCGGGTTGTCGGTTCCAGTTTCGGGTCAGGTATTTTTGCCCACCTCTAGTCATAGGAAGTCTCTAGTCTTCCGACATATCTTCACTAGAAAAGGAGTTTACACATGCAACATAATTTTATTTTCTACAACAAACAATTTTAGGTGTAAGAATGTTAGTTTTTTAATTGTTTGTATAAGATTCTTTGTAAATTTGCATTTAAGCTAATCAATTATTAGTATGATCACGAATATAAAATTCAAAGAGGATCAATTAAAAACTGTTTTTAAAACAGGTAGTGACCAACTAATTTGGTATTTCAATCGTAAAAGATATATTATCTCTCTCTCCATACACACACAAATATAAATATATATATAGAGATCCTTTGTTAGAACATCTCGCCATTTTTGTTACGTTAACTTATGATAACTCATCAAAATCAATCAAAATTTTTGTTTGTTTTTCGAATATCATGTTCAATGTTTTCTAATTTTATTTGTAATTATAATAATATATGCATTTTAGATTTTATTTCCATTTAACTTTTTCGCTTTTCTAATGTGTTTATGTACATTTATAAAGCTTACATGGGTATAAATTATAAAATATTAAATGCATATGAATTCATACTTACATAAACTAAGAAATATTATACATGTGTAATAATATATTCAACAAAATGAAAAATACAAAAAATTGGTTTGATATTTACAGGTTCTCACTACTTATCGCAATAAGTGTGAGTTATTATAAGATTTTGTTCATATATATGAGAATCAATAAGTTGTAGAAACTAAAAAAAGTCATTTATAGCAACATGATTTAAATGATATAAAAGCAATCTTCCTTTAAAATAGAGATAAGTTATTGTTATATAATTTTTATATTTTTTATGAATGGTTATTTATTTCTCAAATATTATAATTTTTAATTGAATATCCTCTCAAAAATAAAGTTTATTTTGTTTAAAAATGCTATTAAAAAAACTCATTTCAAATGAACTCTTATTAAACTCATTTTAACGATGTTGGAACGTCTTGGCAAGCTATATAATATTAGTTTTTAAGATTTACTTTAAACAATTAGCTTTAAACTTTAGTTTTTAGGCCTTGTTATTAACATTTAGGTTTTATCTCTATGATTTAATATTTGAGGTTTAGGTAAAGGTTCGACAAGCTTGTTCTAATGATAAGGTAATGAGATCTATTAGAGTTTGTTTGGATCGGTTTTTGAGTTTTAAAATCTATGTTAGCCTTCTTAAACAAAATAAAACTTTTAGAGGAAAATTTTCATACATATATATGTTAATAGATGTTTATTATATATAATTCTATGCTTCTTTTATTGGCGGTAGTGTTTGTTAACTAAAATGGGTCGAATGTAATTTGAATACCTCGCATGTATTGTTGTATGTAATGTTGTAGTTGAAACAAGTTTATATGAATTGATGGTCCCAAATACTAAATCATTTATATGTATCCCTTGAGAATATAGGATGGCTTCCCACACGTGGTCATGGATCCTCCGTCTATTCTTGCGGCAATGTGTCTAGGCACCGTAGATACTGGAGTTAAATATTTGTGCCCATCATTGCAAAGTTCATATAGGCACAATTGGGCATATACCTTTGCACATCATCAGGAACTAGGGGTCAATGAATGCTCAAAAGTGTGGTGTTAGTATTTGGCCAATGTGTGTCCAAAATAGCTTTTATTTGTGAGCTTCAAACATGTGAGCTGTAAAATATATGTTGCATGTTATTAGAATATAATCTATCTGTGTAACTTTTCATATTTCCTTCATTTATTACTTGGTATTAATTCATCTGTATATATATTTTGTATTCTCATTTCAATGGAAGACAATGATTTATTCTCACATGGTATCATACGTCCTCATCAATCATGGCCTCTAAATCTTCCCTTCTGCCTAACCAACTTCCGTAACCCTCTCTTCCTCCTCCTCATGGCCGCTTCCTCCTCTGCCTCTACCGGCGCCTCTGGCGAAACTCCTCTCCACAGCCTCATGCATATGATTACTGTCTGGTTGCCTTCAACGAATTTTCTGCTTTGGAAGACCCAATTAATGTCGGTTCTAAACTCTCAGAAATTGTTGTCTCACATTGACGGTTCCGCGTATGCTCCTCCGTCCACCATTGAGACTGTTGGTAAACCAGCCCCTAATCCTGCTTATGAAGCATGGGCCCTTGCAGATCAGAAGGCCACCATCATCCTTCAAGCTTCCCTTTTTGAAGAAGCCCTTTCTAAAATCGTCGGTCTCTCCTCTGCACAACAAATTTGGTGTGCACTTGAATCTACCTAGTCCTTCGGTTGAGCGAGTCCAGAATCTTCATGATCAATTGTGTCGTCTCACCAAAGGTAACTCCTCTGTCTCTGAGTTTGGACGTAAATTCAAGACAATTTGTGATCAATTATCTGCCATCGGTGAACCGGTTATTGAATCAGACAAAATACATTATTTTTTATGTGGCTTGGGTGTCACATTTGCTGATTTTTCTACTGCTACTAGGGCTGCCAAATCAGCCTTGACCTTTCGTGATTTGTTAGCAAAGGCAAAAGCACAAGAGTTAGTTTTAAAATCCATTCATGGAACGGTTACACCCCCGGTTTCCTTCTCGGCTCAGACCCGCCATTCTCCAACACCCAAGGGTCGTGGAAATGGTCGTGGGTCTCGTGGTGGTCGGGGTATGGGTCGGCACTCGCCACATTGTCAACTATATCGGCTCGATGGCCATTATGCTAATGCGTGTCCCCACCTTGGCTCTTATGAGACTCATGCCCCTGGATCTAATGTAGACCTAGCCAAAGCCTTTCATGCTCAATATCATGTGACAACTTCTGGACCGGATTGGTATGTTGATTCTGGTGCAACTGATCACATGAGTTCATCGGCATCTACCGTGTCGAATCCGACACCGTTTGTGGGAAAAGCTTCTGTTTTGTTTGGTTATGGTAACACTCTTCCTATCTCTTATGATGGCAACTCTACAATATCTAACAACTTACTACTACAAGATGTCTTGGTGATCTCTAACATTACTAATAATTTGTTATCTATTAGTTATTAACCTCTGATAATGATGTCGATGTGTTGTTTTCCTATCCATATTTTCACATTCAGGATCAAAAGAAGAAGCAGGTTCTAGCTCAAGGACATTGTGAGCACGGACTTTATGTGTTAAACTCACCAAAAGCTTTTGTTGCTACTTCAAAACCCAAGATGAAGCCCTCGTTTAATATTTGGCATAATAGATTAGGACATGTGTCCTTTGAAACAATTAAACTTTTGAATATATTGGCTTATTCGGAGTTTACCTCTATTTTGCCAAAACCTATGTTATGCTCATCTTGCCAATCAGCTAAATCACATCATTTACCATTTGATATAAATGAACAATGGTCTACTAATATGCTTGATCTTGAACATTGTGATTTATGGAGGCCATCTGTCACACCCCGAGCCGGCGGGGTTGGATCGAAGTCCCCGTCGGGCGGAAGGTTCCCGGGGCGCGATATCGGGAATGATAATCGTGATGATTAGATTGTTTACATTGCACATGATATAAATGAGAAATGCTAAATAGAATAGAATTACAAAGTTAAATTACATCAGTATTGTTTGTAATTTAACAATGTAAATATACCATCAACATCATAAATTTCTTATCTTGTATCTACACAAGATATACAAAATATATTGTATAATGATGTTTCCAAAAGTATGCAGGTCCAAAATACTAAGTCTTCTATCTGAAGTCCTAGTCCAAAAGTAATGACTTCTTACTTGACATATTCGTCGCCTAAGAAGTCATGCAAAAAGATCAAGTCAACACATGGTTGGTGAGTTCATGTAGTTTAGTTATTGAAAAATAAGTTTGTGAACCGTTTAGGCAAAACCCTAACCTCATTAACAGCACCTGTATCATCCAGTTCGGTATGCTTATGTATAGGGCATACCCCTGAGTCGAGCCTACGACTTGCCCAGACGCTATCCCACCACATACTAAGCCACATAGGACATCGATGTTAATGATAATTAAGCATTTTACCTATCATTCCCTTCTATGATCATCTGAGATTTAAAGCATTCTGTTTAACAGTTTAAATCACATGATAACATTGATAACCTCTTCAGTAACAATCTTAACCTCATTAATATCACCTGTATCATCTAACTCAGTATGCTTATGTATAGGGCATACCCCTGAGTCGAGCCTACGACCCGCCCAGACGCCATCCCACCACATACTAAGCCACATAGGACATTGATATTAACGATAATTAAGCATTCTTACCTACACCCACTTCTATGTTAAAAGCTTGATTTCCACAATTTGAAATACTCTGATTTCCTTGGTTCACCATGTCTTCATGATTTCCCAAAAACGGTTGTAGAAACATAACATTAAAAGGTTAATTAAACTAATAATTAATCATTTAATTACAACTAAGACATGATGATTAGGCCTTATTTGACTCAATCAATTAGACTTAGTTGTTGGTGGTTGTCCAAGTTGTACCCTCTCACACGTGGCCCATATCGGGTATGACCCACAAGGAGTCTACCTGTATGCGTCGGGACTTTCATGAATTGCCCATATCAGCTTGACCCACAAGTCTACTGTATGCGTCGGGACTTTAGGATATCCTTTGCTTTATGATCTTCTTGATTTCCTTGATTTCATCTGATAGTTTAAGTTATGCCCATGTACCTTGACTACAAGAGTCTACTACTATGAAGGGACTTTCCGTGTGTTACACGTGGTCTCGATTTACATACAACTGACAACTCACCTTACTCTAAGTATTAATGATTTCATTAGATCATAATGAGTTCATTATTTCAATGATTCACACAAGGTTATGATTCCCTTGATTCCTTTGATTCTGATCTTTAGACATCCATGATTCCACAATGATTGTAGATTTATGAGTAGGATTCTTAGTTTACTGATCACACACTGGATTAGATTCCACTGCATTTGATTTTTAGCTTTGGTTCATTTTGTTTCACTTTGAATTGAGATTCTTGAATTTGAGTTTGATGGACTAAAGGTTTGTTTAGAGTTTTAGAATTTAGATATTACTCATAAGAGTAATTTAATTAACTTGTTAGTTAATTTGGCATTACGATTACCTAGACAGGAGTCTAGGATTATAAACAAGTATTTATAAAACAATTATAAGCAAAAGCATTTATGTAAAACAATTTAAATAAAAAGATTTATGCATGCTTCTCAGCCCCGCGTTTGAAAACAAAAATGTTTAGAAAAGGGGCAATGAACTCACCTGTGTTGCTCTGTATAGAATTACCACAAAATGCGCGCTCGTTACTTGTGACCTAAGTATCTTCAGTACCTGAGTTGTTTTAAGAGAATTCGAATACGATAAGTATATACAGTAGTCGTCATATCTAGGGTTTGGTCTCGGTGTGCAACTACGTGTCCTAGATACTAACGTGTTTCTAAAAGTTCGTCTAACAACTCTAACTTATTTCCCTTTAGTAAACCCTTATCCCACTAAATCATTTTTAAGTCTTTATGTAAAACATTTTCAGGTTAATTTATTTTAAGTTAAACATTTATTTAGAAAGATCATTTAATTAATTTAATAGGATTTATAAGTCATTTACCTTTATTAAAACGTAATTAAATAAAAGATGAGTATAAGTACCATGATGAGCTTAAGTTAAGCCCATTGGGCCTCCCTTGGGCCCATTACTTGACTTGATCATTCAAACGATCTCTAGTTAGTTCTTTGATTAACTAAGCCTAGATGATTTAAATAAAACCTCTAGGTTAGTTACATATTTTCATGGATTTTCCTAAGGATTAGGTGTCAATCTTTTAATCAACACCCAAACCTCATATTAATGTTTTGATCTGTTATGATTATTCCCATGTTTGATCCCGAAAAGGTGATATTACTCCTATTTAGATGACAACATCTCTTAAGGTGTTTGGTGTGTTAGAAACCCTAATGAGTTTTCATAATCATTAGTATGACATTAGTGCTAAGATTAAAAGATTTCCCATGCACACCCATGTTAAGTTTATAGCTCATGCATGCACCATGTAAACCCCATGCACTCACCCCTTCTATCCATTTTGCCAAATGGTCGACCGAATCAGTCTTGTCAAATAGACCTTGGCCGTATGAGACCTATGCCGATCGAATGGCAACCACCGAATGGGCTTGGGCCGAACCAGGGTTTGGTTCGGTGGTAGCTTTGGCCGAAAGAGGTTTGCCGAACGAATGAGGTATCCTGGCCGAATCGGAAGTGACCGAATGAAGTCAACTTCGATCGAATGAGTCTAGGCGAAGGAGCTGGTTGAATCCCCCCGAATGAAGGCTGGGCGAAAGAGGCGTTGGGCCTTTCGGCCGAATGGAGCTTGGGCTCATTCGGTGGGCCGCTGTTTGAGCCATTCGTCCGTTCGAGATGCAGCAAGAACAGCCATGGTTATTCGATCTAATCAGCCAAGAAACGAAAGGAGGTTTGTTCCTACATTATCCTAAGGTGAAATAGTGTGATTCCTATGGGTGAAAGTGGTCTAGAACCGGTTTTTAAGGTGGACGACCATGAGGGTTTTTAAAACCCTAAAACCGAACACAAAATCAAGTTTTTACCTCGAATCGGCTGGATAAACCCTTAGATCCGTTGTACTTCTGTAAACTACAAGTTGTGGGGCTTGTTTGGGCACCAAAAACACAAGATTTCGTTGAGTATTGAAGGAGTTAGGGCTAGGGTTTCTAGAGAGAGAAAGAAGAGAGAGAAAGTGACGGTGGTGAGAGGTTGAAGGAGGTAGATGGAAGAATTAAATGGTTATTAATGCCCATTTAATGTTCTCAATTAACCCAGGTTTGTTCGGGTTCGTTCGGTTTTGCTCAGTTTCGCGTAGGATGTCGGTTTTCTCGTCGTTTTCGAAATAAAACAACTCGGTTATAAATTAGAATTTATGAAATTATTCTAGATGGTTATTCCTAGTAAATTAACTAAATATATTTTATTTATTTTAAAATTTTCAGAAATAATTAATTCACGGTTTACAATCGAATCGTACAGTCGTCGCGCGTATTCGTTCGAATCGTCACCCGTACGAACACGGCGATAACTATACTTTTCAATATTGTTTTCTAATTATTGGATATCATTCAGAACATTAAACTCCCAGATTTATTCGCACAGATCGTCACCTATACGAAAAATCTGTCGGTTTAGCATTCACGTAATGGCATCCGTGTTGTTTTGTTCTGTATATCCTCACATACGTTTATACATAATAGAATCCTAACACATAATCACATGATGGTTCTGTGATGTCAGATAATTATCTGACTGATGAACCATAGTTCTGAACTTGTTTTTCTGAATTGATTCTGAAACTGCGTTATGATAACATAAAATGATAATGATGCTTGTCATGAATATGAAATACATTGAATATATGTAAAGTTTGTACCCGATTACTGTTCACGTTACTATTCAGATCACTGTTCCGGTGGCATTTCCGGCACTGATGTTACACCATCCCATGTTAGCTCCCCTGATGGCTATTGTTTTCAAGCTATCTTTATTGATGATCACTCTCAGTTCGTGTGGTTTTATCTGCTTGCAACCAAATCCAGTTTTTATAATGTACTTGAAATATTCTTTCGGCTTGTTCAAACCCAATTTTCACGCAAGATAAAGGTGTTTCAAAGTGACGGGGGGTGATGAATTTGTTAATAACAATGTTAAAAATTATTAGCCGAAAATGGTACCTTTCATCGTCTTTCTTGTCCATACACTCTGCAATAAAATTGAAGAGCTGAACGGAAACATCGACATATAATTGAAATGGGTCTCGCAATGCTTTTTAATGTAAACATTTCATAATCATATTGGGTGGATGTTTTTTGTACAGCCATTTACACCATTAATCATCTCCCATCCAAAGGGTTGTATCATCGGTCTCCCTTTGAACTTGCTTTTAATCGAATCCCAAGTTATGACATGTTTCATGTGTTTGGTTGTAGGGTTTACCCTTACTTGCGCGATTATGACGAACACAAACTTGCCCCAAGAAGCCTCCCATGCATATTTTTTGTATATTGAGCTCAATACAAAGGATTCTGATGTTTTGATCCTTCAACATCCAGAATATTTATTACCTGGCACGCACGATTTGATGAAGCTTGCTTTCCATTCAAGCAAACACACCCGCCTACACCCATCACCGACCTCAAATTGATACAATTTATAGATACTCTTCCACCTCTGCCCACTTCCCAACCCCTCAACAAACCACAACCTTCATCACCTTTAGCCCGTAAACCCGTCCCACCTTTGTTGTGATGACATAATCCCACCCTCCCAACCTTCAACTCCATCAACATCGGCCCAACCACCCGCCCCCCAACATTGGCCCAACTTATTCCACCACTTCATAACCATCCTACTTCCCCACCTCCAGACACCCCACATGCACCTTTTGCATCCAAATTTTCACTGGACCAAGTACCACCTTTAAATACATCTAATGCCCCATTTTCACCACCCCAAGAGCAAGTTCAATCCTTTTCTTCACAGCCAACTCCACAGGTCTCACCGATTCCCAATCCTCCACCATTACCCTCTCATCCTATGCAAACTCATGTGAAGTTAGGAATTTTTAAGCACAAAAATTAAGCCAATGTGTCTCAGGTTAATAATCATGATGATCCTAAAATCTTTAAGCAAGCATTCAATAACCCAATTTGATTAAAGCAATGCAAACTGAGATGACTGCTCTCCATAAAAATCAAACATGGACATTGGTGTGGCGTCCTACTAATACAAATATTGTTAGCTGCAAATGGTTATATCGGACAAAACTAAACGCGGATGGGACAATTGACCGATATAAGGCTCGCTTAGTCGCATAAGGGTTTAGTCAAATTCCCAGGAAGGATTTTTCTCATACATTTAGCTCAGTTGTCAAATCCACTACGGTTCATATTGTTCTCGCTTTAGCGGTTATTAACTCATGGTCATTTCATCAACTCGATGTCTCTAATGTGTTTTTGCATGGTCATTTAACTGAAATAATTTTTATGGAACAATCTCCTGGTTTTGATGATCCCAACTTTCCGAATCATGTGTGTTGGCTCACTAAAGCCCTTTAAGGCCTCAAACAAGCACCAAAATCATGGTTTCATCGGCTTATTCACTTTCCTACAAACAATGGGTTCACGTGCTCCAAATCGGACACCTCGTTATTTGTCTTCACTTGTGATTCATGTCTTATTTATTTCTTGTCTATGTAGACGATGTTATTCTTACAGGGAATGATATTGCACTAATTAAAAACTTCATCACCACCTTGCATAAAGAGTTTGCCCTTCGGGATTTAGGGAAACTAAATTATTTTTTGGGGTTTGAAGTGACCCATATGTCAGATGGCTTATTTCTTTCTCAACATAAATATTGTCAAGACATTTTAACTAGAGCAAACCTACTTGAGGCGAAACCGATTCCCACTCCTTTAGCATCAAATGCTGCTTTCGTGATCTTCGGTGAACTTTACTCTAATCCTACACACTATAGGTCACTAGTGGGCGCTCTTCAATATCTCACCATCACGCGCCCAGATATTGCGTATGCGGTAAATCAAGTCAGTCAATATTTACAAGCTCCTACGGTCACGCACTACCAAAGTGTTAAACGGATACTTCATTATGTTAAAGGAACGATGAACTTTGGCCCGTCATTTACCAAACCCACTAGCACTAATTTTATGGCTACTCAGATGAGGACTGGGCTAGATGTGCCTAGACTCGTCGCTCAACATATGGTTATTCAATATTTCTTGGTGGAAATTTTGTATCATGGAGTGCTAAGAAGCGACCTACCATTTCCCGATCTAGCAGTGACTCCGAATATCGGGCAATAGCAAACGTTGTAGCCGAAATTGTTTGGATAACTCCTTTATTACGTGAGCTACATGCCCTACCGACACTTTTGTGTGATAATCAAAGTGCCTTGTTTCTCACCCAAAACTCAGTAGCTCACAAACGATCTAAACATATCGATCTTGAGTATCACTTCATCAAAGAGTTAGTTGCTTCTAGCAAACTGCACACAAAATTTATACCAACCAAGCTTTAGGTGGCTGATATCTTTACCAAAAGCTTACCTTGACATCAATTCGAGTTCTACTGAGATAAGCTTCATATTGGTCCCCCACCTTCTACTTGAAGGGAGATATTAAAATATAATGTATCTATGTAACTTTTCATATTTCCTTCATTTATTACTTGGTATTAATTCATATGTATATATATTTTATATTCTCCTTTCAATGGAAGACAATGATTTATCTCACACATGTTAGGGTGGCAATTTTGACCCAAAACAAAAAAAAAGGTTGGTTTTAGCGAACAATTATTTTATTTTGAGTTGAAATAAGTAGAATCATAGCATAGAATGAGATGAAATGAGTAGGCACATAAACATGATGTATGTTAAGATAGATAAACTAAAACTATGTGAAAAAAATGTAATAAAAAGGGTAAGAATAATCAATAACATATTTGACCGAAAAAATCATTAAAGACATACAGCTAGACGATTTGTTTTATTACAACACATTTTGACTTGAATTAAATTGATATTCCTAATAAACAACTCATCAATTTATGTTGAAATTGATTTTACTTATAAATAAGTCCTCATGCACACTCATCTTAACCCAAACCCATTTTGATTCGTTAACCATCCCGACCTAAAACACCAATTTTTCTAAGCTTAATGCATATTATTGACATAAATTTCTTTATGATCACTTGAATTGATCCTTTGTTAGCATGTTTGTACATTAAATTATTTGGCATTCATGCCTAGAAACAACATATGATATCATTAATTTTTAAATAACCATAAAGGATCGTACACTTAATCAACGCTTATCAAATTATGCCATGCATAACCATTTGATGAAATAATTAATATGAATGATCCTAAATATTGATTTTATTATTATTATCCAAATAATTATTAATATTATCTGAAATTTAGATTGTCAAATAACAAATACACATTTTATTTTAAACAATAAACATTATTGACCCGTTTATTTTTTTATGGTGAATCATTTGCTATAAAAATTAACACTTTCAAACATTTTAAATAATATATATACTTGTCGTGTTAGACATGGAATAACAAATACACATTTTATTAATTTAAATAATAAACTTGTCGTGTAATATATAAAAAGTTAACCCGATATGAAGAATCTTAGCAACTTCCAAACATTTTAGGTGAAAGACTTGGAATAGCATATTGCTTGACTTCAAAGTTAAGAGTGGGTATTCAAAGGGTTATAATCACCCCTTGGACCCTAGTCATAAATCATAATCAATACGATCAATTTTGGTTGAAAATCAGTAAGGGTCAACGTGTGTCAATCAAAATATTACCGGCCACATGTGACTAAATTGTCTGTTCGTTCATCTTTTTCGAAGTCTCTCCGCGTAAATCAAATGACATAAAAACTATTGACCGTGTACAAGGTTTCATTTGCATTTGAACTCTTACGCCTCGTATAGGCTTAAACAAAGTTGACCAATTATTGTTGAATTATTGGGTGTCAGAAGAGGTTATACGTCTCGTATGGACGTATATGATACGTAGATGGTCAGTGTGGTGCTACAATTTAAATGTTTGGTGTGCAAATAACCAATCGATTTATAAAACACTATACACACAATTAGGGACGGAGGATTATATGGGCCCGGGGGTGCCCCGTCCCCCTGTATTTTTGCTCAGAAGATATATAATAGTATTTCGTCGGAAAATCCTTCGGTTCCCTTCGTTTTCTTCCTAAAAATCATTCGGCCCCTCCGTTTTCATCCTAAAAATCCTTCGGCCCCCTCCGTTTTCTTTTAAAAAATCCTTCGACCCCCTCTGGGCTTTTTTTCAAGCTCCATCACTGCACACAATCATCAACGAGTATGTTTTATAATCACTGGTACAATCATAAGTTTTACTGATGTGATAACATGTTTCAAGAATTTGATTGATTCATGTTTTTGTCCTGTGACAACTGACGATTGATGCTTTTGGTATGGTTTCATTTGCATTTGCATTTGCATTGTGCATTTAAAATCTCTAAATCACAGGTTTTTTTAAATTATTATCATTACCATACTCAGTATATTCTATTATTAGCAAAGTTGAGATATGATTTGAGGAGGGCTTGATATAGACAGTCTTTAACTATATATACATTGTAGTAATAGAGATATTGTGTTAAAAATGTAACATCTAATAAGATATATACAAAAATAAATGTTTGTTTTGCAATTTAAACTTGTACCAAAGTTATCATACATAATTTGATTATAATCATTATAATGTCGATATTACGTATTTAGTTATCGTGTGAAATATTTCTCTTGTCTTACTTCAAACATATTCTGAATAATAGTGTTGGAAAATACCATATGCAACTATATAGACAGTTATTGAAAAAGAAAGAAGGAAAAAAAAAACACTAACAAAGAAGATGATTTAGAAATAGAAACTTTAAAAGAATGCTAAAGTCAAGTACTCCTATCTGAAGATTGATAGAAAATTTCCTTTTTTTTGGAAGACGGGACAAAAGCCACAGAAAGAGAAGGAATGGAATCGGATCTCAGTTAATGCCCTCAGTTTGCTTTGCTCTATCTAAGGTTAGGGCTAGGCATTTAATCTCCCCAACATTTCTTCTTCATGTGCACATTTGAAAACAACCTATTGGCTTCAGAGTTTTCCTTCCTAGCTGCCCGGATCTGATGCACGTCGAAAAGAGGCCCTTTATACTATACGCAAAAGAGCTATTCGGATCCACTTGCTATTGGCTGGGCTACACTTTCTTGCCTTATGTCAATCAGGTCTTTCTCTTCCCTTACTAATGCTAATGTAGGATCAGTTACTTCCGAACAGTCTATTGACTCCTGAACAGCTACATTAGAAAGTTTCTACATGCTATCTGGAGCTATAGGTAGAGGAATTTGATCGATTGACTTTCAAGATGAACTATGTAATTAAGAAGTGTAATGCCAAACTGATTAGCTAAGAGAAGCCCTGGAGTAAGGCTTTAGCGTCAGCCTCCATATTCTTGCCCTGACCAAAGTTGCATGAGAATGCAAAAAAAATGAAACCTGCTGAGTCTCTAATGCAGCAGCCTATTGCACTATTTAAGTCAATAGCAGAACCATCCTCATTTAGTTTAAGGCATGTAATATGAGGAATCCATTTGAGCCATTTCAGGTCGTTTCAACCATTATCACGGGTCAAGATGAATGTGAAATTACTATCAATTAACGGTGTTGAATAGTTATGTTTCTAATATGTTTGGTTTTAAATAATTATAAGCCAATCTGTTAAACAAAGCAATTGTTAATATAAATTTACATAAAACAATTGATTTATGGTAGCATTATAGATAAACTATGAAACAAATATATAAAAATAACATTGTGTTTTATAGAGTGAGACCCTAAAATTTTGTGGTTCCTAGACGCCCGCCTAAAATTTTCAACAAAAGAGCCAGCTTTGGATAATTGTTCACTTTCTTACTTAACTAAAAATCACTTTTTATAAATTTATTTTTTAATTTTTATAAATCTTTTAAGTTTCATTTCACATACTTTTCTTTATTTTAAATAAATAATTTATTTATTTTATTATTATTGTTTTTTTTCTTCACAAACTATCCCTCCCAAAAATAAATAAATAAATAAATGAGGTTTGATGAATATAAGTCATGAAGATAAGGATGAGACACCTAATATGAGAGTAAAACTTATAGTTGTCAGAAATGGACCGGACTGGCCGGCTGGACCAGGAAGAGGGTGTCGGCCTTTCCAATAACATGTAAACCGTCCTCAAGAGAACGGTCGGTTGAGCTAGTTCACTGATCGGATCGGATTCAAGTTTTTTTTATTTAAATCCAAAGAATTAAACATTAAAATCAAACATTGTATTTTTTTTAACATGATTATGTTTGTTTAAACATTAATTAATTTTTTTAACATGATTATGTTTGTTTGAGCGAGTGAACCGGTTCCCAGTCCGACCGGTGAACTGGCTCAATCGACCGGTTCCCTTAAGGTCGACCCCCGGTTCCCGGACTGGCCAGCCAATGACAGACCTTTTTTAGGGCCCGGGGGGGCCCGCCCCTGTTTTTCCAGTAAGAAGGGTGGGTTTAGTAGTATTTCGTCAAAAAATCATTCGGTTCCTTTTGTTTTATTCCTAAAAATCCTTCGGCCCACTCTGTTTTAGGGGTGTTCAGTTTTCGAATATGACTCAAAAAAATCGAAATTCGATTGGATTTCAATTCGAAAAACACTAAGTCGAAATTCGATTCGAATTTTCATATTCGAATTTGATTCGATTAGTAGTATAATTTCGAATTTCATATTTTTAATTCGATTCGATTCGAAATTCGAATTTAAATTATTTATATATTTTTATTTTATATGCTCAAGTAATTACTATCTTTAAAAATTAGGCTTTTTAATTAGGTGGTTTAGTTTGTAAAAGCAAAAATACTATTAGACAAATGACAATTTAATTATAAAATATCCATAATTTTAACACTTTTAAATACGCTATACCTAAACATTTACAATAAAAGCGTAAATCATGAAGCTCGAAAATTGATCATTTTAGTTCTTAATTTCTAATATTTTGATTACTTGTCACTTTATTTTATTTCGTATTTATCACTGGCATTATATATTGAATTTTTATTATTGTACTAGTTTAAATGATAACTCTAATATTACAACTTACATGTTGGTTATTTTGATATTTGAATGTTTAAGGTTTTGATTATTTGATATTTTGAATACACAAATATAGGAAGTATAAACAAATTTTTAATTAAATTCAAATAAAATCAATTAAAATTCGGATCGAATTTGGATCGAATTCGGTTCGAATTCGAATTCCGAATTCGAATAGAATCGAATTTTGAAATTGAAAACGAATTCAAATTGGATTTTTCGAATCGATTTCGAATTCGAATGCTCTTAAAAAATTCAAAATTCGAAATCATTCGATTCGAAATATTCGAGTTATTCGAAATTCGATTCGATGAACACCCCTACTCCGTTTTCTTCCTAAAAATCTTTCAGCCCCCTGTGTTTTTTCTTAAAAATCCTTCGGCCCCTCCGTTTTCTTCTTAAAAATCCTCCGACCCCCTCTGAGATTTTTTCAAGCTCCGTCACTGAGGCCCGCGAGTCCGGTTCTAACCGTGACTAGTAGACTTAATGTCCTTAACAAACCCATATTTGTGAAAATGCTAATATACTTCACATAACACTTTCGCTGGCCTGACCAACCCTTCATAATCGTGTCTGTTTTGATCATAGGACATTGGCCTCGTTCTCTTTCTAAGAGAGCTCTAGAATTTACACGACCCACAAAGTGATCTCACTTATATCACATAGATGATTTTTCATAAAGCACTAAATTATCATTAAGGTTTAGTTTTACACAAAATCATCAACAATATTATGCTTAACCTCCTTTGATATCACTAATTAAAAATGGACTAGCACATATTCAACTCCCTTGCTAATTTGATGTATTCTCCTATAGTGACATTTGTTATGCAAGTAGGTTGTCCTATTGATTCTAGATATTGAGATTAAAAATCTTTAATCTTATAATGTAGGTTTTCCTTTGCATCAACTTATTTCAAAGGTAATTGTGTACTGAATTTTTTATTGTCTTTTATTAGGGATACATAATGTTATCTTTTTCTTCGCATAGTCAATCGTGATAACACTCGCCGAATGTAGTTGCAGACCATGTTATGTCTACGTCTGATGTGCCTTGGTTTACCAATGTACATTAAACTTTTCCAATCATTAATTGGCTTTCACAATTAATGTAGACAAAATGCCAACAATGATTTTGGTCATCTTGGAAAATCTCACAAATTGACGTAGTCATTACAACTCTTCTTTAGATTTATCCAAGGCAAAAAGCTCATATTAGATCAAACAAACTTACCCAGCATATATTCCCACTTTTCAGTAGGCTTGATTTATTATACACGCACATATATATATATATATATAGGGGAAGGTTCCATTGTTAACCCTCCCTTATAGCGTTAACCGCTTAACCCTAGTGTTTTTTAGCCGAATCTTAGTTTTTTTTCATGGTTTTTATTATACATAAATAGGGGGTTTCTTTTTTGTATTTTTGCTAATTCATCACCGTTTGTAAGTTATAGTAAGTGTAAGTTACTTACACTTACTTACGCTATAAGGGAGGGTTAACATTTGAACCTCTCCCTATATATATATATATATATATATATATATATATATATATATATATATATATATATATATATATATATATAAGGGAGGGTTAAAATTTTGATTTAATTTCTAAACGGTGATGAATTAGCAAAAACACAAAAAAGAAACCCCCTATTTATATATAATAAAAACCATGACAAAAAAACAAAGATTCGGGCAAAAAACGCCTTGGTTAACGGGTTAACGGGTTAACGCTATAAGGGAGGGTTAACAATGGAACCATCCCCTACACATACATACATACATACATATATATATATATATAGGGCATGGAATTTTTGATAACCCTCATCTTTTGTTACAACCCATTAACCATCATCCAATGGTTGCTTGAAAAAGGAAAGTGTGTAGGATCGTGACACGTGTCAGATTCCTTTTTTTTCTTTTTTTTTAATATAAAGGGTATTTAAGACATTTGTTATTTAAGTAAAGTTTGCCCCCTTTTTTTTAAACATTCATAACTTTTTAATACTATATTATTTTTTAAAAAAAATTGCACCATTATACTCGTCTCATTTTTCTCTTTAATTTCGTTATAATCTCGACTAGTTTTTTTTTTTTTTTTATGTCATATATTTACATCATTGTAACGAACTTAAAGATAGCAAATTAATTAAAAAAAATTATAGCAATGGTATATTACAGTAATGTAACAAAAAATGAAGTAATGTAACACAAAATGAAGTAATTTACAATGACATAATTAACGGTGACGTAACACATTATTTAATTTTTTTCTCTAACAATGATAATTACAATGATAAATTACAGTGATGAAATAGAACACATTATTTTGATTTTTTTCTCTCACAATGATAATTATAGTGATGTAATTTTTCATTGTTCGAAAAAAATTTAAACTAATTTGTTGTCAATGTAAATTACATCACTGTAATTTAAACCAAATTCACCGAAAAAAAAACCGAAACCGAATTTTATGTCAATGTAAATTACATCACGATAAATTACGTCAATGTAACTTACATCACTGTAATTTATCATTTTTAAAAAATTTCAAATAAATTTGTTATATTTAAGCTCGTTACAATGATGTAAATATATGGCATCTAAAAAAGGTAAAAAAAATTAGTCGAGACTATAACGGAATTAAAGAGAAAAATGAGACGAATATAATGGTGCAATTTTTTTTAAAAAATAATATATTATAAAAAAGTTATTAATGTTTAAATTACATCACTGTAATTTAAACCAAATTCACCGAAAAAAACCGAAACCGAATTTTACGTCAATGTAAATTACATCACGATAAATTACGTCAATGTAACTTACATCACTGTAATTTATCATTTTTAAAAAAATTTCAAATAAATTTGTTATATTTAAGCTCGTTACAATGATGTAAATATATGGCATCTAAAAAAGGTAAAAAAAATTAGTCTAGACTATAACGGAATTAAAGAGAAAAATGAGACGAATATAATGGTGCAATTTTTTTTAAAAAATAATATATTATAAAAAAGTTATTAATGTTTAAAAAAGAGTGGGGGAAACTTATAAGGGGTAAAATGACTATGATGCCCTTTTTAATATTTTAATGAAATGCATATGTGTAAGCTTATGATTGGTTGAAATGGGTTATGTAGTTGTAGCAAAAAAAGAGGGTTATTTTTTATACCCTTCCCTATATATATATATATATATATATATATATATATATATATATACATATATTATATATATATTAAAAACCAACATTTTCCCCCTCACATTTTACTGTTCCTTTTGTACCTAATATTATGCATGTGGTACAATTAATTGTAGCTTCTGCTTATACATACATATATCAGTACCTAAATTCTTGAGCATCCAGCTTCCTGCCATCATCGTTCTTCAGTTTCTCCTCCTTTGTGACTGTCATGGATGATGTCTAGGTTTCCTCTTTTCAAGCTTCAATATAATTTCTATCCCATCAGAAAACACGATCGTCGACAGCACACCTTCATTTTTTCTCCTTCGAAATCTTATCCACCTCCAACGCCATCATCACCATTAACAATACTGTCTGTCAAACACTATTTGGTACAGGTCTCATTGCGCGTCGGACAAGCTATTAGGCACGAGCCTTCGTATTTCTCTGCCTTATCTCACCGGTTTGAATTCTAGGTTTTCTTCCCTTTCTTGCTCTGCTCTTAGGAACTGGATATGAAATTCTGGTATGTATTCGTTCCTTTGCTCCTTTCTACAGTCGAACAAATATCGTCTTTATACACACAAAGCTATTAGGTATGAACCTGCACCGGATTCATCACCGCTCCGGCCATAATCGCCGGTGTTTCCCTTCTGGAAAACTTTTCCAATTGAAATTTAGAGTGCAGGATGGATGATCAGTGGAGACAAAAAAAAAAAACGTAAGAGCAAATGTTAATGGTGGTGCCTTATATTTGTACAGAGGTTTTAAAGGTTCATATCTTCTTCTTAAGATCATTTCCTTTTGCTTCTTTTCCATAGTGCCTTTTCCACAGAAAGGTTTTCTTCATCAACATCGTTTTCCAGATGTGCACAGATGGAGATAATCTTATTAGGGGGTTCTATAACTTGATTTTATGGTTTCCTGGTTCTTGCAATCATGTTTATCATTTTTTGTGTTTTGTATTTATATCATTGGTGTTCTGTACTTCAATTTCATATGATTTGGTGATTTTGTTTAGATTTTGTGTAGATTAATATCCACATATCTTTCTAAGAATTTCACAAGGCTTGAATGTGAGGTTTTATGTTAATTTCTAAATTTTATCAGGATGATATCACGATTATGTAAAGGGAAATTATTCTTTTGGATACATATATGATTTGATGAATTTGAAATCAAATATCAATTTGCTTATAAAACCAAAAGTCATTTATAAGGAGGCTAGGGTGTGTAAACATAACAAGATGGATTCAATTTGTTGGTGTCTTGTCTTAATTTTTATGTAGGCAACTACATTGACAAACCATGGAAGGATTTGCTATGGATCTATGATGGAGGGAACTACATCTTCCAATGACTCATCCAATTAAAAGGTTAATTTTCAGTTCCAGTTTTAACAAATGCAGACTCTGCAGTTTGTGGTCATGAAAGTGGGTGTCTTTCATGGACCCTTAAGTTAGCGTAAAGTTTAACCAATGATTTTCACAAGGTTGAAATTCAATAAGTTCAGAGTTAGGCATTTGATTGTAATGGAAAGTTATCCAATTTTATGTCCCGGTAGTGCACCTGTTTCTGCAACAAAAGCTTGCCCATATTTGATCTTATAAATTATTTTAATGCAGAACAAAAGGGATAACGGGTTGGTTGGTTTAGAGATTCAAGTATGATTATGAAAAGGGATGGGTTGGTTAATGGGTCGAAACAACAAATCTTTGGTACGAGTCAAATTGCTTTTGTTTAGAGCTATTAATTTATTTCATAAATTATGATTACAAACGGCTAATTTATGAGAACAGTAGAGGATATTTCATGAATAATATTCTCAATAAAAACTTAAAAACTTACAAACTAAATAGTTATAAAGTAATAAATTAATAAAAGGTTATCGCAGGTGGGGTCAACTCGAGTCATGCAAGTGATTTTAGCTAACAGTGACCATTTTACACTCAAACTTCTTCAAATAGCTTTAACAAACTTCATCACAATATAAAATATAAAAAATGTTAGTGATATATTAAGCCTGGTAAAATGGTCGGGTCGAGTTAGGTAACGAGTCAGATGATGTTTGGGTTAGGATTAATTTTAAGCTAAATCAGTGTGGGTCTAAATGAGTCTTTAAAAAACATCAATTAAATTTAACTTAAAATGGGTACTAAGTAAACAATTAGTGTATTTGCATAATCTTTAGTAATTTTATCATTATATATATCAATGATAATTCTTATATGTTTGAATCTACTTTATTCTTATACGTTTTTGTTTACCCATCTTGACCCGCAATGAGTTAAGGTGTTACACATTTTAACCCGTTTTATGTTATAATGCTACCATTTCAATCAAAATACAACAATTGTTTATCCAAATCAACCCATTTATTTTGCTTTTGGTTGAAATTGTCATATCTAGCAGATATTCACTTCTAAGATGGGCTTATAGTGTGAGTCTACTTTCATAAGTTGGAAGTGTAATAAAATTGTCTTTTCATAAAAGCTCATATGACCTTAGTGCATCACAAAAGTTGACCTGTTACAATCAAATGGTAATAATAAATTAACATTGCACTGAGATGTAGAAACCAAATTATGTAAAGAAGTTTGAATATATTGTAGCATCACATTTCTGAGGAATGTAACATAACTCTTGCTGGACATTCAATTTACGTTAAGAAAAAATTCTTTCTGCATCAATTCATTGTCAGTCATAGTTTAATCTTCTTATATAGATTGGGCAATTAATATTTTTAAAAATTATCTTGGAGTCTTTGGTTTTAGGTGATTTTCAGATATGACAGTAGGTTCTTGCCTTTTAAATCGCTCTAACCGTGGTTTAAATATTTACTTCTAACATAAACCGATTCATTATATGTAAATTTAACATTTTTAGCATTATCATACAAAACTTTCATTTGATAGTTTCATCAACTAAAAAAAACATATCTTTTGTTCAGCTACAACTATATATTATAAGATAAATGTGTAATATAATATTGTTAAAGGTTTATCATGTCCTACAAAAGTTGGTTTGATTTAAGAACTAACAAGTTCTTACCAGGAGTCACAGTCTTAGCCTATAAAATTATCTCTTATCGTTCATGATTTTTGTTTTTGTTCTGCAAAATTCTGGGCTTTTATTGCACTACATATAAATTATTGTTGCATCTTCAAGCTGTATGAAAGTTTCTTTATGTTTCATATTTGTTTTTTTTATATTACCTGTGTATCATACCTTATGATACAGATAAAGTTGAATTTACTATGTTATTTAGATAGCACAACAATGATTGAATTGATGTTTTATGTTAAATTCTTTTGTAATTCTTGATGTTATAACCCATTGAATTTAATTACTGTATTGCTATATTTTCAAAATTGTGTCAGAAAACAAGCAGGCGTGATCCTCGGACTGATAAGAATGCAAAAAAAAAACGTCTCCAAGTATTTTGTAATGTAGTTGTTATACAATGTTAGAAGTACTTTCCCAAACAATGTTTGTTGGGTTACGCAAACGTTTTAGATCCAAATGTAACCAACATGTATATATCAAATGATCGAATATGCTTTCTAAAGATTTACCGTTAAAAATCAACCTCACGGCCCGCTGCGAAGCGCGGGTCGTTCCTACTAGTTGTATTTAATATTAAATATATAGAAAATATATTTTATGTATAGTATACACACACACACATTAGGTTAAAACATGTTAAATATTTAAATTTTAAATTATTTGTTTAAAATAGCATATCATATATTTTTTAAAAACGTTTTCTACAAAAGCAAGCCTTACAGCCAATCTAGCAGCAATAACGAAAGCGACATAAATCTGTGGAATAGTATAAGTTCCTTGTACCAAAAAAAATGGTGAATGATACATTCAACCAATGTACTATGGCTTCATTATTATGTATTTACGATTCATCTATAGTCAAAGTAACTACAACCCGGAGGTGGGCTTGGAAGAAGCCATCCTTTGAAGAAAGCGTAATAGCTAAATGGTCTAGCTTCATGGCACCAAAAATGTATCAAGGCTCAAGTGATTCAGTCAATTGACGTGACCTTGAAAGCAACATTTTTCAAGTTTCATTTGCGGAACAAACTTTGAGTTCAAGTAATATACCGGACATGTTAAGTTCTAGACCATAGGTCATGAGTGTATGTTTTGCACCACTAACGAAACTAGACTGTTAGATGCCTCTGCCATGTCTATCGTAAAAACTATGGCAATAGGTCGATATTACGATCTCCTGACCGCCAGTATGAGTTGTTGTTGAGCGAGGTTTGTCAAACCTAATAGTACTATCCAATAACGTCTCGTTCGTGTTTAACTAACAGCAAGGTTTTGTGAGGACTTTGTTACGATATAAGCACACTCAAAAATTGTTTGTACAACATACCAGGCATATATCTAAAGGTTGTTTGCAATGTATTCTCCCTCAGTTTAATGAAAAACAATTAAGATAGAAAATAGGTTCGTAAACTAACCTGATTTTTGTTGTTTGTTGTTTCTATGCAAGGTTTGTCCTTAATTGTCACCTATATCACATAGGTATTGTGAGTTCATATTCGTAGCCGTGTTCGTGTTTGTGCTCATGTTGGCCTATCTAGACCATGTTTGTGACCAAAAAACTCTAAGTTATTATGTTTGACCATGTTTGTCACACACCCAAATTACCGCTTGCGAAGTCATACCGCTGGTGAGACGTGGCAGGATCAGATATGTTGGTGATATAGAACGACTCTATATGAGTTTGAAAACACTTGGATATTACTAAGAATATCCCAAATAAAGTAAATAGTTTTACAGAGGAAATAGGAAAATGATGCTGAAGCTTGTGCGAAAAAGTGAATATTTACACATTACATCGATTAACTTAAAAATGTTTAAAACGTTCATAATGCATGCTTGACTCTCTCTTAGGTTCCTTAAATGCGATCCTATGCCCTTAATCTTGCTGATTACCTGAGAAATACATGCGAAAGAGTATCAACATAAATTTGGTGAGATCACAGGTTTAATGTAAATAAACAGTAAGTAGTTTGCACGACATATACTAGAAATGTTAAAGTTGTAGACCCGAGGTCCCGAGTGTAAGTGTTGCCCCACTACCGAAACTGAACTGTTAGATGCCTCTGCCATGTCTATCACACAAACAATGGCAATAGGTCTGAACTGTTAGATGCCTCTGCCATGTCTATCACACAAACAAAGGCAATAGGTTGATATTACGCTCGTCCTGACCGCGAGTCAGAGTTATTGTCGAGCAGGGTTTGATAGACCCGATAGTACTATTCAATAATGCCTCACTTACGTTAATTAATGGTACAGTTTTGTGAGGACTTTGTTTGCGATATTGTCACGCTCAAATGTTTGCATAACATAACCAGTAATATATCAAAATGTTCGTCACAACTGTTTGACCAGTTTGTTTGACAAGTTTCTTTGGCCCATATGTTGCTTAAGAATGTTTGCCCAGTTTGTTTGACCCAAATGTTGGCCAAGTAATGTTTGCCTAATGTGTTGGTCAAAAGTCTTTGTACAAAATGTTTGTCAAATGTGTTTTTCAAAACTGTTTGTACAAAATGTTTGTCAAATGTGTTTTCATGATTTCTCCCCCGGTTTAGAGTTTGTAAATAGTTTAAGAGTAAAGGGAGCCGTAAACTGTACTTCCTTAACTGTCACCTATATCACACAGGTAGTTCGAGTTTGTGTTCATGTTGGTCTACCTAGACCGTTTTCGTTTCCAAACAGCTCCAAGTAGTCGTGTTTGACTAAGTTTGACTGTGTTTGACCATGTTGACTCAATGACCTGTTGGTGACTCATTTGTAGTTTGTTAATGTCCATGTAGTGTTTGTCAAGTTTCCTCAATTAGCAGTTAGTGCACATAAGCATGTCATAGTACATAAGGATTTCCTAATATGGCACGTTTGTATATTGTCTCCCTATCGAACATGTTGCTAATCATAGCAGTTGCCACATATGTTCATCAATTAAGTTACTATTGATAGTAATCTTCCTCATTTAGCAAGCATGCACCAAAAGTCACCTTTTATCAATCTAAGCATGCTAGTGTCCTTGTATGTTCATGTCAACATGTAATGCATCGTCATATGTCATCAATCATGCTCGTAATCCATTTCTAGTTAACCAAAGTTACTATATTTGGTAAGTATGCGATATTGTCATGTATTCATACAACTAATCATTCAAATACCTTCATAACATCACAGTATAAGATGTTTTATCATTTCTCATCCCTAATACTGCTTCTATGTCGTTATTTCACAAAATCCCCAATTAAAGTTTCCATATATGGAAAGTTAAGCAAAAATCTCGTTTGCCACAATAATCAAACTATCCAAACATTTTTTTCATGACGTTAAAAATCATCAAAACACTTTCAGCATAGCAAAATCTACAAGCAATGCATGTTCTCCTACACAAAAGTTTCTGTATTTAGTAACCTATGAACAAATCATTACTTATTCAATTCTAACACATGTAACAAGTTACTAACACCTTTAATATGCACAAATCATTACTTGAAACTACCTATCATGTTTGAAAACAACATCTAGCAACATCTTTCATAACATAAGTTTCCATTTATAGTAATACGCAATAATCTTCACAAAATTACACCAAATCTCATCTTCAAGCATAATAATACTTCCAATCAAGCGTCATGAATCCAAATACAAGTTTATAAGTTTACAAATCCGTGCATGTGATGTCCTTAGAGTTGCATGGATGTGTTAGTTCTTCCATGTGGGTTTTTAACCATTTAAGAGCATAAATACTACCTTACAAGCTCTTGAACAATTGGATGTGACTGGATTCGTTTCTCAATTGGCTAGACAAGGGCTGGAGTGGTGGTTCTTGTGAGTTCTTGGCTGCAACTAAGCTCTTAGCACTTCCTTCCAGCCTTCTATGTTCCAAGACTTCAATGTGGATCAAGGGTGAGCTTGATTTGAGCTTCCAGATGCTGAAGAGGGGTTTGACAGAGCACTTTGGCCGGTTTTGAGTGGTATTGTCGAGTGGTTTAGGGAAAAAGAGGTAATGGATTAAATGGGTTGGTATTTATTAGAGTTATCGGTTTCTGGAGGTCGTCGCGTACCGCCAAGAATGAAATATTCGAGTCACACTTCCGGAACACACCGCGTACCGCCGTGGTAGTCGGCTCCACCGTCGTGTACCGCGACCTCTTGCGGCTGAATTTCAAGTTTCTCATCCAACTCGTCGCGTACAGCGACCGTTTTCGCTGAGTGGTTCCAGGGTTTGATTTCTCCTTTTGTTTGTCTGGTTTTCCTTGCATTTGATTCGTTATTGCTTTTACTTGACGATTTTAGTTGTTTCATCATGTATTCATGCATAAGTTATGGTTGTATGCCCAAATTCTTTCTTGGTTAGTTCTCCAAAGTCCATGAGTTCAAAACTCGTGTGTGTGCTTCCAGTAATTCCTCGCATTACCATCATGTAGTTGTTTGTTCCTAGACTCGTGTGTCACGTGTCACACTTGATTACTCTAAACAAAGTGCCACGTAAGAATTAACATTAAATAATTTTAAGTTCAAAAATCAATGCTGACCTGGATTTTACGGAGTGTCACACTGTTTGACCGTGTTGACTCAACGACCCGTTGGTGACTCGTATAGATCATTCTCGTTTGTTACTATTAATAAATAATTATACAATGAATGTAAGCACGTAGGGTTCATTAAATGGGCAACTTACTATTTATAATAAGTTTCTATTTTTGGTCGGTTACCATTTCTAGTATGTTTCTATATTTGGCAAGTTTCTATTTTTAGTAAGTATACATAGTTTCACATTTTAGCATTATAAGCATGCTCGTTTTCCCTATATGATAATGTTATCACATGGTACGTTGTCACATGTTATCAATTAAGCACATAATCCATTTTTGGTAACTAAAGTTACTATTTATAGAAAGTCCTTTTATTTTTCATGTTTGAACACGAATAATCATGCAACAACTTTTATGTCATCATAGCAAGGCATTTGCACTCATGTTTCACTCTTTAATTACGTCCTTACATCTTATTTTACAAAAGTTTCCATTATAGGAAAATCTATCATAGTATTCATTTTAATCAACATCAAACCCTTTGAATATGTTCCTAAGGCTATTATCATCATTAAAACACTTAAACATGATCAAAACATTACATGCATGTCGTGTTTTATAATAAAAGTTTCTAAATATATAAGTATATGAACAAAATCCTTTATCTCATCAATATTACTTAATTATTATGTCAATATTTTCATCCATATGCATGAATCATTCTTTGAACATACATAACATGTCTAAAACATCATCTACCATCATTTTACTCAACAAAAGTTACTATTTATAGTAACATGCATCAATCTACCCAAGATGATGCCAAATATCATTCTCATAGAAATCTACCTTCATAAATTAGTCATTTAATCTTCTAATGTAGCTTTTACAAGTCCACAATTTCGTGCATGTGTGTGTATTGAGGTTGCATGTGTGTTATTTGGTAGTTTAGGTGTAAATGGGGTATGTATGGCTAACTCAATGGCCTTGGGTGAATCTTCTGGTGAAGCTTCTGTAGCTGGTACAGTTGATTATGGTGATGAATGTCTCCTCCAAGGTTACCTCCTAGCTCCCAAAGCTCCAAGTCTTCAATATAACTCATGGACAACACTTGTATATCTTCTAGAGGTGAAATATGAGATTAACAGAGCTCTTTTGGACGGAGGTGAAGCTAGTAATCGGGAGAAATGGGTAGTGAGACATCTGGTGGAGTAGAGGTGGTATTTATATGATTTTAGGCTTCTGGGGCCTTCGCGTACCGCCAAGGACAAAAGAGTCGGGTTCTCCACCGAGACACGTCGCGTACCACCAAGTCGAAGATGATTGGTCATCGCATACCACGTAGAGTTTCGGCTGAATTCAAAATTTTCGCCTAGCCTTTACGTACCGAGAAGGTTTTCGCCGAGCCCCATCATGTACCGCGATGGGTCCTAGGCAGATCCAACTGCTTATTTTTATTTATTTGGTTTTTTTTCGTCCGATTTTCGTTATCCTTTATCGTTTTTCGACCTTTATCTTGATTTTGTTTGTTATTTGTTCACATATGATTTAATGTTGTTCAATTGCATCAATTGTTCGGTGTTTCTCCAATGTTTGTGAGTTTAAGACACTCGTGTGTGTTTCCAGTAATTCCTCGAATTACTATGCGATGTGTTTGTGTTTGTACAACCGTGCCACGTGTCACAATAAACTAAACCAATTCCAGTGTCACATCATCCCCTTGTTGAAAAGAATTTCGTCCCGAAATCCAGGTCGTGTTGTTAGTGTTTGTTGCGTCCTTGAACAGTTGCGGGTATTTTTTTCTCATCTGATCTTCACGTTCCCACGTGAATTCCGGTCCGTGCCTCGAGTTCCATCTAAATTTTACAATAGGAATGAGACTATGTTTGAGTTTCTTAATTTCACGGTCCATTATCTCGACCGGTTCCTCTACGAAGTGTACTTGTTCGTTGATTTGGATTTCTTCAAGTGGAATTGCAAGCAAGTGTTTCATTAGATTAGTACTTCTTGAGGTTTGATAAATGAAAGACGTTGTGTACGCTGCTCACTTTGTTTGGTAGATTCAGTTCGTAGGCTATAAAGCCTATTCATTTGACTATCTCAAACGGTCCAATGTAACGAAGATTCAGCTTCCCTTGTTTCCCTAATCGTATGACTCCTTTCCAAGGGGAGACCTTGAAAAGTACATTTCTCCTACTTAGAACTCCAATGGTTTACGCCTTTTTTCGGCATAGGTTTTATGTCTGTCTCGAGCTGCTGCCATTCGATTCCGAATCTGCACTATCTTCTCAGTAGTCTTGTGCACAAGTTTAGGGTCTGTCAGTTGGCTTTCGCCTACTTCTGCCCAGTAGATAGGTGATCGGCACTTGTGCTTGTAAAGCTCTTTGAACGGTGCACCATTAATGCTGGTGTGATAACTGTTGTTGTATGAGAATTCTACCTGGGGTAAGTGAGTCTCCCAGCTGCTACCGAAGTCAATTTCACATGCCCTAAGCATGTCTTCCAATGTTTGTATAGTTTGTTCAATTTTCCCGTCTGTCTACGCATGATAAGCAGTGCTCATATCCAACCTCGTGCCCAATGCCTTATGTAAGGACTTCTAGAAGTGTGTCGTAAATAGACTGTCATGGTCGGAGATTATTGAGGTTGGCACTCCGTGTCGAGTGACTATTTCCTTTAGATAAATTCGGGTCAACTTATCTAGTTTGTCGGTTTCTCTGATGGGAAGGAAATGTGCAGACTTGGTAAGTCGTTCTACGATTAACTAGATGGTATCGCAACCGCTTGCGGTTTTGTACAGCTTGGTGATGAAGTCCATGGAAATTTGCTCCCATTTCCATACCGGTATTTTAGGTTCTTGAAGTAATCCCGATGGATTCTAGTATTCGACTTTAACCTTTGAACAAGTCAGGCACTTGCTCATGTATGTCACGATGTCAGACTTCAAGTTCGGCCACCAGTGCGTTGTATTCAGGTCGTGGTACATCTTGTTAGAACTAGGATGTACTAAGTATCTGCTTTTATAAGCTTTTCCATCACTACGTTTCTCAATCCTTCGTGGTACCAAAATTCTATTCATGAAATAATATGTTATGTATGTCTTCACCTTTATTTCTTTATCCATGCTACACAAGGATTCATGGGAGAGGTTTTCTGCTTTTGGAGCTTCCTGTTGAGCATTCCGTATTTGGTTAGGTAGCTCGGAGTGTATGGTGAGCTGTAGCGACCGCAGACGCTTAGTTTTTTCTTTTCTGCTCAAGCGTCGGCCATCATGTTTGCTTTTCCTGGGTGATACTTGATTGCATAATCGTAATCACTTATAAGTTCAACCCATCTTCGTTGTCTCATGTTCAACTCATTCTGATCGAAGACGTGTTGCAAGCTCTTATGGTCAGTGAATATGTGCATTTCATGTCGTACAGATAGTGTCGCCAAATCTTTAGAGTGAACATTACTGCTCCCAACTCTATATCATGAGTTGTGTAGTTCTTTTCATGCACCTTAAATTTTCGTGACGCGTAAGCGATGAATTTCTTGCATTGCATTAACACGTAACCGAGTCCCCGTTTTGAGGAGTCACAGTATACCACAAAGTCATCACTACCCTCGGGTAAGGATAGGTTCGGTGCACTGCAGAGTTTCTGCTTCAGTAGGTCGAATGCATATTCTTGTTTCTGTTCCCATTCGAACTTCTTGTCTTTGTCGGTTTGGTAGGTGAGAGCTTGTGCGATCTTCGAGAATCCTTCAATAAATCGCCTGTAGTAGTTTGCTAGGCCTAGGAATTGTCGCACCTTAGTTGGAGTCTTTGGTGTTTCCTAGTTCTTGATGGATTCAAACTTAGTTGGGTCTACATGTATCCCTTTCTCGTTCACCACGTGTCCTAGGAATTGGACTTCGCGAATCCAAAAGTCGCATTTGGAAAATTTCGCGTAAAGTTATTCAGTCTTTAGCAATTCCAAGACGAGCCTTAAATGTTCTGCATGTTCTTCCTGAATCTTCGAGTAAATCAGGATGGCATCTATGAACACTATCACGAATTTGTCCAAGTATGGTTCGCACACACGGTTCATGAGATCTATAAATACCGCCGGTGCGTTGGTCACTCCAAAGGGCATGACCAAAATTCGTAATGTCCATAATGAGCTCTGAATGTTGTCTTAGGTATATCATCTTCTTGTATTCTCAGCTAGTGGTAACCAAACCTCAAATTGATTTTAGAATAGTAGCTTGACCCTTGTAGTTGGTCAAACAAGTCGTATATTCGTGGAAGTGAGTATCGATTCTTGATCATCACCTTGTTCAATTCCTGGTAATCTATACACATCTGAAACGTTTCATCTTTCTTCTTCATGAACAGTAGTTGGTGCTCCCCATGGTGAGAAGCTTGGTCTGATAAATCATTTGTCTAACAATTCTTGCAACTGGTAAGACAGCTCTTGTATCTCGGTAGGTGCCAGTCGGTAAGGCGCTTTTGCAATTGGTGTAGATCCTGGTGTGAGGTCTATCTGGATCGCAATCTGTCGCTTTGGTGGGAGTCCAGATAGATCTTCGGGAAATACTTCAGGATAGTCACGGACAACATCGATGTCCTGTATCTTTCTCTCGTTCTTCGGCTGCTTAGTGATGAGGGCTAGTATAGCTGTGTATCCCTTTCGCAGACACTTGTGAGCTTACATGCAAGATATGATGTTAAGGGGTATCCCACTTCTTTCGCCTTGGATTATTATCTGTTCCACATTTGAAGTCGGGACACGAACAACCTTCTCGTGACATACGATCTCTGCCTAGTTTGCAGTTAACCAGTCCTGTGACACCCGGCAATTTTAGGTAAATTGCGACTCTTACATCCTTTACATTTCACATTCATACTTGTTGCATTTCATTTAATTATGTTTGATTAGATGAGCCAAACACACACAACTGCGAAACGATAGTTCGAGGAACTATCGAATCGTACATTGCACATTGGTTTTGAAAACCAAGCGTGGCAAACACAAACACAAACACAAAACAATAATTCGGGGAATTGTTGAATTGTGCAATACATGTTGATTATGGTTAATCAAGCATGCAAACGGTTCGTAGCGACGAACACAAACGAATAAAGATAATTCGAGGAATTATCGAAACACACACACGAGTCTCACTAACGTTGGTGATCAATCAAACTTATGTGCTATTATATGATTATGTGCCAAACATGCATTAGATGGATAAACGTTAGGAATCGAGTACGAGCGAAATCGAATCGACAAAATTGAAAAACAAGAAAATGGACCCATCGCGGTACGCGAAGGCCTTTGGCGAAGGGCTTGGCGGTACGTGACGCAAAGCGGGAGTCAAGACTCCCGAATTTCTCAGCAGTACGCGATGACTCTCTTGATCGGCCTCGGCGGTACACGAAGCCCATGCAGATCAAAATTTTTATAAAATCAACCCCAAACTCATTCCACTCGGTTTCCTTTCCATTTCTCCGAGTTTCTTCACCACATATCGACCAAATTCCTCTGAAACTAGCTCCCAAGACCCCTGGAAACCATCTTGAAACTCTTCCTTGCAACCTTGGAGTGATTTGAAGCCATTGAAGCTTAAAGGGAGTTCTTGGAGGCCATCAACAAACAAAGAAACCCTCATCAGCCACTTGTAGCCCCAAAGCAGCTTCAATCTCATAATTAAGAAGCTTATAAGGTAGTTTATTATGTTTATTAGTTGTTAGATCGCTCATGCATGATGTAAAAACACACATGCAAGTGTGTTTGAACACATGCAACTCCATGTGGTTATTGAGCACGAATATGTTGGTGATTTTGTGTGATATTGTTGTAGATCTACTGATTTTATAGTTTAGAAACGTTATATTCGAGTTTTGGTTGAGTTATGTTTGATTTGATAATGATTTTGGTACACTTGCCATAAAAGGAAACTTTTATGTTGCAAGTCATAGATTTGTGATGTTCTAGACATGTTAGACATGTCTAGATGTTGTCAAATATATATTGGAGTGTTTAGAAACTCACGTGGGTGATTGATTTGGTCAAAAACATGATTTTGTATAAACTTTCTATAAATGGAAACTTTTGTAAATCAAAAGAGGGCTTTTGATGTTTTAAGATGTTTTGGTGAACTTGGATTATTAAAATATGTTTAGAAATGGTTTTTTAACATATTTGGAAACTTTGATTTGTGAAAACGGACCTTTAAACGGGTACTTACTATTTTAGGAAACTTTATTTGGGTAAGATGGCATAAATGGTAATTTATGCGCAAACTACATATTTCAAAGTGTTTACATATGTTTTTACAAACATACTAAGGTATTAGTTTTATGAAATGGGATTTCATAACTACACTTTCCTAAAATGAAAACTTTCCAAAAATGGTAACTCTTACGATCTCTACACGTCACTTAAGTGAATGTTGTACGATTAGAGTCATAGGATGCATGTAGGTGTCCTACTTATATTTATGACACATTAGATGGTCATAACAAGGCAAACATGTCACCAACGATTCGTAGAGTCATCACCAGTCAACACACACGCACTCGGTTGAGCACACCGACACTTGGAGTTGTATGGGATACAACACACCACAAAACACATACTCACACCTATATGGTTAAAGGTGCTTACTAGCAGGATTGCTAGCGTTCACAAGTAGCGAACACACAACAACCGGAACTACTCTACCAGGTGAGTTCACGGCCCCTTTTTACTTTTCGAACCTTTGGGGGAGAAAACACTGCATTATAACTGTTTTTGAACAACAACTCATTTTATTTACGTATGGACATGCTTTATCACTATATGTATATGTGTGGACCACATCACAACTAAAAGCCCTCGGAATGGGTGCAATATTGACCAACACTTTGCTATTGTCTTGTGATGGACATGGCGGGAGGCACAACTGTCAGCTTCAGTACGAACCCGCGTATAATATAACTGTATTGACTAGCTATCAAGGATAGGATGCTAAGCTGGAGTCTCATGCATCTACATAGTGCTTTAGGCTTGAGAACATTATCATTTTGTTTTGTTGTGTATTGTTAAACAATTTAAATCACTTCCGCACTATTACTCAATGTTGTTTTGAAAACTGTTTTAATTAACGCTTCCGCAATTTATGACTTGAATATGTTTTAAACTTATACTTCCGCAACTCTGATTTTACTTAACTATTTTATCCAAGTTCTTGGATGTACGTATGCAACTAGACATGTAGGTCTCACAACTGTGTGACCAGAGACTGCGATCTTGACAGTCCGTCGCTCGCGCCCCGGAAGGGACGGGATTTCTCGGGGTGCGACAAGTCCATTCCAACCACCACATCAAAGCTTCCTAGAGTCACTAGCATTAAGTCGATACTGAATTCATGGTTTCCCAATTCTAAGATAAACCCTTGGAATATGTTCTTTGTTTCTATAAGCTTGTCGTCGGCTAACTCTATAGTGTACTTAATGTCTAGTGGCGTTAGGGTTACGTTAAGAAATTGGCTAAATTCAGTAAATATGAAACTCCTATCGACGCTAGTATCAAATAAAACAGATGCGTAAACATTGTTCAAGAGAAACATACCAGTGACGATGTTCAGGTCATCCTTCGCTTCCCCCGATCCAATGACGAATGCTCTGCCCTTGGTCATGTTGCCCCCTGCCTTTTTGAATTGTGGCCAATCTTTGCGCATGTGGCCCGTCTTCCCGTAGGTGAAGCATCCCCTCTGTGTGTCATGAGCATTGGCGTTTGGGTTGGCCCGACAGCCCTTCGTCATATGTCCACTCCTCCACATTTAGTGCACTTGACCCTGTTACATGGGCCGAAGTGATGATAGGAGCTGTGATTGCATTTGGGGTAGTTGCCCTTGTACACCCCTTTTCTTTGGTGTTTGACTGGGTGGCTATAAAGACCTAACTTTGTGTAGGTCGGTGATGGGATTGTGGTTGTGGAGTGAAGGTTCTATTGTTGCTTGGTTCCTACTTTCTCTTGTTATCTTGTTGTTTCAGATGTTTGGCCCGCTTGGGCAGCTTTCCCTATGCCACTACCTGATCAGTCAGGCGATGCGCCAATCAGATGATAGGCTGGATAAGTGCGGGATTAGTAGCTGTGACCATGCTCTGGATCTGCTCTGGTAGTCGACTTATGTATTGTTTAATCTTTTCATACTCTGGGGTCACCATTCCCAGGCACAATTTGTACAGCTCGTAAAACCAGGAGCTATATTGCTCTATCTCAGATCCCTCCATCTTGTGGACCCAGCGTCTGGATGTGTGAATTCCACCAGGTGAGGGCATGTCTCTCCAGTGTCCCCGTTACAAACTTTACCTTGTTGTCCTAGGCACATTTTCACATGCAGAAGACCGATTCAACCTTCTCAATCCACCGGAGCAGTCCCACTGCTCATTTTGATCCCTTAAAGGTATTAGGATGGCAACTGAGGAATGTCTTGAATGAGTATCCCTTTGTATTGTTGTGAGATCATGGGTTTCAGTAGTATTTTTTACGTGTTAGTGTTAGCGTTTCATTTGCTACGTTGTCCAAAGCTAAAGTTCGTTTACCATTATTAGTCCCGTTGGACTCACTTTGAATACGCGCAGCCTCGTAATCAGCAATCGCCTTGTTAAAAGGACGTTCAACCATTGTTTGATTGCTTATGCAATGGTTTCGTTGTTTGCTCGCACATATGTTCCTCGTTCTGCCCTTTGTCAGTGTCTAAATACAATAAAGAGTGTGTGTTACATATTGTTAAACCTAAATATGAGATAGTGCACATATAAACACAACATTTTAAAACTAAACATAATATTTGATCAATAATTTCCAAATGATTACAAAAATGCTTTTCGATTCAAACAGTACAATTAAGAATAGTTTCATGGGCACAACCCGCCCAACTAGGTTCATACTACTATGAAATAATAGAAACATTTATCACTTGTTAACCGATGTGATAGTAGAAACTGAATTCCTACTGTTTGTCGTTCGGTCCTCCTTCTCCTCAAAGGGTTCTTCCTCCTCATTCACAATGGGGTTCTCCTTGTCCTCGAAAGGTTGCTCTTCCTCCTCAGGTGCTAGCTCGACAGCCACCTGTGCTGCTACAGCCTCGGCTACTGCTGGCGGTGCCTCAGCAAGTCCTACCCTAGCCTCAGACATCTCTAGCCACGCTGTGACATTGCGCAACTGTCACACCCGGAGCAGGCGGGCTGGATCGACTTTCCGGTCGGGCGGAAGGATCTCGGGGCGTGATATCGTGTGATAATCAAAGTAATCAGATTGTTTACATGGCACATGATGTATAATGAGGAATGCTAACATGACATTGACATAGAATTACAAAGTTAAATTATACAATCTGTGTTCATAATTTAACAAGTAAATCTACCCATAGAGAATCATGAAGTTTCTATCTTGTATATGCACAAGATTTACAAAATATGATTCACAAATTTGTCATCCAAAATATGCACAACACAAAAGTAAGATATTGGTCATCTATTAAGTCCAACTAGCTTATGTCCAGATGTCTGGTGACTAAACATGTTCGTCACCTGAGAAAAACATGCATTTAAAACAAGTCAACACTAAGTTAGTGAGTTCATAATTTTAGTAATTGAAAATACTTGTAGTTGTCATTCACAAGTCATAGTGTCACACACAAGTCTCATTGTTATTCTTATATCTTGTCTCACAAATGTCCTTTCCAAAGTTACCCTTAAAAATAGTGTGTCACCCATATCAAGCATGCTTATATATAGGGCATATGTTCACGAATGAAGCCGCCAGCCCACCACATGCTTGACTGGATTCAATACCACTTGTAATGCAACTATGGATACCCATTATCATCTCACATTGTATTTGTCTCATTTGATATCCACCCAGTTAATCCCATGTGATGTGTTCTCATCCAACCATGTTATATGTATAGCATAAAAGTGTTTTGAAGGGGATGTATTACCATGACCTAAGTTATGGTAATCCCTTAATGTTTTAAGGAAAATAGATTAATTTAATCTTATCCTTATTAGTTTTCTCTCAATTGTAGAATTAACTGTAATTCACTTCTAATATGACATGAGGGAAAATCAATTCCTCACGTAATCAGACCACAATGCATCCAATTTACCTCTATCCTATTTGTAATCTTAATGCCTTCAACGAAACTATTACCAGTAACATGACATGAGGGAAAATCAATTCATCAGTCTACCAGTTAATAGAATCGAATGAATAATTACAATCAATGTCTGAAGATTAATTTCACCATGTGTCGTTTACCAAACTTGACTGATGCAACCCTGTTACCGGTCATACATTACCGGCCAATGAATATGTTACGATTAACGTATCGACCTCACTCGCCGGCGGTTTGTCAAACTTATGGTACCAGTACGCTATCATCGGTTTAGTCGCACTAAATCAATGGTAAACAATTTTCTTTAAGGGACTTACAACTGAACATGTACACATGAACACATGGTTGTTGTGATATAATACAAACAGTCTTAATAGTAATTAGTTGTTGTTAAGTGTTCTCCCAATGTCATTGTCTCAGTGTTATGTGTTCCCAGAGTCTTTAAAAAGTATTATAAGAACTTGTCTTATTACACGATTTAGTATATGAGGTGAATGATATCATCGTCATGAAATTATATTATCATGAATATCATTCATGTGTCACTTGTAATTGTCTCATGTTATCTCATTGTTATCTCATTGTAAATAACAAAGTGTTATAAGATCAAATCTTATTTCACTTAGGTTATTTAAAGTTTGGACAAATTCATGAAGTTATATTATCATGAAACATCCTTGATTTGTCATTGTTGTTAATGCACACACACAAGCATACACATAGATCATGAATAAAGTGTGATAATAAAGATAACATCTTTATTATGTAAATCCCATGAGGTTTGAATAATGTGCTAAAACTTATAATAAATAAAAGAATTAGCATTTTCTCAGCCCCGCATTTAAAATCAAAAGATTAGAAAAGGGGCATTGAACTCACCTTGTAGTAGATGTGGTTGACTAAGTAATCAAGAAATGCACGCGCTCGTTGTTGTAATGATGTTGTATTCAAAGCCTGTGTTGAATTCAATATTGTTTCTGACTTATAAGTACGAGTTATCAATTCGTAGGTTAACCCTAAAATTGGTTAACTTTTATAAGTCTTTATACCTCGGATTTTCCTTGAACTCTTTTGATGGTATAACATACTAATACTTAATCAATTTAGATTAATATTAGTACGTAATACGTTCTTTGTTTATATGATTATCCTCATGATTGACTTTAACATATTGTAAAATAGTGGGTATCATAATATTCTCCTAAGTACAACTTAGCTCTTTATTTTAACATTTAGAATATTATCCTTGTGTCAATCTTGAAATGGTTATCGTCGCTTGAGTGTGTTTATATAAACATTATGTTATAAAAACATAATCATATGATGTGTTTCAAAAAGGTTTAGCAGTTGCTATAGTACTTAAGTAAGCCCACCAACTTTGTAGTAAAAGTGATTAACTTATTTTATAAAAAGAAATCCCTCTTTATTACTTTGATCAAAATAGGATTTAGTCATAACCCTTTGACATGTTTTAAAACCATGTCTATGGTTTAAACATTGTTCAGATAATATAAGTGAGAATATCATGAAACCCATTGCATCCAAACCTGATTTTGTTCAAGGCCTTTTAAATCGAAATAACATGAACCTTATGGTTCATTTCTTTTTGTTTATTGTTCTCTCGGCTGACTTTTTTTTAGGTGATATGTGGCCTACCCCAATTATATAATTCTCAACCCCAATAGTAATACAAAACAATTACATAGTCTCGGCTTTGTGGCTGTCAAGACGTTCTCGAATGAGTAAACTTCACTTTTGCTTCCCGTGGTTTGACAAAAGTAACCATTTTCATCCAAATTTTGAAATTTTGCAATTTTCCTCCATTTGTTTCAGAAAATTAACCATTTTCATCCAAAGTCCATTTAAACTTTGGATGAACATGGTTACTTTTGTCAAACCACAGGGACTAAAATGGTTAATTTTCTGAAACTAATGGAGGAAAATTGCAAAATTTCAAAATATGGATGAAAATGGTTACTTTTGTCAAACCACAGGGAGCAAAAGAGAAGTTTACTCTAATCGAATTTATATGTGTAGCATAAATGGAGTTTTAGAATGGATAGGTACAACATAAATGGGGTATTCTCGACTTCAGGTGGTAATTCCTTGTGGGATTTATTCGAATAATACAACTCATTCTCGGCCAATCATATAAAGAAAAAGAAAGGGGTTCTCGAAAGGGTGTAAGGCCAGCAGGTGGTTCTCGAAATATCCCAATTAATAACAAGTGTTCTCGATTGAACTAGAATTTCCCATCGGTTCTCGATTTCCCATCCAAGATATTAAGGGTTCTCGAATTGAGTATGCAAAAGAAATGGTTTCTCTCGAATTGTACATGGATTTCTCGACTTTGTGCTAAGACGTGTTCTCGAATTACTTCATCTTCAAACCCCGTTCCCAGAACTTTGCGTATATTTGCAGGTTCCTTAAAACCCCATGTTTAAAATTATTTTAAGCTCAAATAATTCATAAAAACTCATTTTAAAGTGAATCTTTCATGGTTTGCTGAGATAAAATAGAGTTCTAAGTTCATTCATCCAGGTTTATTAAAAACCCCGAAAATTCGAAAGTTTGAGCTCACATTACCTTCAAATAAGTGGATTTCAAGCTCGATCTGCTGTACTTTCGTGTCCTACTCGTCAAGGGCTTCGATTTGATACCAAACTTGAAGGATTTTACCAAGAAATGAAGATTTTATGAAGATTTTTGTGGTGGATTTCTAGAGAGAGACAAAATCCGGGATTTAGAGAGAGAAAGGGGTAGGTGGGTAATAAATGAAGAAATAAATGCTTGGGTAGGGTTTTTTATACCCCGAGCAAATTCGGGTTCGTTTCGTTTGTTCGGTTCTCGTTTTCATGACGTTTACGAAACGTAACGCAAAATTTACGAACTTTAAATAAAAATAGTTTTATTTTAACATTTTTAAAGTGGTTATTCCTAGTAAATATTTTATAATTCTTTTATTTATTTTACTGTTTTCGAAAAGTTTATTTTATTTGTTTCGTCAGATCGTTTCGTCTTCGCGCGTATTCGTTCGAATCGTCACCCGAACGAACACGACGACGGTTTCACTTTCTTATTCTTGTTTTCTACTTTTCAGTCATCATTCAGAACGTAAAACCCACATATATGTTTGTATGAATCGTCACCCACGCAAACACTCTGTCGGTTTATTATTCGTAAATGATACTGAGTTGTTATTTTGAATTGTATTTCCTCACAGTCGGACTCAACTACACTGAACCGTTTTCACATTGTTATGGGTAATTTCACACTGTTTTCTCACTAAATTGTTGGCCATCTGATTCCTGTTATTCGTGTATATCAGATCGCAACTGATATGTTTTTGTCATTTGTTCTCACGGTTTTTATTTCACATGTGTTGTTGTATATTTATATTTCAATTTTCATTGAAATACATACAACTGTTAATTGTTTTCATAACCTTGTTGTCACACAACTGTTTAACTTATAGTATTTACACATAGTAAATAGTGAAGGTAGACGTACCGTACGGAATTTCCGGACGATCTGGTACCGGTTGTCACAGCAACTATGCCTCCAATATGTGAACAGTGTTGACTAGGTTATTGTGGAACTTGTCAGTATCGGACAGCTCCTCCTCGAGTTGTACCACCCTCTGGGTGATGCAGTGCTCTCCCTCCAGTAGGCCGGAAATAGTTCCAGTCACGCTCCTCATTTGACGGATCTCCCGATCCATCTTCGTGACAAAGGCCGCGAATGCCTGCTCGAGAGGATATGCTAGAGCTGGCAAAGTAGGCATGCTCGAACTACTGCCTGGTGCATGTGGTGGGGGTACCTGCTCCCCACATATCCATCCTCGGATCATGCCGGGGTACCAACCCAATTCTGCGTGTTGTTGCTTGAGCGAACATGCATGATATCTCCAGGGAAGACATCTGCTAAGGGTAACATCCTCCTCATTTTCCTCTCTTCCTCATTCGATGTCTCTTCAGCAGGTCTCTTGCCTAAGTTTCGCTCTCTGTTGTCTGCTATTCTTGTTAATTTGGTTTCCATAAGTACATATACAGTGTAAGGTCTAGGCGTAGCGTCTAAGTGTAGAGTTATGTCTATACTCTAAGTTTACTACATGCACACCTAGTTCTCTAAAACCAAAGCTCTAATACCAGTCTGTCACCCCCAAATTACCACATGTGGCGTCAGGCCTCTAGGTGTGACGTGGCATGATAGAATACGTTGTTATATTAAAAATAATCCAAGTAGTTCAAATGTTAAGCAGCGGAATGTAAAAGTTTACACAACAGAAATTAATAGTAGACACTACATTGTTTTACGTAATCATAATAATATAAATTGTTCTAAAATAATAGTTAATGCTTGCATGACTCTCTTTCTGTGACTTCGTGTGCATCCTAGCCTTGTGCATTTATGTAACCTGAGAATGCATGTTAAAACGTGTCAACATAAAGTTGGTGAGTTCACATGTTTAAATAACAGTAAAAAAATTCACGAGATAAATACTGGACATGTTAAGTTGTAGACCATAGGTCCCGAGTGTATATGTTGCACCACTACCGAAACTAGACTGTTAGATGCCTCTGCCATGTCTATCGTAAAAACTATGGCAATAGGTCGATATTAAGCTCGTCCTGATCATTAGTCAGAGTTGTCGTCGAGCGGGGTTTGCCAGACCCAATAGTATTATCCAATAATGTCTCGGTCGTGTTTAACTAACAGTAAGATTTTATGAGGACTTTATTACAATATAAGCACACTCAAAAACTGTTTGTGCAACATACCAGTCGTATATCTAAAAGTTTTTTGCAATGTATTCTCCCCTAGTTTAATGAAAAACAGTTAAGATAGAAAATAGGGCTGTAAACTCACCTGAGTTGTGTTGTTTGTTGTTTCTATGCACAGTTTGTCCTTAACTATCACATATATCACATAGGTATTGTGAGTTCATATTTGTAGTCGTGTTCGTGTTCCTGTTTGTGCTCATGTTGGCCTATATATAGACAGTGTTTGTGTCCAAACAACTCTAAGTTGTTGTGTTTGACCGTGTTAACTCAACGACCCGTTGGTGACTCGTATAATTCATTATTGTTTGTTACTATTAATAAGTTATTATACAATGCATGTAAGCACGTAGAGCTCGTTAAATGGGCAACTTACTATTTATAATAAGTTTCTATTTTTAGTCGGTTTCCATTTCCAGTAAGTTTCTATATTTGGTCGGTTTCTAGTTTTAGTAAGTTTACATATTTTCATATTTTAACATTCAAAGCATACTTGTTTTCCCTATATGATCATGTTATCACATAGCACGTTGTCCCATGTTATCAATTAAGCACATAATCCATTTTTGGTAACTAAAGTTACTATTTATAGAAAGTTCTTATATTTGTCATGTTTTAACACGAATAATCATGCAACAACTTTTATGTAATCATAGCAAGGCATTTACAATCATGTTTCACTCTTTAATTACGTCCTTACATCTTATTTTACAAAAGTTTCCACTTTAGGAAAGTCTATCACAATATTCATTTTAATCAACATCAAACCCTTTGAATATGTTCCTAAGGCTATTATCATCATTAAAACACTTAAACATGATCAAAACAATACATGCATGTCATGTTTTATAATAGAAGTTTCTAAATATAGAATTATATGAACAAAATCCTTCATTTCATCGATCTAACTTAACTATCATGTCAATATTCTCATCTTTATACATGAATCATTCTTTGAACTTACATAACATGTCTAAAACATCATCTACCGTCATTTTATCCAACAAAAGTTACTATTTATAGTAACATGCATCAATCTGCCCAAGATGATACCAAATATCATTCTCATAGCAATCAACCTTCATAATTCGACAAAACACTTCACATAAACAAGGATTAAAGGAGGGAATATGAAATTTGATCCTATATAGGAAACATGGAAAAAAGCCAATGTCTAAGGAAACACCTAAGTGCACTGAAAATATATCGATTAAAGGAGGAACTACAATGACCTTCCAATATCTGATTCTAAATTATACAAATTATACAATTTGGGTTGTTAAAATAAAAGCAATTTTCAATGTTCATGGGATATGGGAGGGATTTGAACCAACTTGAATTACATATAAAAAAATATTTACAAACAAAAAGTGCTTAAAAGAGTATCTCAAGCAAGCATGTGAACCTAAACCAGCTTTTTATTCACAACATTTTTATTTATTAAATAAGTATATATTTACACAAATTAATCATTTTACATATAAAACTATGGTAGATACAATAAAACATATATATTATGTGATATATGGAGATATAGTTACCCACGCGCACATATATATATATATATATATATATATATATATATATGTATATATAAAATTAAAAATAAAAGGAAATAAAATAATAGATAAAATAGCTAAACAAGCTAAGCTTGAATTTTAGTGAGTTCAAGTTTAACTCAACTCATTTACACCTATACAAAATAATCTCCAGTTTGATTTCAAAATTTAAACCCAAATTTTAAATTCAAATTAATACTTAACATATATATAATGATTTTAAATTTATAAAAACATGTCAAGTTATTCAAAATATTCTAAAAAATGTCTTCAATATCATTCAAAATAGGTTAGTACTCCGTATATTATGCATTTTGACTAATAATTTAAACAATATAAGACGATTTTTATATAATTCTGTATAACTTATTATTTTAAGTGATAAAAACACTAATATTTTCAAAGTGTGTTTTTTAAACATTTCGTTTTAACTATTTTTGAAAATTTTATAGTTTATGGTAATTTATTTTTTTTAAATGTGTTTTTAGCATAAATATATTTTAAATGTTTAAAAAAAATCCTTTCTAGTTTAAAAATATATAAAAAGTATATTACATATTTAATGTCATTATTTAATACGATATGTATTTAATAGAAAAAAGAAGCTAGAAATCAAAGTTAAGATGGTTTATGAACATGTCATTTTGCCTATAAAACCTTTATTTATTATAATAAATTAAACTTTTATAAAATTTTTAGAAAATGCTTTTAATTCCATAATCATATTTTGTTATCACTGACACCTCGTATCATGTTCTTGTAAACTTAGTACTTGATTATCATCATTAATGAATTTTTGTGATGACTTCATGTTGACTGCCAATGTGGGACTAACCTACTTGGTAGAGGCATTGCCTTTTAAGAGGGAGGTCTTGGGTTCAAATCCAAGCAAGGGGTGTATTGGTGTAATTTAGAAGTAGGGCTATTGCTGTTCAAAAAAAAAAACTTCATGTTGATTTTCATATGAATCTCAAATTACCATTGGTCATCTGTATAGAGCATCAATTTTGTATTAGTTCCCTCATAAAACTTAGTAACTTGATTATAAATAAACATATATAATAATAAATGTTACTTATTTTTAAATGTTACAACCATTCTAACTCTCAACAAAATATATATGAACACCTTAATATAGGTGACACCCTCTACTTATTAATTTCTAAACGGTACGATTTGAGTAAATAAAATATCCACATTCTGATTTTCTAAAAAAATATATAAGAGACCAATTTGAGTCGATTTGAGTTAGAGTCCAAACAAGTCACTTCTTAAACACTACGAACTACTGAGCCCAACAAAAGAACGTTTGTCTCAACGGTACAAAAGTATGCTGTAATGGCATCTTGCTCGAGGAGTTTGATGGTTTAAGTCGTGAGGAACCCTCACGACCATAACATAACCATCATTGTGGTCATCACCACCAATGACATCGTCACCGCCACCATTACTGCCACGACTGTTGTCAACACAATAGCAACCATCACCACAACCCAACTGCTATCATCGCTGATGAAACCACCATTGCTGCCATCGTTATCGGTGAAGATGCCTCTTTTTGTCATCAACCACCAACATCGTTGTCAAGTGCCGCCAACACAACAATGCAGCTAATACCGACACACTAGACACAATAAGGTGAACCTAATTTGATACTTAAAACAAAAATATAAAAAATATATACAACATAAACAGTTAAAATCCTACTTTTAGTGGGGTTTGGAGGAACAACTACAAGATACCTAGTTAAAATCCCAATTTGAGTAGGGTTTGGAGGGAGAGATAAATACACACCTTACTCAATAAGATAGAAAGGCTGCTTCGTACCAAGCTCATAGTTCCGCCTTTATATATAAATAAAAGAAGGCCAGAAAAACAAAGCAAAACTCATTTCAACTAATCACATTTTAGTCTCATTTTCACTCTAGACCGTTTCGAACCATTTTCAATTGAACCCATTTTGACCCAAACACCTAACCTAACGTGCCAGTTTTGCAAGGCCAGAAATGTTGACCATTTACACACAAAAAGGCAGCACATACGATATAAATGTTATGCAAATGTCATTCAAAGATATACAAAGTTCTTACCTACAATATCATGTTAGATGAACAAATTCCAATTAGGCATACCCATTTGTTGCAACCTTCATTCTTCCTTATCTTCAAATTTGTGGGTCTTGTTACCAAAACAGACCCACAATCATGTCTTTAACTTCTACAGATCACATAAACTTAAATTTATCAATAAAATTAAACAAATTGATGTCATTTGGAGATTTAATTATACCTTCTCATCACAATTTCAAATAATTCTTGTTTGATTCTCATACTTGCACAAAGTTAACAACCCCTTTAATCATTGAAGTATCTGGTTCAACTAAACCGTCTTAGAACCCGACTATTAACATCAAACCTCCAAGCCCTATGCCACCAAGAAGAACCACCATCGGTTGATCTCAAATGCGAACCATTAGCACTCCCACCACCACCAAAGCAAGAAAACAAACTGTTCAACACTCGCCTTAATGGACCTCTTTGTCTAGCACCATTGTCACCTCTTGAAGCCCATGATATCCTCCTATGAGTACCATTACCATTGCTATTGAACCCACCATCCATTTCTGTAAAAACAACCGGAAGTTCCCTTTCCCTGCCTGAAAACCTCCCCACTGCAAACCCACCACCAGGAAGCCGCCATATGGTTAACCCAACTGCTTCTTCTTCATTGAGCTGTACAGAATCTTGATTATCTGATGGAAGTTCATGGCGGCACACGGGGCAAGAATTACGCAAAGCTAGCCATGGTAGGATGCAATTCGAATGGTATAAATGCTTACATGGCATTTCTTTAGCTTCAGTCCCTAATTCAAAAGCTTCTTTACAAACAGCACAATGAGGATCATTGTGGATATGTTTTTCTTGAAATTCAATGGTTGGCATTGATTCAATTGCAGCCTTTGATGCAGGTGGATTGTTATCGATTCTCCTCAACCCATTAGCTTCAATTTGAGACAGTTGGTCAAGAAATCGATCAAAACCTGAACCCAACAAAAATTCCGACATGCTTTCCGGCAATGGCCTCAAACCAGAGCCTGTTTCGTCATCGTAGTACAACTCAAACCCTCCATTAGACGCTGGATCGGGTGTGCTTGTGGGTCCACGGAACACGATGACTGGGTTAAACGGTGACCGATCACCTGTGTTCCTTCTTGCTCGCCGAAGCACCGGAGGAGTGGGATACATTGCGGCTGCCGGAAAACGGCGGTGGATAGATTCCGGCAGCGTTGGTCCGGTAAGTAGTGTCCTGTCAATCTCCTCTACGAATCCCCCGTTGCAATTGGGGCAAATTAGAAACGAATCTCGTGAATGCATAAAAACAGTTACGAAGCGGTTGCATCTGTAGCACCAGTAGGACGATGATGATGAAGCACGATGGATTGACATTTACAATCTGTAATCAGATCTGAAGAAGAACAACCTCAGTTTTTGATTCTACAGTCAGATTTCAAACAAATTTTGACGAAGGACAAGATTAAGCCTGCAAAAACACAAACGAACTCGATTATGAAAAACTGATTCGCATTGATTGATCAGAAAACAATCGTTTGTTCATAGATTACAAACATGAACCACGAGTTCGACATAAAATATAAAACCCTAGAAACAAGAAGTTATTAATTTAAAAAAAAAAATGTATATATTGATGGAATATTATATGGTGGAGAAAAGCGGCGTGCGAGAGAGACTCAAGATTCCACTCTCGTGATGACAATGACACGTGGTGATCATTCAATGGAAGCAGTGAAAGGGATGCTTTAAAGGCTTTTACCCAACGTTACATGCGCATTTTGACCCTTATTTTGAATTACGAAACTCAAAAGATTATCTTGGTTCAAACGTCGTTGCATTCTAGCGGTATCTTGTTATTTAGATAACTCTCAGTAGCCAAATGATCTTATGTTCGAATCCTACACGAATGTTTCTTAAAGTATTGAGTTTTCTCGAGAAATTGTGACTTGGTTGTGGATATATGCTCGGGTGGTATTGCTGGTAACATGATGATACTCTAATGATCTGCCAATCAAAAAAACACGGACCTATTTTATTAAAATTAAACTTAAATTTGCATCTATAAAACCATATTAACCACATATGTAATATGAACTTTGGTATTTACCAATGTTTTTAATTGTGTTTTGACTTGTAGTCCTTGGTAAAATAATCTTGATTACTGATTTATCAAGTAACTAACTTGTTTAAGTTAGATGTAAATTAATGAAGACTTAACTTCAATAGACGCTAATTAAATAAAAAAGGGGTAAGAGTTATTAAGTTGGTCAAAACTAAGGAAGGGGTGAATATGTAACATTGTTTTTAATTGTGTTTTGACTTGTAATTCCTTAGTAAAATAACTGACTTGTTTAAGTTAGTTGTAAATTAGTTAAGACTTAACTTCAATAGACGATAGTTATAATTAAAAAAGGGTTAGAGTTATTAACTTGGTCAAAACTATGGAAGGGGTGAATATGTGTGTTAGAGCTTTTGAGTGTAAATTTTGATGTTAGAAGGCCAATTTCACTATAATTTATGTAATTTTACCATTGAGTAAGTAAATTCTTAAGTTTTGATCTAGGTTTTATGGGTACATGTGGGTATACATATGAGGTGAGTGTAAAATCGGAATTAGATGTAAATATGTTATGAATGTACCAAGATTTAATGTATCTTATAACAACACACCTTAAACTTGTCATTATAGATGATATGTTGAATCCTAGATATGGGATTGGAAGCTCATATGGGTTTTATCAACTTCAATAGTAATATACAATGGGTCATGAATTGTTTTGGAAATTAATGTGATAGAAAACACGTATAGTAATTATACTTCTAAGCAATGGGAGATAGGGTTACGTACTGTTTCATGAGCATTGATTTGGGTATGGTTAAGTGTAAAAATGATTTTTTATATGTAGATATATCATGCATATGAGGTGTTTGATGAAATGCTAAATTTTAGTTTTTGATTAACAATGGATTGCAAATTGATTCAATATCATCACATGTGTTTTAATTTTAGTGAAATGAGTAAAATAGGTTGAAATGTGATAAATTGAGGTGAGTCCTTGAATGGAACCTTGTGTGTCTAACATGTGTAATCTAGAAAGTGGTAGTGGAGGTAAAGTTGGAAATCGATGAGCCGAGGAGGGAATTGTAACCTTGGGCAATCCAACAAGACAAGGTAAGTCACCTAACCTATTTTGATGTCTTATAGTTATGATATGACGAATGTAATGTATGAGTTGATTGTATACTTGCTTATGTGCATTGTTGATGAATGATTTTGGGTGAATATTGACACTTTAGTTGATAAGTAAGTTACCCAACTTACTAACACCATATATATATATATATATATATATATATAAGAATGAGTCTACTTAATGATTTGATAGTTATGATTGTTGAATTCATAACTAATTACTTGGTTAATTTGAATGGACATGACCCATTAGTTATGTAATATTTGAATTGAATTTGGCTGTCATTAATGTTTTAGGTAAATTAAGTAATCTTAATTTTACTAAATCCAATATTGCTTTTATTAACAAAATATCAAGTTGTTAATATCAAACAAGATTATATGATGAGAATCCTCAGATACTCTAGAGGATCATGTTATGGTTAAGCCGTGAAAATGAGTGATAGTTTTATAAGATAAAGACAAGAAATATCCTTTATGTAATTGAGGATACTTAACACACAATATAGAAAATAAGATAACAGAGACAATCAGGAAAGCCAAAATATCATTGATAGGATGAACAACATAAAACATTGGGGGCTAACCAAAGTCTAATTTCTTTGTTTGCTTTATAAACCAAAACGAATACAAGTGCGTAGAGAAGAGATTGATCTCTAAGTAGGGGTGAGCTTAACGGGCAACCCGACCCATTTTTGAGACTACCCGAACCGGACCGAACCCAGTTGTAAGGGAAAATGAAAACCGAAGACCGCCCGAGGGGAAGAAAACATAGTTTCGGTTATTAGTGTATCGGGTATATGTTCAGGTATTAAAAACCCTAAGACCGATGAGTTCGTGAATGAATCCTACCTACTTGCAGCTGCTGCACAAAACTCCACTGCGGTACTCCATTTTCGACCAGTCGGAATCGTCCCCCTACTCCTCCAATGACTACGTCGCCGGTTAAAACCTCTACGACCACCCTCCTCTGCTGAAATTATGGCAAAATTAAAGCTCTCTGGTTCCAATCGAGCTCATAAATTACACACAAGGGTTCAAAAAACAAAACCAACACTTGCGACGAGGCGAGGTCCTCGCCGGCGTCGGAAGTCCATCATCGTGCCCTCAGGAGCCTCAAAACGGTAAACTATTTCATATATTCTCCGATCTGTGTTTGCCTCTTATGCATTTTATAAATCATATCACAATATTAAGTCAATTCCGTTTTGTTGAATGCTGATGGTTGGGATCTGCAATGATGGACACGTGTTCTAATATTAATTGCAATTATTGTTGTATGCTTTTGTTTGTTACACGTAAGAATTTTGGTGAAATTCATTTTTCAGTCCTGCCTTTTATTATCGGGTATTATGCATTAAGACCGATACCCGGACCGAACCCGGTTTGTATCAAATTATAGAACCGATACCCAAAATAAAAACATGCAGCCGGTTCGGTTTTCCGGTTATTTTCGGACCGGTTATCGGGTATATTCGGGTAACCGAGTAAATTGCTCTGTGTAACAAATATTGTTTAATTAGGATACTTAGATAGCATCATCCTTTACTTAAGGACCCTTAATAAGATAAAAGTTAAGAATACATGATTTAAGATTAAGATACTTAACAATGAACAAATTCTAAGCTATGATGGAAAAACCAGGGGGCGGTGGAAGAACATTCTACTAAATACTAAACTTTTGCAAACTTTTTATGTTAAGTCCAACTATTAGCAAATAGATAAAGACAATTACTTTTTTGTTACAACATGTAGACCTTTTGTTTCAGTATAGTAAGAATACTAACTAATAGATGTTACTTTAGAAATGCTTGATAGAAGAGTTAACCTTTCAGCAAGGATGAGTTGTCTTTTCTGACTAAAATGCTAGTCTTATTTGTACACAACCCAAGTTACCCTACTGACCTAGTATCCAAGCCAAGACAATGAGGCTGTATCAATCCACTTAGCATGACAAAAAGAAATATAATCATTATTAACCTAGGTAGTAGTATATAACAAAAAACCAGCTCGATGGGAATGTTTGAAAAAAAAAAAACTTTTCATTTATTAAAAAAAACTTGTTTTATCTCAACAAGCATGTCTTGACAAACATGTCTTGTCTTGCCTTTCCTCGACTTGACTTGTCAATGAACTTGTTGTCACAATCCGACCGACGGCGGAACACGTCGGGGCGTGAACTCGAATGCTCAAAATCCCATGGTGCTATGTTTTAAATTTCAATAGTTAAAGCATCAATATTAAAGATTTAACAACCAAGACTTAATTTACATTATATTGGACAAACATCCATTATATAGTTTCAAATCCCAAATTACATAATTTATATAAATCTAACATTGTTTAAATTTAAACTATGTCTACTAACATGAAACCTATCATATGTCTTCGCCAAAGCATCCACTTAACCTGTTACATATACAAAATAAAGATTTTGTCAACTATTTGCACAGTTGATGAGTAACCCATACAGTTTATATAGTATGCATAGAAAACTGATGCAATTCAATTAGACTACAAAGTTTAAACTCTAGCATGCATATCCTATTAGTTTGCAATTAAGTTTTTAGAATATCTCGTCTCTAAACTCGTATCAATACTTAGCTAAAAAACTTAGTATATTTACAAGTCTGCAATAGTTTATATCGTCTCCAAACTCGTTCCAATACAAAGCTGAAAGCTAAATATTTTCACAAGTCTGCCCATAGTTGTACTTTTCGCCCTTTTAACACATTTGGTCTAAGTCAAAGAGAAGGTAGTATCTAACACACCTTAGACTATTCGGTATCTAATAAGATAGAATAACATAGCATCACAAAGCAAGTAGTATCACAAAGCACAAATTCAAACCAAATAGAATAAAGGCATTGCATCTATAGAATTTGACTCTAGGATAACTTAGTTTTTTGAATACTAGCATATGTAACATCCTAAAGTACAAAAAATGTAAAGAAGGAGAATAGAATTACTCAATTGATGTCCTAGCTTTATCCAATAGATCGTTGCCTAGGATTTATGAGGTTGTGATTGCACACCTTAACCTAAAGGCAATTATAATTTCTTAGTCTATATACATAGAATTCAAGTTTTGGCATCCTAGATTTTATGGCATACTATGGAAGTCCTAATTGATGTGTCTAAGTTTGGATGGTTTTTATTTAGAATTATTTTTTTTTATTTGTCAAATAATTAAATATATATCCCTAATTGATTTTTGAATAACATTTGAATATCATATGGCATTTGGGATAACCTAGCTATTTCCATCCTTTTGTTTTTTGTTTAGTTAAATTTTATTGTTTAAATATCAAGAATTTCTTTGGTTAAAAGAATGTATAAAAAAATAATAAATGATTTAAGAAATTCTTTGTCTCAAAAATTATATATTCATTTAAAAATTATAAAGGATTAACGTTTACTTTTTAACCTTTAAGTTTTTTATTTAAAATGAATAGTTGACCTACTTTTTTTTTTCAAAAATAATTTCATACCTTTGTTTATAAAAGTTTGTTTTTAGAATAATATTGTTTTAAGTTGTTTAATACTTTTAAAGTAAAATTTAGGTTATCAAATAATTTAGTTTGTCTTTTAAAAACAATTAATGTTGCATAAATAATTGTTGGAAAATGGTTTGTAATAATAGTATACATATATATGTATTTTGTAACTCATTTTATTGTTTAAAATAACAAAAGGATAAAAGATACATACATATGTATTTTATAAATCATTCTATTGTTAAAAATAATAAAAGGCTAATTATTAATGAACTTAATAAATATATATACATATATGTATTTTATAAAAATTATTTTAGTATTTTATTTATATATATTTTAAAGAAAATAATAATAATAATAAAAGAGTAATAGTAAACGAATCATAGTTTTAAATTTAGTTATTTAAGTTTATAATAATTATAATCAATTATTATGTATAGATAACTAGAAAAAAAATGATTTTTAAATCATTTCAAGAGGCTCGAACTCACGACCATGCCCTTCAGCCGGCAGTGCTTCTACCGCTAGGCTAAGGGTTTTGTTTGTTAACTCAGATCGAGTCATTTAATCTAATAACGACACAAACATTTGTCCCAATTTGGGTATGAACCCTAAGCTGAATTTGTTTCCATTTCAACTAATATCGAAATCCTACGAGTTCCAAATCTATACCTAAAACCGAGTGGGATGAAGCTAAAACTTACCTGGATTGATAACGAATTGATGTTGTTCGAGTTAGCACAAGCTTTCGGTTGTGTTTTGCTTTGATTCGAACTTTAGAGAGTTTGTGATTGTGTTTAGATGATACAACAAGGTTCAAATGGAGTTTAGCAATGTTCTCTAATCATTTGATTTAGGTTTTGTGGCACCCGGCAATTTCAGGTAAATTGCAACCTTTACACTTCTGTATTTCACATTCATATTTGTTGCATTTCATTTAATTAGGTTTAATTGAATGAGTTAAACACAAACAACTACGAAACGATAGTTCGAGGAACTATCAAATCGTACATTGCACATTGGTTTTGGAAACCAAGCATGGAAAACACAAACACAATCGCAAAATAATAATTCGAGTCTCATTACACGAACGTTGGTGAACAAACAATAAACAAACAAACATATATGTCATTATGTGCTTACGTGCTAAAACATGAACTTAACGTTTATAATAAACGTTACGAACCGAACGCAGACGAAATCACATCAACGAAATCGAAGAATTGGTGAAAAGGACCCTTCGCGGTACGCGAGGATCCCTCGGCGAAATCCTTGGCGGTACTCGAAGCTTTAAGCGGGATTTTGGATCCCGAAATCCTTGGTGGTACGCCTAGGCCATGCAAGATCGGCCTTGGCGGTACGTGATGAGTCCCTGAAGAAAAAAACTTTAAAAAAGCAACCCCAACTCATTTCATCCGGTCCTTTTACAATTCCACCATGTTCTTACACTTCCTCTCGACCAAAAACCACTTAAATCAAACCCAAAACCTCCTGGTAACACCCTAGGAGCTATTCCTTGCATTTGTGGACCATTTGGAGCCTCAAGGAAGTCTTGGAAGATCGTTGAAGCCATCAACAAGCAAGAGGATCACCTCCAGTCAATTTCAGAGTGTTCCAACCTCTGTCGAACTCGAATCCTAGCTTTTATGGTAGTTTTTATGGTTCTTTAGTAGTTATATCATACATGCAATGGGTGAAAACCCACATGCATGAAAATCCATCCACATGCACGAATTTGTTGGTGTTCTTGTGTGATTTTAATGTAATGTTACTGATTTTAGAGCGTATAAGTGTTTGGATTGAGTTTAGATAAGTTATTGTGAAGATTTGTAGAACTTGCCATACAAGGAAACTTTTATGATGCATGTCATTGATTTGTAACATGTCTAGATGGTGTCAAATTTGTATTAAAGTGTTTAGAAACACATTTGGGTATTTGGATTTGTGAAAAATGTGGTTATATAGAAACTTGCTGTTTTTAGAAACTTTTGAAAATCAAAAGAGGGATTTCAATGATTTAACATGTTTTGATGACTATAGATTGTTGAAATATGTTTAAAAATGATTTGTAAAAATATTTGGAACTTTAATTTGAGAAAACGGATCTTTAAACGAATACTTACTATTTAAGGAATTTTTTTTTGGGCAAAATGGTAAATTATGCACAAAAGGCTTCTTTTATGTGTTAAGCGTATTTTCACAAACATACTAGAAGTATTAGTTTGATGAAATGAGATTTCATAACTAAACTCTCAAAAAATAGAAACTTTCTAAATATAGAAAGTTTCCTAAAATAGAAACTTTCCAAAGATGGTAACTTTCCAGAAATGGAAACTTTATGATTTCATACGTGACTTATGTGAATGTCATTATGACTAGACTCGTAGGATGCATGATGATGTCCTACTAGCATTTAAGTTTTTAATGACACATAAACGAACTAAACACAACAAACGTGTCACCAAAGACTCGTCAAGTCAACACAAGTCAACACACAAACACTCGGTTGAGCACACCGACACTTGGAGTTGTATGGTGGTCACTAGCGGGTTGCTAGCATTCGCTGTTTGCAAACACACAAACAAGACTTGCACTACCAGGTGAGTTCACAGCCCCTTTTTATATTTTCTATCTTTAGGGGAGAAAACATTGCATTCATAAAGTGTTTTTGAACAACAAACATACTTTTTGGATACATATGGACATTCTATTATCACGTATATGCATATGTGTGGCACAGATCCACAAAACAGAAAAGTCCTCACAAACACATCTCGAACCGTTAATAGTGTGTGGCACTCGGCGTGGTAATTCTGAACAAGTACTATTTGGCCCTGACAAGACCCATTGTTGCGTGCCATATGGCCACCCCGACTGGAGATCGGAACAATGCAAAATTGACCAAACAACATTGCCATGTCTTTTTGGATGGACATGGTGGGTGGCAGTGTCTCAGCTTCGGTTGTGAACCCGCATATGATATAACACATATTGACTAACTATAAATGGATATTGCATTGTAATGATATGTAGTCCTCCAAACATTTATTTTAAACATTTACATTTTTTGCCGACATAAACCCGTGCTCTCACCAACCTTTGTGTTGACATTTTACTCGCATGTTTTCTCAGTGTTAGGTTTCCATTATGAGATGGTGCACTGCCCGCAATTAACCAACCCTTCTGCAAGCTTCAAGTTCATTAAGTCCATTTAATGATGGCAACATTCTAACTCTCTTTACTTCTGTTTTTTCTATATTATACAGATTTATTTTTGATATGCTGATATTTTGAATAAAGTTCAAATCCATATAATATGTTGATGTGTTGACAGGCACAATACAGACAACACATCTCTGAACCTTAAACCTTTTTGTTTATAAGATAATTATTTGTTAATTGATTCTTATGTTTAAGTGTTTAGTGATTGCAGGATATGTCAAAGATGTTGCAGTGCTGACAACCAAAGTTATAATGCTGAAAGCCAACTTATTGAAGATAGAGATGCTGACAAGTTCTCAAAGGATTCTTCAATGCTGACAGCTTAAAGTTAAAGTGCTGACATTCAAAGTCCATTGTTGATGATGTTATCCCATTAAGGATATTGCAGTGCTGATGAACAAATCTTGAAATGCTGATAACCAAGTGTGATGCTGATAGGATATGTTGTGCTGATGATTACAAGAGAGTCAAGTATTCAGCAATGCTGACATTGAACTCTTGAATGCTGACAGCCAATCCTCAATGTTGACAGCTTTATGAGTTCAAGTGCTGATACTTGAATGCTGATAATGACATACAATGCTGACATCCAATTCTCAATGCTGACAGCAAGTATATTGTAATGCTGACATGAAGATGTGGACTGCTGATACACATTGCAATGCTGACGACTAAATGTTGCAATGCTGAAGTTCAAGCTTGCTGTTGCTGATGAATAATCTAAGATTTTGTTTATTTGTTTTTGCTGACATCAGTTATGACATGTATAACTGATGTGACGTTTATTTTGCTATTTTGATAGCGGTGACCCGTTAGGGCAGTTATGTAGGTCTGAAATAGGTTTCTATAAATAGGACCTTTATAGTTTCAGTCTAAACGCTTTTTGTACGCTTTCGGTGAATACACACACTGTAATTCTCTGAGAAATTTCAGATCTACCATCAATATAACTTTCTTTAATATTCATCATCATCATCTATTCTTAATTGTTCTTATTAAATATGTCTTGAATATTAATTATTGTGGGTTTTGTTATTTTGGATTGTTACTGAACTTAAATTGATTGCCTGTTTCCGCCTAGCAATTGATTGAAATCATAGCTTATTGTTATCATTAGATCTCAGATTAATATCTGATTCGATCCTGACAATTGGTATCAGAGCCAAGTGCTCGATATTTTGATTTTCCTGAAAATCAAAAGCTGAAGCTATGATTTCTACGATTGAGAGCTGATTCTAGCTTGAAATCGTATAGTTTAGAACAATCAAATTTAAATCAGATCAATTCGTTAAACTAATTAACATGGATTGATTGATTTGTTTTACTGTGTGTGTTCTTTGTGAAACTGTGTGTTTTTGAGATTTCAGACTCATAGCTTAATATTGTGAAAACAATCAAGCGTATACGATTACCCATCACTTGTTGATTCGTAATCGGTCTGATAGTTGAAATTTGTGATCCGATTCACAGATTTCTGTCTCAAGCGTCAAGTGGTTATTTCAGGTTTTACTGTTCCATTGATTTTCGATTCTCCTCAATAGATCGCAAATCTTTAAAAATAGTATTTCTGTTGTTTTTGTTACTTACTTAGAATTGTCTCTGATTACTATTCCATCATTTGAACTAATTGTTTGGACAAATTTGGACTAGGTTATTAGATCCTGAATTAATCTTAACTCATTAGAAATTCTAAGTAAATTTTAACAGAAATGGCAGATCAACAAATAGCACAACCGACTGTGTCTGTATATTCTGAATCAGGTTCTTCTGGTGCCAAACCCCCTGTGTTGAAGAATGCAGCTGACTTCCAACAGTGGAAGCTTAGGTTTCAAAACCATATCGATAGCACTGATCCAGAAATGTGGTGCTCGATTGTCGAAGGCCCATATGTTCCTGCTGATTTGAGTGAAGAAAACAGATTGAAGTATCACAACAAAAGCTTACCTCTTAGAGGAATCAATCTGAGAGATGATGAGAAAAGAATGGTCAAAGTGGATATTAAAGCCTATGGTACTCTTAAATCTGCTTTACCAATGGAAGTTTTAGTATGTGTCAAAGATTTTGAAACAGCAAAAAGCTTGTGGGATCAGTTGGAGGTGATGTTTGCTGGAAATGAAGAAATCAAGAGAATGAAGAGGGATAGCCTCAAAATGATGTTTGACAACTTCAAACACATGTCTGGTGAAACAGTCACTCAACAAATCCAACGCTATGTGCAATTGATCAATGAGCTAAAAACCTTTGGAATCAAAGTTGATAATTATGACTTAAATCTTAAGTTATTAAATACACTGCCAGAGAGCTGGACTGAGAAGGTTACATTGATCAAAGAAACCAGAAAGCTTGATGAAGTAAAAATTGAAGAGATGATTGCCAAACTTGAAGCGATTGACATGGATGTCAAAGCACGAGCATCTACTGCTCAAGTTGGTCAATACAAATTTGTGAAGACTGCTGGTGTTCAAGGTGGTGTTCAAGCCTTGGTTGTTGAAGAAGGGAGGAGTAATTCTCAGTACTCTCCTAATGAAAATGTTGGATTTGGAGTATATTCAACTCCCACACCTCAAGCATCACAGACACCTCTATCACAAAATGACTCTCAACAACAGTTTTCTCAGCAACAGTTTTCTGTAAACACCAATTCTGTTGAGCAGCAAGAAGCTTGCAAAGCATTTGTTGCAAGCTTTGAATGTTTTGCTGCAAGTTCTCTTGCAAAAGCTCAATTTACTCAACATGATCTTGAAGAAATAGATCCAAAGGATGTTGAAGAAATGGATATCAAATGGCAGATGGCCATGGTTGTCTTGAGGCACAAAAAATTCTGGAAAAAGTATGGTCCCATGAAATTTGAAGCTGATAAAACAAAAGTGGGTATTGATCTTGATAAAGTAAGATGTTACAACTGCAATCTTTATGGTCATTTCTCACGTGATTGCAAAGCTCCCAAAGACACCTCCAGATATCAGTCAAATCAACAATCAAATCAATCTGCACCTGTTGTTCAAATGAAAGCCATTGAACCACCAAAGCCAAAAGCACTTGTGGTAACAAACAACTCAGAAGATTTTGATTGGAGCAAGTATGCTGATGAGTATGATCCTGCACAAGCCATGATTGCTGTTGTAAAAAATTTTCAAGAAGACACGGATGAAACACTTCTTGCTTTAATGGCTCTGGGAAATGAGGTAACCAAACCATGTTCTGATGAGTGTAAAATCAAGCAAGAAGTTTCAAAACAACACATAGCTGATTTACAAAGAGAATTAAGCAAATGCAGGTTTGAAGAGAAACAGTGGATAAATGACAAAGTCACACATGAAAATAAAATTAATTCTCTTTTAATTGATAATGAAAAACTTAAAACTGAGAAATTAATTTTGCAAAAAGAACATGATGAAAATTTTTCAAAATTAACAAAAGCTCTATCTGATTTATCCACTGCAACTCTGAAACTTGAAAGTTTTGAAACTTCTTCCAAACACTTGACTAATCTGCTTAATAGTCAACTTCAAGGAAAGTCAAAGGCAGGGTTGGGTTTTCATGAGGTTCCACCTCCATACAATGAAAACTATACACCCATGCCTGAGTCAATGACCAGTCCAAAAGTGGTATTCCAAAATTCTGACTCTCAAAATCAGAAAAGTGTAATTGGTGATGATTCACATTTATTTTCTTCTAAGAATTTTGTCTTGGCTGAAAATAACTCCTCTGATGCTTTGAAATTATCAATTGAAAATAAAACTGTGAATTTGATGACATCTGAGAACCAATCAAATTTGAAAAACAAACAAAAAGTCTCTAATTCAAATCAGAATTTAGAAAAATCAAATGGATCTAAGTCATCAAATTCAGATTCATCAACAAAATGCACAATTTGCAAAAGCTTGTCTCACACAAGGAAACATTGCACATACAAATCAAAGAATCATTTTAACAAAATATCTGAATTTATGGAGAAAAAGAAAAGATTGCAAGATAAACACTACTCTTCAGTTTCTGCAAACACTTCAAAGTACTGTTCTATATGTAGAACAAACAATCATGATATTGGTGATTGCTACTATCATCAACCTGGTTTGGAGTGTATGCAGAACAGTAAAAATGCAGCTTATTCTTTTTCTAATAGTATAGTTGACAAAACAAAGGGTAAATCTGGAAACAATGCCTATCATTCAAGAAATTCCAAAGATTCTAGATTCAGACAAAATCAATCTGAAAATAAAATGTTTGGGAATTATTATCAGCCACAAATTTACCCATATCAACAATCAAGAGTTTCTCCTCAGCAATGGCAAACTATGTTTGGTGGTTATCAACATCCCACACATAGTTTTGGTACTAAACAGTACTATAATGATGACAGCTATGGATACAACTTCACTCCACCTAAAATTAGAAAACAGAACTTTCACAAAACAAAAGCATCAAACATTTTTCATGACAATTCATTTTATGAATCAGATCCAAGCAGTCATCATGCTGATCACAAATCAACTTTGAAGAAATCTGTTAATAAATCAAGTGGATATGATTCTTCTTCCTCTCTCAAGTTGAGAAAGGAAAGAACAATCAAAAGAAAGTCTCCTTTGAATCTCAATTCACTCAAAATTGGAAACTAAAAGATGATTCTAAAAACAAACAAAAGGATGAATCTGATTTGCCAGATTTATCAAAAATGCAGAAAGTTACCTTTCAAACTTTTGAAAACGGGAAACCCAAGACCTGGGAGGCTTGGGTTCCATTGTCTATTTAATCTGTTTTATTGATTGCAGGGGCATCCAAGGAGAACTGACAACATCTGGTATGTTGACAGTGGATGTTCCAGGCACATGACAGGTAATGTCAACCTGCTTCATGATTTTCAAAATATCAATGGCATTTCTGTTGCGTTTGGAGGAGATCAGAAGGGAAAGATCACTGGTACTGGAGTAGTAAAGTGCAGAAATCTCAGCTTTGATAATGTAAGCTATGTGCAGCAGCTTCAGTATAATCTGTTGAGTGTCTCACAGATTTGTGATAAAGACTACTCAGTCTTCTTCACCAAGCAAGACTGTGTGATTATCAAGCCTGGTTTTAAAATTCCTGATGAATGGGTGGTGATGAGAACCCCAAGAAGAAATCATGTATACACTCTTGATATGGAGTCACCTCCACCAACATCTCAAGAAACTTGTTTACTTTCAAAGGCTACTGATGATGAATCAACATTGTGGCACAGAAGACTTGCTCATGCAAACTTCAAATATATGAACAAGTTGGTCACTGGAAATCATGTCTTTGGATTACCACAAAAGGAATTTGTCTGTTTTGACCACTGTGCTGCTTGTTTGAAAGGTAAACAGAAAAGATCTTCCCACAAATCAATTATGGCAAGTGTAATTAACTCCACATTACAGTTAATCCATATGGATTTATTTGGACCTGTAAATGTGTTGAGTTTGGGAAAGAAACAATATTGTCTTGTGATGGTGGATGACTATTCAAGATATACTTGGGTGTTCTTCTTGAACAAGAAAAGTGAAACTGCTGATTTGGTAATTCAGATGGTGAAAAGAACTGAAAATCAAATGGGAAAATCAGTTAGAGGATTCAGGAGTGACAATGGTTCTGAATTTAAAAATGAAACATTGGACAATTTTTGTCTTGAAAATGGAATATCTAGACAGTTCAGTGCAGCAAGAACTCCTCAACAAAATGGTATTGCTGAAAGGAAAAACAGGTCTCTAATTGAAGCTGCAAGATCAATGCTTGCAGATTCAAAGCTTCCTTTATCATTTTGGGCAGAAGCTGTCAACACAGCTTGCTATGTGCAAAACAGAACTTTCATTGTTAAAGAACAAAACAAAACTCCATATGAAATCATGTTCTCCAGAAAACCTCAAATAAAATTTCTCAAAGCTTTTGGATGTCCAGTCTCTATTTTGAACACAACCGACAGATTGTCAAAATTTGATTCCAAAGCAGATGAGGGATATTTTGTTGGATATTCCAGTGTGTCAAAAGCTTACAGGGTCTTTAACAAAACTGCATACACTTTGCAAGAATCTGCTGATGTTGTGTTCTTTGAACATAATTTCAAAACAAAGTGTATAGGTCCTGATTGGCTATTTGACATGGACACTTTTATGAAAAGCTTTGATATTTTCCCATCTGATGATGCAGATTCAAGTGGAACAAAAGATGATGATCCAGAGTTAACAAACTATGGAGGAGGATGGATTAAACCACTTTTCTCTGATAATCCATCCATTATTTCTAATCCTCAAGATCCACAGATGTCATCAGTTTCATCTGCAGAAACATTTTCAACTCATCAGCATTCATCATATGATGATGCTGATGCACCAAATTCTCCTTTGAATATTAATTCATCAGCAACACATTCAAATCTCCCAACTCATTCATCTGACACAACTCTCTCTGCTGACAATACTGCTATTGATCTAAATGACACAAATTTAGATATCAATACTTTGGTTCCAACAAGTTCAACTTACAGAACTATTGAAAGAAATCATCCGGCCACAAATATCATTGGCAATCTATCCTCAAAGACAACAAGAAGTATGCATGAATATGCAAATGTTTGTCTGTTTTCTTGCTTTCTTTCTCAAGATGAACCAAAAAATATCAAAGAAGCCTTAAAAGATAACAGTTGGGTAGAAGCAATGCAAGAAGAATTGCAGCAATTTAGAAAACAAGAAGTTTGGACTCTTGTTGATTTACCTGAAAATCAAGTACCCATTGGCACAAAATGGGTATTCAGGAACAAGAAAGATGATAGAGGAATTGTGATCAAAAACAAAGCAAGGCTTGTAGCACAAGGCTACACCCAGGAAGAAGGCATTGATTATGATGAAGTGTTTGCACCAGTTGCAAGAATTGAAGCTATCAGAATCTTTTTAGCTTATGCAGCTGCCTTCAAGTTTACTGTTTATCAACTGGATGTCAAATCTGCCTTCTTGTATGGCAAACTTCATGAAGAGGTCTATGTGGCACAACCACCAGGTTTTGAACATCCAGATCATCCATACAGAGTGTTCAAATTGGACAAAGCTTTGTATGGGTTGCATCAAGCTCCTAGAGCATGGTATGAAACCTTGTCCTCTTATCTCATTGAAAATCATTTTAAAAGAGGACAAATAGACCAAACACTCTTCTTAAAGCATGTAAATGGTGAACTCTTAGTAGTTCAAGTGTATGTGGATGACATAATATTTGGGTCCACAAACAAGATACTATGTGAGGAATTTGAGGCTTTGATGAAGAAGAAATTTCAAATGAGTGCCATGGGTGAACTCACTTTCTTTCTTGGTCTTCAAGTCAAGCAAATACCTGATGGAATCTTTATCAGCCAAACAAAATATGTCAAAGATATTCTCAAGAAGTTTGATCTCACTGATTCAAAGCCAGCTTCAACACCTGCAGATCCAAGAGACAAGCTTCATCCAGATCCAACAGGGAAGTCAGTCAATCAAACTTATTACAGATCAATGATTGGTTCTCTCATGTATCTCACTGCAAGCAGGCCTGATATTATGTATAGTGTATGTTTGTGTGCCAGATATCAAGCTGATCCCAAAGAATCCCATGAAGTTGCTGTCAAAAGAATTTTTAGATATCTCAAAGGAAAACCTGATCTTGGTTTAATGTATCCAAAAGATGAGGATTTTTATTTAACTGCCTATACTGACAGTGATTTTGGTGGAGATAATTGGGATACAAAATCCACGTCAGGAGGTTGTCAATACCTTGGTAACAAGCTGGTATCTTGGCAATGCAAAAAACAAACAAATGTGTCCATATCAACTGCAGAAGCTGAATATATTGCAGCTTCACAGTGTTGCTCTCAAGTTCTCTGGATTCAAAACCAGATGCTTGATTTTGGATTCAATTTTTTGAAAACTCCTATAAAAATAGATAATAAAGCAGCAATTTTCATAACTAAAAATCCAGTACAACACTCAAAAACAAAACATATAGAAATAAGATATCATTTCCTTAGAGATAACTCTGAAAAAGGATTGATAGAATTAAAGTATATAAATACTGAATTTCAACTTGCAGACTTATTTACCAAAGCATTAGACCCAAAAAGGTTTGAATTTCTGGTAAAAAGTCTAGGCATGATGAAATATGAAAATTGATTAAATTTTGCTAAGATATAGTGATTTTAAAAAAAAAACATCAGAAAAACAAAGAAAAATACAAAAATATGTGAATTTCAGTAATATATACTTTTTCTGCATATCTGATATTGATTTCTTGAAAAATGATAGAAATCTGTTATGGAAAAGGATATATCAAGAAGAAAAGGTTCAGGGAAGAATATTGAAATTCTCAAAGCTTTGGTAGGCTCAGTTGAAATCTAATCATTTCTGGAAAATGAGAAACAAGATTAAAAATGAAAAATATGTAAGGCATGTTATCTATCTCATGATAAGGTATTAAATCTCTTTGATTTAGAATATAAGAAGTGAAAGTTGAATTTATGACTATCTCCCACCATTTAAAATACACATACTTTAAAAAGACTACATTATCAACTGCACCATCAACCAAATAAGTGTATTTATACACAGCAGTCTGTATAATGCAATGTTTTAAAAGAACAAAAACAGAGAAAAACTTTCAAATTTGACTGCACACATCAACCAAATAAGTGTTCATAGAATACAGTGCTTGTCATTGATGAAAAGAAAAGAAAAACAAACTACATAAATATTTACTTATAAAATGGTAGTCAAGTGGAGATCTTACATAAATCCTTAAAATATTCTACAATTCGACTTCAAAAAGTGCCTTTTTATGTTTGTGATAACTTGCTAAGTTACATTTAAATGATATCTAATTTGAACAAATTCTCATAATCTGGTTTATGATTATATCAGCAGGGTTTAAGTGGATAAACAATACCATTGTTTGAATTTTCAATAATATTTCCGAATACTTCTTTTGATATAAAGAGTTCTAAAATAGATATGATTTTAAGAATCAAATTCTTATCAGATTTAAGTATGTAAATATTAATTTTCTGTAAAATTTTAATTATCACTGTGACTTATCAAATTTGAATCAAAACAAACAAAACAGAAAATTTAACATTAAAAAAAAAATTTATTAGTATAGCTTAAATAAATTGGATTTAGAAAGTTGCTAATCTCAAGAAAAGGGAGTTTTTATTAGTTTTATATGATTTTCAAATCGTTGACACAGTTAATGAAAATCTGGTTGTTTCCGAAAGTAATCTTCAGTGCTGACAGTGAAGTTCCAATGCTGATGAAGTTTCAGTGCTGACTGCAAATGCTGATGAAGTTTCAGTGCTGAGTGCAAATGCTGATGAAGTTTCAGTGCTGACAGTCTCCAATGCTGATAAAGTTCCAATGTTTATATTCAGCATGTCAGCAAACTGTTTCTAGTGCTGATCCCTTTACATTGATTATCATGAATGCCTAACAATTTGACAAGTATTTCTTAGTGCTGATGAGTAACATTATGTTGCTGAAAAGTAATTCTCAGTGCTGATGAGTAAAATCTCTACCAAGTAATTCTCAGTGCTGATGAGTAAAATCTCAGTGCTGATAAGAAATTCTCAAAAGCTGATGCACAACTTGATCAAGTAGCATGTTGCCTAACAAATTAATCAATGCTGACACTCAAAATCATCAAATCTCAAAATTTTGGCTAAGAATAACTCATGAACAAATGATCAATGCTGATGATCATGAGTTAGAAACTTTACTTCCTTAACACACCAGTGCTGATGACAAAAGTTTCAATCACTTAGCAAATTTTTTTTGAGTAAAATATTTTGAAGAGGAGGAGCACGTGAGAGTTTAATGAAATCACGTGAAAAATTAATAGTTTTCACTTTTTCACCGGATTTCAATCTGGTTATCAACAAAGATAATCTATAAAAGGAACTTGAAAAGTGAACCCTAATCTTTATCAGCACTCCATTGCACTTGCACGAAAACCCTTTACTCGAACCCTCAAACCTCAACCATTCACTGATCGTAAAGATATGGCTCTTTTAGAAATCGCAGACCAACACAACGTGTGCGCTTTCTTGAACGCAGAGCATCCCAAAGCTCATGGGTTTAGGGAAACTCTTCGTTTTATAAACCGATCAAACTTGGTGTTTGCCCTAACCTCAAGACCGACTCTGTACAGACACATGATAAATGAGTTCTGGATCACAGCAGTTGAAGAAGTACAAAATGATATTCGAACTATTGTTGGAACAGGGGGTCAACAAGTCGTCATTTCTGAACAGACATTAAGGAATGTTTTGCAATTAGGAAACGATGAATGTGATATAACTGAACTCCCAGATGATGAAATTTTGGATTTCTTCCAAAATTTTCTTGGTTATACGGGTGGAATGCCCAGAAGACAAATTCTCAAAGGTAAATTGGGATCGAAGTGGAAATTGCTAGCTCACATCTTACAACACTGCATCTCAAATAGGAGATCTGGATGGTTTGAGCTTCCACTTGGCACAACTTCTATGATCATGAGCCTGCTGATGTCAACCCCATTCAACTTTACAAGAACCATCTTTAATGGGATGACAACAAATGTAAATGCAGGTAGTAAAAAGTTCTTGATGTATCCAAGGTTTATTCAGCTAATAATCAACTATCAACACCCAGACATGTCACCCTTTGGTGAAAAGATTCATTGGTTGAAACATCATGATCATCTTACATGTCCATCAATGAACAGGGGTAAAGTTGAAGAAGGAGATGTAGAATTTCCTCAAATATTCTTTGATCTACAAGATGCATTGATTGAACATGGGATGGTTATAGCTAATGTTGAGAATGAAGATTCTAGCACTTCATCATCAGATCACATTGATTCTGATGCTGATGTGTCCAGCAGTGAGAGCAGTAAAGGTGACAATGATGATGATGGTGGTGATAATAATGAAGGAATTCAAGACCAGATTTTAACTCCTGCTCATTACTCTCCAGCAATTTCGGTTGATTCACAGGTAAGACCTGATGATCAAGATTTTATTCAAAATCTTGATCTTACTCCCATTTCATCTCCAATCCAAACAGCAACATATATATTATCAATTCCAAATTCTCCTTTGGAAGTTGATATTACAATACAGCAAGAACAACAACAACAACATCAGCAACAAAATGAATCAGCAACATTGCTTGTTACTGACAATATTCAAGATTCACAACCACAACCTCAAGATCCATCTCAACCATCAGCTGCATTAAGAATGGTCCCTCTTTTGCTGCAGCATATGGCCTCTCAAATTGAAGCCAGAGAAAATGAAATAAATCAGCTAAATGCTGAACTTGAAAAAGACTTTGATGATCATTTGACAGAATACAATCAATTTCAAGAGGCACTTGATGAACAGAATGCTGAAATCACTAGACTCTTGATTGAACTTGAACAGAAAGACAATCATCTGGCGGTTCAAAATGCATACATTAAAAGTCAGGATGCACACATCAGAGATCTAAGTGAAGCAGCTGCTCAAGCTCAAGAGTATGTTCAAAAGAGTGATGATTATGTCAATCAATTTACAAACACTCTAGATTCACAAGTGGAAGAGATAGAAAATTTAAAGGCCTTTGTAGATGATCTACAAAGTGATTTGAAATACTCTATTGCTCAAAGAGAAAAATACATTCAGAAATCCACTGATTTGAGCAAAGAGCTATTTAGTGCTCACAACGAAGTAAATTATGCTCAAATGGCTCAAGATAAAATGAAGGAGCATGTGGATCTTCTTAAATCTGAAATTCAAATTTTGAAAACTCAACTTGCAGCAGTCCATAGCCTTGCTGAAAATGATCAAAAGGCTATCATAGCTGAACTCAAAGAGGTAATTATTTCAAGAGAACAGAAGATTACTGAATTAGAGGAACAATTACAAGCAAGCAAGCTGGAGTTTGAAAACGACATTGAAAAGATAAATCTTCAATTAAAATCAGCCAAAGCAAAATCAAAAGTCTTGAAGAAAGAGATTGATTCTCTGAAGCAAACTGATCAAAACAGGATAAATTCTTTGCAAGAGGCTGCAAATGAAATTACAAGGCTTAATGCCATAATTTCCAAATCAAAGAGAGCAGAGACTTCCTTTGAATCTCTTGAATCGACTATTGAAGAGTTTGAAAAAGAAAATAAAATGTTAAGGGAGAAAATTGAAGAACTTGAGGATGAGGTTGAAGATCTTCATAGATCAAAACAAAATGTCATCATCAGTGATAGTGACTACAGTTCAGAGGGAGATGATGCTTCCTCCAAGGGGGAGAAGAGGAAGTTTGACCAAGACAAAGATGATGAAATATCAAAAAGGTTCAAATCTTCCTCACCACCAAAATCCCCGGAGAAGTCAAAATCTCCATCTCCCAAAATTCAAAAAGAAGTTACATCAGTCAAGGAATTAGATTCATATTTTAAGGCTGCAATTTTGAATAGATATGGATTTTTTGAACTTATGAATAAAGCAAATGATGATCTGCTAAATTTCAGCATTCCATCTTTTGAAGAATTTTCAAGGGGGATTGCTGGAAATGAGATTGAAAGAACCTTAATCAAAAATCACCTTGAAATTCTAAGAAGAAAACAAGATGCTGCTAGGGAAAAGGCAAAGGGAAAAGAAAAGGCTCCTGAAGAATTAAAGCCCAAGTCTTCTTCAATCTTTGATAAGAAAGAAGTAAAAGCATTGGCTGGAATTCTGGGTGATTTAACTGATGCAGAATTGGCTGCGAATGAAGCTTTAATGTCAGGAATCCAAGAATCCAGCAGCATGCATGCAACAACTACCTCCACTGGTTCTCAAACTGAATATTTATCAGCAACAATCACTCCACAGTTTGAGGAACCAAATGTCTCGTTTAATGAAAGCTTTGCATCGCAATTTACTGCAAATGCTATGGCTGACAATCATATGAAGCAGGTACTAAAGCTTGTGGAGTTTGGTGACATGGATCTTGAAACTATAAATTTGATGTCTTTTGAACAATTGTCAGCAGAATCTGATAAAATTGACTCTCTCCTTGACCCACAAAATGAAACTGAAATTGATAAGAAGGAGAGAGAAGATAAAGAGAAGAAGAGAAGGGAGCAAGAAATTACTGATTCTAAAATTGCAGAGGGTATGGTTCAGCCAGATCCAAATACCATGAATGATCAAGCTCTAAGAAACTTCTTACATGACAGAGGGGTTCCCTCTAGAAGTTATACTAAAATGAAGAGGGATACTCTGATCAAAAGGGTGAAAGAATTTTTGCTGGCAGATGAGAAAGCAGGCAAGAAAGCTAAACTTGATAAATCAAACATGCCTGTCATCAGCCGAATAATCTCCTCTAGTCCAAATTTTGAAAAGCCGAAGTCATTTGTTCCAAAATTTCTATCAGCATCACAAGCAAAATCATCTTATACAGAATCTTCTGCTCCTAGGCAATCCTCTCACTCTTCCCAATACATAAGAAATACTGAAATGACTTTTCAAGAAACTTTGACAGTTCAAGATCAAGAGTTAATAAAACAAAAGTCAAAAATAATGGGATGGAAATGACTGGAGCTGGGATGCATATCAAGTCAAAAGAGAAACAGGAGCAGTGGAAAGCTTTTATCCATTTTTTCAGATATTCAATCTTTCTGATCGAGAGTTAATCGAATTGGCTGGTCTAGATTTAGTAAACAGAAGCAATCATGCTAGACCAGCAGCTTTTCAAGATACTCTAAGAAAATGTGTAAGGCTATACAGACTGCAAGATGGTAGTTTAGATCAAGATAAAGTCTTGAGAGAATTCAAGAAATATGAAAAGAAATTCAGTGAGCAAAATCTGAAGCTGAAACCTCCTGAAATCAAGAAAAAGAAAATTTTTGGAAATATGAAGGAGTTCCCTATCACTGGATGGGCTTATGATGAAAAATCATGGGAGCTGGTAATTTTCAGAAGAGATCGAGTTTTAAGTGCAACTGATATAAGGCTATATGCCTATTCTGAAGTGAGACTTCTTGAAATCTCTTATCTCATTTTTTTGGATAATCTAAAAATTGACAAACCAATTTCCACTTTTGGAAGACGCAATCTCCTTCAATTCTTGAGCCTGATCAGAAGATTAAGAAAAGATTCAGAAGATTTGTTTATTGGCTATGAACTGAGAAGAAATGAGCAAAAGGTGAAAACTTTGAAGAAACCACAAAGAGTTTCTATTAACAATGATGGAAATCTTATGGTGGAATGTCTTGATAAATCATACATCTTCACTGACAAAGATGACATGTCTGAATTGGATTTCAAATCTTTATCTGCACTAAATCAAATGCCGATTTATTACATAAGAGAAGACTTGAAAGCTCCAATGACTCAATTTGTTGGCATTATACATCATTTGATGTTATCTTTCAGCATGAGTCAAGTCAAAGAAGAAGAGGATGTGTGAAGATGATGGATGCTGATGATGATAAGGCTTTGGATGTGGTTTACTCATATGAGAGAGGTACTTATGGATTATGGTGGGATAATTGTAGGAAGCATCATCTCAGGGGGAGATTGTTAGGTTTCCATTATGAGATGGTGCACTGTCCACAATTAACCAACCCTTCTGCAAGCTTCAAGTTCATTAAGTCCATTTAATGATGGCAACATTCTAACTCTCTTTACTTCTGTTTTTTCTATATTATACAGATTTATTTTTGATATGCTGATATTTTGAATAAAGTTCAAATCCATATAATATGTTGATGTGTTGACAGGCACAATACAGACAACACATATGGTCCACATCTCTGAACCTTAAACCTTTTTGTTTATAAGATAATTATTTGTTAATTGATTCTTATGTTTAAGTGTTTAGTGATTGCAGGATATGTCAAAGATGTTGCAGTGCTGACAACCAAAGTTATAATGCTGAAAGCCAACTTATTAAAGATAGAGATGCTGACAAGTTCTCAAAGGATTCTTCAATGCTGACAGCTTAAAGTTAAAGTGCTGACATTCAAAGTCCATTGTTGATGATGTTATCCCATTAAGGATATTGCAGTGCTGATGAACAAATCTTGAAATGCTGATAACCAAGTGTGATGCTGATAGGATATGTTGTGCTGATGATTACAAGAGAGTCAAGTATTCAGCAATGCTGACATTGAACTCTTGAATGCTGACAGCCAATCCTCAATGTTGACAGCTTTATGAGTTCAAGTGCTGATACTTGAATGCTGATAATGACATACAATGCTGACATCCAATTCTCAATGCTGACAGCAAGTATATTGTAATGCTGACATGAAGATGTGGACTGCTGATACACATTGCAATGCTGGCGACTAAATGTTGCAATGCTGAAGTTCAAGCTTGCTGTTGCTGATGAATAATCTAAGATTTTGTTTATTTGTTTTTGCTGACATCAGTTATGACATGTATAACTGATGTGACGTTTATTTTGCTATTTTGATAGCGGTGACCCGTTAGGGCAGTTATGTAGGTCTGAAATAGGTTTCTATAAATAGGACCTTTATAGTTTCAGTCTAAACGCTTTTTGTACGCTTTCGGAGAATACACACACTGTAATTCTCTGAGAAATTTCAGATCTACCATCAATATAACTGTCTTTAATATTCATCATCATCTATTCTTAATTGTTCTTATTAAATATGTCTTGAATATTAATTATTGTGGGTTTTGTTATTTTGGATTGTTACTGAACTTAAATTGATTGCCTGTTTCCGCCTAGCAATTGATTGAAATCATAGCTTATTGTTATCATCAGATCTCAGATTAATATCTGATTCGATCCTGACACTCAGGTAACTAAGGCACATACACCAGGATCTAGGATGCCAACCCATCACACCACCAATACTTTGATAGCATTACAATTACCTACCAAGAATAACCTAACCTTAACTACATTTGAATAGAAGTTTGAATACTTGGCTAACTTTAGAAATCGTATGAGTGTAGAGATACTAACAATTGGGATCTTGTAACAGAATCTCATGGTCGTAACGTATGGGTTGATGAATGATCGTTTCTTCTTCTTTTTTTCTTGAAAAAACAAAGACTATTGGATATATAGGTGTGTGATATTATATGGTTGTGATAACTACTTATGATTAACCTTAGTTATGATATCACTGAACCTTTGAGTAATTGTTTAAACCTACGAATATAGAGTAATTCATTTAAGAATAATTAACCAGATTCATTTGATTATTGATATCTTTGATTTGACCTAGTGTAAGAATACACACCAAGATTAGTAATTGAGTAACAATTGGTTTGATTACCATTGTTTACTCGAACAGTAGATTGAATTGACTACCCTAGCCATTTGTCACACCCTTTCCGTCGGCGGAAACACGGGAGATGCGACGAAACTGTATATCAAGAACTCATTGAGTATGAGAGAATGCTAGTCCTTTTGCTTAAGTGTAAGGTCCATATCTAGCCTTAGATTAGTACCTGAAATACATGCAAAAACAAGTGTCAACTAAAAAGTTGATGAGTTTGTAGGTTTTATGTTTAATCAAACAGTTTGAGTTATAGTGTTTGCCATCCAGGCACGAGTAAAAAAGTTTAAATCAAAACTAAGTAGGATCATCATCCCCTAGTGTGTTGGCCATTTAAGGCACGAGTAAAATGTTTAAGTAAAATCCAGTAGCATCAACAATCCCATAATGTGTTGGCCATTCCCGACACGATAAAATAGTGAAGTGAGTATTGTTCACAATATAAACACAAGTTCTTGAAGCAACTAACACAAGTCCACAACCATACCTATATGACTTCTTGAAATACCCTGAGTGTAATGTCATATCACGAACACTACTTCTAGGTGGAAATATACCATTCATTTAACATAACAGTTATGGTTGGTACGACCAAACCATGAATGGAGGTTTGTCAAACCCCGCTAGTACTAACTTATATTAATCCATCGGCTCATAACCATGAATTAAATGGTTGTGTAAGGGTCAGGGATTTAAATGTGATATATTCTTCTTTATGTAATATACTTCATCATAATGTGCAATATCAAGTGGACAACTTCTATAATCAAATAGGGTATAATAGCATGCATAACCCCCAATTTATGCAAATGAAAATAGTAAAAAGGGGCTACAAACTCAATAGTGGTGAGAGTGGATTCTTGTATCATAGTAAAAATCAAGCATTGTAGCATATATTTCCCCCAAAATATGAAAATGAAAAAGGGGCTATGAATACTCACAGTGTATATAGCAATGGAACCATGTCCATGATTTGTGATAATCAAAGTCTGAGTGATCACATGCAGCACATCAATGCAAGTCAACTCGATATGTTTGATACGATATAGCAATTCCCAAAAGAGTAAAATATAAAGTCATGTTTGTAGATCAAATGTGTATCAATAACTAATATTGACAATCTTGTTTCGTGTGTCTATATGACACAACCGACATGAATAATCTAACGCGTCCTCACTTGTGTTAAGTTTGATTAACTGATGCCTTTGTTGATTATAAGTTCATAAAAGGTTTTAACACTTGTACCTTTATTTCTGAGTCTCATGTTTAACAAGAATCCAATGCCATGATTTAGATTATTATTTGTTAAACTTGTAGTTTTCAAGCTTACATGTTGATAATACACTGTTAGTTGCGTTTTCATTTACAGTTTACGATTTCCATTAAAGATTATTATCTTATTAGTTAATATTTGTTTATATAACCAAGTCTCAAATAATTAAAAGTGTTTGCTCTTATTAATAGAATTCCATGTGATTAATAACAAACGTGTATATATCTCAAACCTCTTGATGTCGGTATACCACCCGTCTTTTATAAATTTAATCATTTTATTAAACACGTCATATTAATTTCTATTAATCATTTATATGTTCTGTGATCGCTTTTGTTTAATTTAGTCGTAATTGAAAACACTCATAAGGCGTGAAATACGATAACATGTTAAAGATTTGTGTGCGGGTATACCTTCCGAGTCGGTTCACGTATGCGAACTCGTTTTAAGCACCCGATTCGGGATCCGAGCTCATTGATTGGCTCGGTTTTGCATCACGATCGTTTCCTAGCACTCGATTCCTACTAGCTACCAGATCTGACCATTGTTGGTTGTTTGACCAGCTTCATGAACATAGTTTGACCAGGTTTGACCTCGTCAATTGATCTTGACTTTCACGAACTAGGATCTTTTCACCCCGATCCATTTCTTCCATGACTATCCCATGGTCAACTACATACCGACAGAGGGTTTTTGACACCAAAACGCTCTCGATTGGCAGCTCTAATGAGTACATCCTCTATATCGGTCTTTAAACGACTCGATATATAACCTACATTCGTGTTTTTCGAGCCCAAATTACATCCGACCATAAAAGTCGTTTCGAACCGACCCATTTTCACAGATCTAGTAAAAGAATGAGCAACATATGCAAACAAAGGTTGAATCAGATTTTTAGTATTTAAATTTCAAGGGAAACAACTGTACATCAGATTTAGATTGTTGTCTCTCACCTGTTTCTCTATGAAATCACGCCTTAAATCACATTCATCGGCCAGCTGGTTTACAAAGGAGAAGAACAAGGGTTGGCTTTGCGTATAAGATGGCTGGAGAGGCACGGTTAAAACCATAGTCGTCTTTGGTGCGGCTGTCATGACTCGTACTCCGCCATAACTCGTCATTGAACCATACACCATCATCACTGTTGAGGACAGTGAAAGTGTAAAGAGCCTGAATGAGGAGAAGGACTGAAGAACCTTGAACAAAACTCGAGTGAAAGACCATCAGAGAGCTTTTCAGGCACCCGATTCACCATCCTAGTGATCTGTCATGAGTGTTTGGCCGTACAGAAGCTATTTAGAAGTCGCCGGAGCTGTTGGTCGTGAGAGAAATGAAACGGGATGGCCGATTGAAGAGTTCACTGAAGGACGCTTGTGTTGCCGGAGAAGGGAGTTGCAGGGGCTGATTGGAGATGGCAGCACCCTTTTCTTCCTGTCTCACGTACACATAACACACCCACGCACCTGGCTGTGTTTTGCGGCTGCTGGAACAATGAGGGAGGGCTGGAGGTTGTGAGAGCGATGGAGGTGACCAAGAAGGAGGAGGCTGGAGGCCACCGGAGGAGTGCTCACCGGAAAAGGAGCCGGCACTCCTTTCTTTCTCTGTGGTTTACGAGTAAAACACACACACACTCACTAGTGTGTGGATTACAACTGATAGAAATGAGGCACATGAAAGGGTTAAGGTGATATTTATAGCTAGGGTTTTCAAGTGGTGAGATCGCGTATAAGTCGCGTAGGCGTTTGGTATACTATCAAAGTATTAGTAGTGCGGTGCGTTGGCTGCAGTATATCTTACATATAAGCGCTAATAGTACATTGATAGTTATGGGAGGCTTTGACTTGCTTTTAAGAGTTGTATGAGTATAGAGATCCTAGAGATTGAAAATTTTGCAATGGAATCTCTTGAATGTAGCGTATGAATTGATTTATGATCAATTTTGGATAAATGAATGATATATAATACACAAGTATTTGATATTATATAACTTTGACAGTTGTGATAACTGACTATCACAAATCTTAGCTATAATATCATTGAATCTTTGGTTCGCTGTCTGAAGATACAAATATAGAATAGTTTGTCTAAAAATCAACAGTATGATTCACATAGACTTGTTTTAAAATTTTACATGGAATCACCCATACTTAAATTTCGTAAGTTCAAGCCATGCAACCTTATCGAAATCTAAAAAGAGTATTAAATATAATAAGAAAGCATGGCGTCTTGGTTGGAATAATAAAATCAGGTATCATTATGTCTTGCTTAAAAACATAGGAGATGATATCCAGGATTGGACACTTAACGAATGTTAAATTATTTATCATTGATCTTAGGCATAATATCCTAGTGAGTTCATGGAATTTTGGATTGAAACATCATAAAAAATACGTGACATCATAGCTTTTTAGATTTAGTGACAAGTCAATAATCATGAATACCATATCATCAAATTTTCTATCATGAGTTTGAGTATGAGAATATGTAATATTATAATCTTTATATAGTGATGAATCACCTTCAATAAATCTTAAGTATAATATTACTAGTTTTGTTGAATTTAAACATACATCATAAATCAAAGAAAGGTAACATCTTAACCTTTTAGGTTTAGTGATGTATCACCATCACAAATCTTGGGTTTAATATTAGTTAAATCATAACATAAGTACCATAAAACAAAGAGAGATGACATCATAACTTGTGAGACACAATGATTCATCACCATTACTAATCCTCAAGTATGAATCATGTAGGTATTGAATCTTAACATATACATTATAAATCCAAAGAAATGCAACACCATCGCCTTTAGATGTAGTAATGTATCACCATTACAATCTTAGGTTTGGTATTATTAACTTTCTTGAATCATAACATATATATTATTCAACGAAGGAAAATGTCATGCCCTTAATCACAGATACAATTTTCATTGAGTTTCTCACAAGAGTAGGAATTTTGTCGAATAAAGTATGTAATATTGTAACCTCTTAGAATTAGTGATAAATCACCAGCACTAATCTTAAGGTTACCGAGTTCCTAAATTTCAAATTATACATTATCAAACAAAGGAGTGTAACACCAACACCTTTTAGAGGTAGTAATGTATCACCATCACATATCTTAGGTATAATGTTATTGACTTCTTGATTCATAACATAGGTGTCACAAACCAAAAGGGAGATGACATCATATCATGATATTTTTAGTGATGAACCACCATCACTAATCTCAAACATGGTATTTTAAGGTTTGGGTTTTGAAAAGGTAATGTATTGAAATCATTTTGAATTTGGTTATAAATCATGGGGAGTAGTGTGACACCTCGCAAATTCTAGGTTAGCAATTACTGTATTTAAATAATAATGTGTATTATTATTACTTACCTGGCACTAGAATTATTAATATTTAGTGTGACACGTGGCACAACAGTCCAAACACACAGATAATTCGAGGAATTATCGTAAAACGCTCGCACGTGCCTTGAATAACGAACGTTGGTGAATTAATCGAACCACAGTCCATTTCCACTACACTTAGGTTCTAGGGAACCTAAAATAGTTAGAACGATGCTAATATGTCGAGAAACGATGATCATAATCGAAAAATACGCGAAAATCGGTTCGAAACAACAAAATTGGGCCTATTGGGCTTCTTAGAGACCCATCGCGGTACGCTAAGGGCCTCATATTAGGCCTTAGCGGTACGCGACGCGTAGGCAGGGAAATTTGAATTCTCCAAAAGCTGTCGCGGTACACGATGACCGATTAACTTCCATCTTCGCGATACGCAGCGTGTTTCGGGAAACAAATGAATATTATATTCATTACGGTACGCCGAGAAGCATTGCTGCCAGACTTGGCGGTACGCGACGACCCCAAACACGCAAAATCTTTATAAAACCAATATTAATCATTTCTTCAATCTTTTACACCCAATCCTCTCGACTGAAAACTCCATATCCGACCATTTTGGTTCTGTGGCATCACCATTACTCATTTGAAGCTATCTTTGAGCCATTCTTGAAGACCTTGAAGGTTTGAAGCTCAAAGGAACTCCAAGAACACCATACTCCTTCCTTGCTCGCGATTGAAGCCATCTCAGCCCCTCTAGAGCTGCTCCAGGCCTGCTCAAGCTCCATTTTGGCGATCTAAGGCTTTGTGAGGTAGTATCTATGTTCAATATAGCTTAAAACCACTTCCACACACACATGCAAGCCAGTGTGGCTACATGCATCATTAAATCAAGCACACACACGAAATTTTGATGATATGAATCTGTTATTTAGTGAGATTGCTACTGCTTTAATGATATTAGGATGATCTATGGTGATATTAATGGGATTTGATGATGATTTGTTGAGTTTGCTATGAAATGGGTGTTCTTGATCACATGCATGTACAATCTAGGCAGGTTTACATGATTATTGATATAGGGATATTGTTATAAGTGACATTTAATATGATTTGTAAGATTTAGAAGTGATATTGTTGTCAAGAAATGATGTTTTGAGATAGTTACCAAAAATAGTAACTTTATTGTTACAAAATGTGAAAGAATGATGAAATGGCAACATGCATGTGTTAGGGTCTAGGTGTGACAACCAGAAAATTTTTGTTTCTCAAACATTATTGCTACTCAAACACTACCAACAACAACCAAATTTCGGGACGAAATTTCTTTCAACAAGGGGATGATGTGACACCCGACAATTTCAGGTAAATTGCGACTCTTACTTTCTTTACATTTCACATTCATACTTGTTGCATTTCATTTAATTATGTTTAATTGGATGAGTTGAACACACACAACTGCGAAACGATAGTTCGAGGAATTATCGAATCGTACATTGCACATTGGTTTTGGAAACCAAGTGTGGCAAACACAAACACAATTGGATTGTGCAAATACATGTTGATTATGGTTAATCAAGCATGCAAACGGTTCGTAGCAACGAACACGAAATATCAAAGATAATTCGAGGAATTATCAAAACACACACACGAGTCTCACGAACGTTGGTGATCAAACCTATGTGCTATTATATGATTATGTGATATACATGCGTTAGATATTTAGGATAAACGTTAGGAATCGAGTACGAGCGAAATCGAATCATCGAAATCGAATCATCGAAATCGAAAAAAAAGGAAATGGACCCGTCGCGGTACGCGGCAACCCCATCGCGAAAAGCCTCGCGATATGCGAAGCAAACCGGGAGTCGAGACTCCCGAATCCCATCGCGATACGCGAAGATAAATTTTGATCGGCCTTCGTGATACGCGAAGGCCATACAGATCAAAATTCTTTTAAAAATCAACCCAACCTCTTCCATTCGGTTTTCTTTCAATTCTACCGAGTCTCTCCTTCCATTCTCGACCAAAACCCACCTGAATCCACCCTCAAACCATCTGGAATCCATATTGAAGCCACCATTGGGAGATTTGAAGGTATTGGAGTCCAAGGAGAAGTGTTAGAAGCCACCCACAAGCTAAGATCTTATCATCAGCCCCCATTCCAGTTTCCAGGAGCTATTCGAGCACAAATCGACGCTTCAAAGGTAGTTTTACATGTTTATTAGTTGTTAGATCGCACATGCAATGGGTAAAAACCCACATGCAACTCCATATGGTTATTGTGCTCGAAGTTGTTGGTGATTTGATGTGTATTTGTTGTAGATTTACTGATTTTATAGTTTAGAAATGTTAGGATTGAGTATTGGTTAAGTTAGGATTGATTTGGTGATGATTTGGGCAAACTTGCCATAAAAGGAAACTTTTATGTGCAAGTCTTGGATTGGTAATGATCTAGACATGTTAGACATGTCTAGATGTTGTTAAATGCATATTGGAGTGGTTAGAAACACATTTGGATGTTTGATTTTGTCAAAAACTTGATTTATACTTAAACTTGCTATTTATGGAAACTTTTGTAAATCAAAATAGGGCTTTTGATGTTTTTCAATGATTTGATGAACTTTGATCCTTGAAATATGTTTAGAAATGATTTCTAACATATTTGGAAACCTTGATTTGTGAAAACGAACTTTTAAACAAATACTTACCATTTTAGGAAACTTTATTTGGTAAAACGGCATAAATGGTGATTTATGCGCAAGCGGCATGTTTTAAGAGTTTAAACGCGTTTTACAATCATATTAGAAGTGCTAACTTTATGAAATGGAATTTCATAACCACACTTTCCTAAATAGGAAACTTTCTAAAAATGGTAACTTGTACGATTAGGGTGATAGGATGCATGTAAGTGTCCTACTTGTACTTATGACACATTGGTGGTCGTAACACAACAATCGTGTCACCAACGATTCATCGAGTCCCACTAGTTAACACACACACACTCGGTTGAGCACACCGAAACTTGGAGTTGTATGGGATACAACGTACCACAAAACACATACTCACACCTATATGGTTATAGGTGCATACTAGCAGGTGCTAGCTCTCGCAGACGCGAACACACTCACAACCGGAACTACTCTATCAGGTGAGTTCACGGCCCCTTTTACTTTTCAAACCTTTGGGGGAGAAAACATTGCATGATAAAATGTTTTATGAACAATTCATTTTATTTGCATATGGACATGCTCTATCACTATATGTATATGTGTGGACCACATCACAACTAAAAGTCCTCGCGATACTCCACGGACCGTTAGTAGCGCGTAGCACTTAACGTGGTAATATTGAATAGTACTATTTGGGCCTGACAAGCCCCACCCATCCCGCCTGGGAGGCCAACCCGACTGTAGGTCGGAATGGGTGCAATATTGACCAACACTTTGCCATTGTCTTGTGATGGACATGGCGGGAGGCACAACTGTCAGCTTTGGTACGACCCCGCATATAATATAACTGTATTGACTAGCTATCAATCGATACTGTATTGTAATGATATGTAAATCACAACTGTTACTTTAAACATTGGATGTTTATTGCTTATGAAAAACCTGTGCTCTCACCAACCTTTGTGTTAACCTTTTACTCGCATGTTTTCTCAGGTAGCTAAGGCACGCGCACAAGGATTATGATGCTAGGCTGGAGTCGCATGCATCTTCTTATGTGTCTTAGACTATTAAACAATTGTTAATAGTCTTAGGTAACTGATGGCACAATTGACACGTTTTCGCATGCATTCTCAGGTAACTGATGGCACAAGCTAGGATGCACTGGAGGACACACGAGAGAGTCTCAAGCATATAGACTCTAGTCCTAGGCTTGTATTTGATTCATGTGTTTTAAAACAATTATTAACATGTAGTGTCTGAGACAATTTCTATTTCCGCTGCAACATTTATTTTGTTATGCTACTTTAACCATTTTCCGCTGCGTTTTATTAAAACTTGCTTTATTTACAATACGGTAAGTTTGTGTAACTCATATAGAGTCATTCTATATGACCGAGAGCTATGATCCTGGCCACGTCACACCTGAGCGGTCTGACACCGCACGTGGAAATTTGGGGGTGTGACAAGTAGTATCCAAGTTGGACACCTTCTCTCTTATTAGAATTTATGTTATATGCAAGATGTAACATGCTTTGGCCTATAGATAAAATACTCTCATTAAGTATCCCCAGGAAAGGCAGACTTGCCCCTCGTCAGAGATTATGAATCGCTAGACTGTACAGACATTCTACTAAACCCAACTTGTAAAATAGTATGCCCAGCTTGCCAAATAGTATATGTCATCTCACAGGGATGAAGATAAAATACTTCAAAAATATAATTAAAAAAACAAGAAGAAGAAAGAAGAAGAAGAAGAAAAATGAAAAAAGAAAGCTAACTTTACATACTCTCCTGACAATTCTCATGGTTATGAATTGTCATATGAAGACCAACTCAGCAAGGATATTATCGAGCTAACAATATGAGCAGAGAAGTTTTCCGTTCTAGTTCAACTTTTCAACTAAGATTTTGACATCTTACCTCATAAGGTACTCAGCTTGGTTGTGTGTCATAGTAAAATACAAATTGCCTTGGCTCACCAAGCAAAAGTAAGGCTTAAGCTCCATGATCTTTATCTCCTTAATGGTTGAAAAGAAAAGGCAAAAGGCATGCTAGAAAAGTATCATACACCGCCAAAAACACAAGAAAATTCGAATGTGAGAGGCCGAAATAACCTTATATAGCTAAGGACGAGTCATCCTTCTTATTTTGAAAAGTGACATTTCTTGGTCACAACCCTAGTTATTTTGCTCGCCTAGACTCCTATAAAGAAAATGAGGCTAAGCAAAGCCACCTTGCCTTGAAAGCGCCGTGATAAGCAACAATTTTTCATTGATTCAAAGAAACTTAAGTCATGTTGCTCAACAAGACACCAAAGTCACGTTGTTCAGCAGGACACCAAAGTCACCTTGTCAGAAGGCAGGGTCTCCGTTTCATAAAGTAACTAAAATTATTTTACCTATCAAGAACTCCAGTCGTCTAGCCTACAAAGCACAACAATCATTGGTCTTAAAAGATTTACAAAAATAATTAAAAAAAAAAGGAATGTCACCTTGTTTTAAAATATCTCAAAGTTTTATTGTTTAACAAAAGCTAGAGCCACCTTGTGTGACACAAAGCAATGATATGTTTCTATAAAAAAATGTCACCTCGCCTGACAGAAGGCAAGGTCATATCTATTTAGAACAGTCGTGGAGCACAAATCACCTAACATTCTTGTTGTGCATAACTCAAGTCATCAAGCTTAGTAGGAGTCTCGGACGAAAGGAAAGGTTATCTTTCCTTAGAAAAGCTAAAGACAACTTGGTCGCCAAGGGCACAAATCACATTTAACCATTACTAAATAGAAGTTTAGGTCATTTAGCTTAGTAAGACTTCAAGTTACCTCGTCTCACAGAAGGAAATGTAATCTTTCTTTAGGAAAACTAAAGACAACTTGGTTGCCAAGGGCACAAATCACCTTTAATCCTTATTGAAAGAAAGCTCAAGTCATTTAGCTTTGCAAAACTTCAAATTGCCTCGCTCAACAGACGCAGTCGAAGACATTTTGGTTGTAAAAGCATGAATCATCTTTCACCCTTCTTAGCTTCGTAAGAATTCAAGTCACCTTGCTTGACAAGAGCAAGGTCCTTTCCCTTATAAGAAGTCAACTCATCATACCTTACCAATTAAATTCAAGCCAACACCAAGGTCACCTTATCTTACCGGTAACAAGTTACATGTTTGGCCAGGGATTTCTCCAAGATACGTCACCTGTAAGGCGTGAAATTACATATTAAAACACATTTTAACAAGATAGCTAAACCCTCACATCCTAGCTAAGCATACCAAGATAACAGGGCCAAAGATGCTGATGTTGTAAGGGGTTAATCAACCAAGTCTCAACTAAGCATACCCAATGATATCGGATAAAGGTATTAAAGTGAAACTAGAAAAAACCTTTCAGTTATAACAAAAACTCATGGATGATAATGAAATTTGTCTAGTTCAAGTGAAAGGCAATATGGAAGAGGAAGAGGCCGCAGAAAAGGAACCGATAGAGGTGAAAGAGGAGGTGGAAGAGGCTTGGGTTGAGGTGATAAGAGCGGGTTTAGATGCTATGAATGTGGGGCGCGCGTATGGACATTTTGCAAACGAGTATACGAAATAAAAAGACAATGAGAACGAAGCAAATTTGATTCAAGAGGAAGAACCAGCTTTGCTATGATGAAGAAATGGGTTGAGTTTTAATCTTGAGGGGTCATGGGTCGTTTTTATTAATTAATCTTTTGTAGGTTTTATTTAGTTGGGTCACGTATTAAGTGTTTGAAATAAAGCATGTGATGATTCAATAAGTAATGTTTACGTTGGAATGTTAGGCAAGTAGTATTATCTGGGTCTTAGGCACACTCCTATTGAAAAGGTTAGTTTGAGAGTTTCTTTTGAAAAGGTCATTAACATGTATGCCTATATAAGGCAATTGAATGAATAAAGAAGTGTGGCCGTAAGCAACTTTCTTGTTTACTTTTCTTTTGTTAAGCATTTCCTTCAAAGCATTTCATTTCATAGTGAGTTTTGAGTGTTAGTGTGTATTTATCTTGGGCTTGTTACCAACAAATATAAGTAAATAAGTTGGGAAAAACTTGATTTTTATCCTAAATGTTACAAAGGGTAATTTGCATACGAAATGTTAGTAGAAAGACAAAATTATCACACATAGTTGAGTTACATTTACGTGATAAATATCACGTAGCAAGAAGGATAATCATTATTACGCGTATGACTATTCATTTTTGAATGATATTCCAAAGGGTTTTTTTATGATAATTATCATGAAAATGTTAAACAAGCCAAGCTTGACTCTACTCGTTTACGGTCATGCTTGCTCTTTTAATAACTGGATTTGAGTTAACTTGAAATATTTTTTACGCACAAAACTTATTAACTATTTATAAACAAACAAAAAACACAGAAGTAGGTATCATCCATAGAAATAGAACTTTTAGACATCCCTCACATCCTTACACAAATACATCTCGTCCTTATCATAAAGATTTCAAATTTAGAAAGTATAATTGCAGCTTCCATCATCACTTCTAGCTGTTGGGTCAAAGTTATCTGCACCAGGGTCCGTGCACCCTTCTGGGACCGGAACCTGCACCTGTTGTGCTGCTTTTCCTGCACCCAACCAACCACATGAACCAATAATGTCACAAACAACAGTATAAAGCGTAAGCAATCAACCCATTTAAGGATCAATGGAACTAACCATAGAACTCTCCACGAGTTATGGAATCGCGGTTAGCGTCCCCAAGAGCAGCCGAATCCAAATAGGTCTCGGCTAATTGGACTCTCTTCACATTCTCTTGTTCTTGAACCAACATGTTTCCATACTCGAGAAGCTTCTCAATTGTTATCTTGGGCTGTTCAAATGATGGGGGTCCTTCCCTCGAGTTCACAAGCTTCTTTCCGATTGCCTCGACACCAACACCCGAGATCCACTTTCTTACTTCGTCGTCGTACACCCTGGCCCTCAATGCGCCGAAAAAATCTAAAAACATACATAATGGAAACGGTTGTGAACAGCATTTGAACATGTAAAAACAGGTTCGGGTTGTAACGTATAGTTTTTTAAGTGTGAGCCAACACAGGTCACCTTGTGTTTATTTCTTTTTAGATGACCAATGTGTTAATGGCTATAATTACAAAACTATCTTGTTTCTTTTTGGATAACTACTATGTTAATCATAATTAAAAAAACTAGCATGACTAAATAACAGTATAATTTAAAATAAAACATAGGACCAACATGCATGTAACAAACGTAGTTATTGACTTATGAGTATAATTTAAGACACGACATAGATATGATCCCAACAAAATAGACGGATTGGATCAAATCGGGTAACGGGTTAAGACATGTTCGGGTTAGGATGGTGTGGGTCAGCCGGTCAGGTAGTATTTTAAACAAAATCAATTTAGGTTTAAATAGGTTGGTTTTAAAAAACATTAATTTAGTTTAAGTTAAAATGGTTTATAACTAAAAAAAAGTCTTTCCGAGTAATCTTTAGTAAGTTTCTCATCAAATATAGTATTGATAATTTTAACTCGTTTAAATCTATTATATTCGTATAATTTTAGGTTACCTATATTGACTCGTATTATTTTAAGATGTTACACATCTTAATGTATTATAAGTTATGATGACACCTATATAAATATAATAATTGTGCACACAAACCAACTAATTAATTTATGTTGTTGTTTGTCAAGATTGCCTCTGCTATTTAGATATATTATATATGAAGTTCTCTTGTTTGAATTTAATCTAAACATGTCTGGTTTAGTACGGATGATCCTACCAACACATCTAACTAAATTTACATTTTCTTTCATTAGAAAATTAGCTTTTAAATGATTGTTTAAAAAAACACATTTAAAAGAGAAAAATTAAATAAATTTAATATATAAATTGTGATACACAATTCTAGTTTATTTAAACTTGCAATTTTAGACTATTAACAACTAATTAAAAAATAATGTAAAATAAAATATTAAACTACCAAGTCTTGTTTGTTTTAACACATAAAAACTCATTTTATGACAAACTAAATTTTAGATTCATGTCCATTTTTAATTAATTTTTAAGCATCTATCACACAACACTCATATATTTCTTTTATCTCTTTTCTCTAAATCACCACTAACAATAAAGTTAACGTCATTTTTAGAAAAAAAATTCTTAGTATTCCTTGTGATTATTTTTCTTTTACTAAAAGTCCTATTTAAAATAAAATCATCTAAATCACCACTAACAATATTTATAAAAAATGAAATTGGCCGTTCAAAAAAAAAAAAACAATATTTATAAAAAAAAAAATTCTCAGTATTCCTTGTGATTAATATTTTTAATAAAAGTCCTATTTAAAAAAAATCTATCTTTTTTGCTTAGTTTCAGTTGAACTAACCAACCCATAAACATGACCTACTTAAGAACTCAAATTATTATTTGACTAACTTTCAACCGATTTCACATGTTTAAACCATCGTAATATTATGAGTGAGATTTAGTGAATATGATTGTTGTACGTTAATTTAACAGAACAAACATACCTATGGATTGACCGGGGAAAGTGTCAACCAGCTTGGTAACATCTTCTTTAGAGATACCGTCGGTCCGGAATATACCCACGCAGACGCCGATCCGGTCTTCTCGGGTCGGAGCCCAATAGAACTTCTCCATACGCCCGTCACGGATGAGAGGGGCATAAAGGGTTGAGAAGTCGTTACCGGTGACGATGATCGGAACACGAGGGTTCTCTTCCTTGTTGTACATTCCGGGGAGTTGAACGCTGGTGGGGTTGTCGGCGATGTTCATCAGAGTGGCGTTCACCATCTGGTTGTTGACGGTGTACTGGGTGGTTCCGCCCATTCTTCCGGCTCCGGCGTCAAGATCGTTGATGAAGAGGCAGCACATTTTCCCCTTTTTGATGATGTCTGCAGCTTCACGGTATCTTTGCCTGATCAGCTTTGCCGGTTCTCCGGCGTTTCCGCTTTCTAATTCTCCGGCGCTCATCATAATTGGTCTGGAATCATAATCGTAAAGGTTATGAATCATAATCGTGTTCACGACACATTCTTTGTTTAAAAGACGCTAGATACGAGTAGAAGAAAATGTTGTTTCGCAAACGAACATTAATTTTTTTTATTTTAATATTTTTTTTATATATTTTAATATTTTTTTCTTTTTTATATTCGTGTATTGTATTTTATTTTTTATATATGAAAAAATAAATAAATACAGTACAAAAAAAAAAATTAGGTTGAGTAATTTACGGTTTTGACGCAAGTCGTTTAAGTTATTTTTAACTATTTCAACTAAATTTTTTTTTTTATCAATACAGCTTTTGTGATTTAAACAATTAACGGTTTTAACCTCCAACCATAAATATTATAACAGAATCACAAGAGAATGTTGGAAGCCAAAACCGTTAGAATAGTTATGATTAGGGGCCAAAACCCATAGTCGTTTAAACCATAGGGCTACATTGATAAAATATATTATTTTATGTTGAAATTGTAAAAACATTACATAAGCTAAAATTGTAATATACTCTTTTATGTTTTTTTAAAAAAAACTTGTTTTTAACATAAAAAATATTGGTCGTTTACAAACCAACATTTTGGTTGCATTTTTCATAACTTAACGTGTTTTATAAAAACAATCAAAGATTTAGACGCTTTTGTTAGAATCTAGGTTTTCTATAATAGTTACGAAGTCGCAACCAACTTGCAACTGTGAAAAAATATAATGCTTTGTTTTTTCTTCGAAATCATACCAGTGTTAAAGGTTGCAACTTCTAACTTTGTCTATTCTAAAAGTATTGAAACAAAGGAGTGCAACTTAACTAAAAAAACATGTTTTAAGGAAAAAAAAACTTCAAAAACCGGTTATAGTTTGTCATGAGACATCTAAAAATTAGAAAATAAGAGTTCAAAATTGAGAGATACTTACGTAATTCCCATCTTTGCGAAGACAAGCTCACATTGGAAAGATTTGCCCTGACCTTTGCCTCCCCAAACACCCAAAATGAGAGGAACCTATGGAATTAAAATGAGAATTATATATAGCAACTTAATTAATTTCTTCCATTAAAACCATATAATTAATTAACGAATTAATATGTGTGAAAACCTTGATGTTAGGCAAAGTCATGAAGTTCTTTGTGATGTGAACAACAAGTTTGTCCATAAAGGCTGGGGCAATGTAGAATCCATCCATATTGTTGTCCAAATATCTAATGTTAAAAAAAGAACATCAAAAGTCAAAATATCATCTTGAATTTTGGTCAAACCCGTGAGCATGCTTATGTGAATGACTCGTGTTAGAGTTGACTCAATGAATTTACAGGTTGAATCGTTATATTTGTATTATAACTAAAGTTATTGAGTATTTTTAGCCAAAATTATGACAAAACTTAACTTCATGTTTGTAACTTAAAAATAGTTATTATTATAAACATGTGTATTTTTTTTTTTAAATCCATAACTTTACATTATTAATATACAAAAAAAAATGAAAAATTTCCTGTTATATATACCATTAATATTTCGATAAACTAGCAGAAACTCATATCGTATTTAAGTTATTGTGTGACACGATTTTCGAGTTCGTGCTGTGTTTGTCTTTTATTCATGTTTTCGTGATCAATCGGGTTCAAAATGGCAACCCAAAAACACAACCATTTAACTAGTGGTGTTTAGTGGTTCGGTTTTTGGTGTGTTCTGTTCAAATTATTTGGTTTTTTAATCTTTTTAAAATTATACATTAACTGATCGAATTGGACAGAACTCGAAAAAGGTCTATCTAAACAGAATTTAGCAAAATTGTATACCAACAATCTTCACAAACCAAATTAAATATGGTAATATGCCCGGAAAAAATAGGCGGGTTGGGACGAGTTGGGTAACAGGTTCGGGTCAGGATGAGTGCGGGTCAGGATGAGTGCAGGTCAGAACGGGTTTTAAGCAAAATCAGTTTTGGTCTAAATGGATTGTTTTTAAAAAAATCAATTTAGTTTGACTTAAGATGTGTTATAAGTAAACAAATAGTCCATTTGGATAATTTTTAGTTATTTTCTTATCAAATATGTTATTAATTACTCTTAAATGTTTGAATCTAATGCATTTACATAGTTTTTTGGTAACTTAACTTGACCTGCATTGTGTTTAAGTGATACACATATCAACCCATTAAATATTATGATGTTACGTATTTCAACCCATTATACTACAATTGTTTACCCAAATCAACCCATTTCCTTTGATAGGGTAAAAATTGTCACCTCTAATAATTATCACTTATTTGGTTTATTCGGTTGATAGATACGACTAGGAACCAAATCGAATACCGAAGTCGTAACTCGATTTGGTTAGTAGTTACAATTCAGTTCCATTTTTTCAGCTACGAATACTTGTTTCAGTTTCTTTTGATTTTCGGTTTTTTCACAACCATAAACATAAAACCCTTATATTTGTTTTCTCCATTTTTACAGACAACAATAAAATCACCAAAACTATTCATACGAACTCAAACCTTCAACTATTTGATCAAGAAGCAATACTTTAGATGAACCAACACACTTATATAGACATCAAGATATATAGATATATATATATAGATAGATAGATAGATAGATAGATAGATAGATAGATAGATAGATAGATAGATAGAAGCTTACGTGCGAAGACCGGTGCTAATGTATTCATATGAACTCATGATGGCATAATGGGTTCCGGAATCTTGTGGAGCTTGGAAGAGCGAATCAACCAAACCCTTACCTCTGGTGATGTCTTGTTGATCATCAGACATATCATATGCAAGCCCCCTCCATCTGTCTCCATCGGTTTGTTTCGATTCCTCGATCTCTTTTTCAGCTGCAAACACTTTGAAGGAGAAGCTCTTGTTCTTGTTGTTTGTAAATCTTGATGAATTCACAACCTTCTTCAAGCTGCTACCCAAGAAACCTGAGTTCGGGACTGCAGCACTACCAGTCATGCTTCCATTGAAGCTCATCTGTAACAACAATGGCGGATTTAACAAATCAAAACAAAATTACAAACACCCATTTTATGTAAACAATAGGTTTCATGCAAAGTTATGGAGATATCGATGAGTACTGGTATGCGGTTGACTGCTCCGACGGTGGAGACGGCTGCTGCCATTGAACTCAGGCGAGTGTCAAAGGAGGGATCTGTGAAAGTGAAGATGATTTGCAGAATGATCGATAAGTTATACACAGAGGTTTAGCTTTGAAATGGATAACGGCCACACAATCAAGATTGGCCCAGATGCCACATGGGGTTGAGATTTAATCTTTGATCATCACCACTTGTTTGCCCTTTCATTGGCTTATCTTTACCACAAATATTTTTCATTTTGTTGTTGTGAAATAGCTTTTTTTTATTTTTTTGGACCTTTTTATGAAAGTAATCTAGTATAGAACTCACTAGAGTAGACTAGAAATGTTGGTCACAATACTTAAAAAATAGAAAATAAATATACGAATTCAACAATAAAAACTGTTATAATAAATAAACAGCTAATGATTGTGTTGTCTCCTACTCTATTCAACCTTGTTTTTCTTTTCTTTTAGAGACTTTTTAGGAAGACGTGAAGCGTGATCATTAAACACCATCCATACAAGTCGTATGGACACATACAGGTGGTATGGATATTTTATTCCTAACAAAATCTGATACATCAAATCATAGGACTGGCATCGGTCCCACACGATTGTTGACACCATCTATACGAGTCGTATGAGGTTATACGACTCTTATTGATCCTTATCCTTTTATTTTTCAATTGTGAGCCAATTATTTGATTTATTGGTTCACATATCAATTATTTGACATGACGATTGGATAAACCCTCAGTACGTATTCACAGAATCGATATAGTATTCATTTTCTTCATTCAATCTCCTTTTCCTTAAATATTGCTTGTTTGTAGTTTCGAAATCGTATTAAAAGGTTAACGATGTCGATGGGAAGCCACAACTTCGGAGATAATTAGTGGGTGTCTATGAAACTGATCAGTTATGAAGATTTATTTGTTTATCAGTGATTAGTTTATAAAATCGTAAGCATATGTTATTTTCAGGTTTTCTCTTGTATTGATGAATTGGTTGATTGGGTGATTTCTAGAAGACGTGAAATGGTTACGTCTTAGTTAAACGACGAAGTAAAACTAACGCAACCGAAGTCGTGATAAATGTGTGGCTTAAATGCGGTGGCGTGTATAAGGAGTATCAAAGTTATACGTTATGGATTGAAGAATACAATATGTGAATTTGAATTTGAATTGATTGGTAAATATACTAGAACTTGTGGTGGTTGGAAGTTACGTGTGGTTAACACTAAACATACCACCAGGGGTTGAACAACTAGGTGGTCATCCGTATGCAATGAGATTGAAAGAATCTGAAACCCGTCTAATTGAACAACTAACTAACCAAAACATGCTTCCTATGACATGCTTGCAACCATAAAGGATCAAAATTTCGAAAATGTTTCCAACCTAAGAACGATTTACAATGCATGACGAAAGTTACGTGTTGGGAAAAACGTAGGAGAAACTCCAATGCAAGTCCTTTTTTAATACGTTGTAAAACAATAATTTTATTTACCAGACTCAAGATGATGCGTCCACATATGTCGTGGAATAGATTTTTTGATCCACGATAATAGCTGACTATTGTGTTGTCTCCTACAATATTCAACCTTATTTTTCTTTCTTTTTAGGAAGTTGTTAGGGAGATGTCAATCTTGATCATTAAACAACATCCATACGAGTCGTATGGGCACATATGAGTTGTATGGATATTTTATTCCTGACAAAATATGATACATCAAATCATTGGACTAACATTGGTCCCACAAGATCGTTGACACCATCTATATGAGCCGTATGGCCTATACGACTCGTATTGATTTTTATCCTTTTATTTTTTTAATTGTGTGAATTATTTGACTTCCCTGTTTACATATTAATTATTTGATACGACATTTGGGTAAACCCTCAATTTATGTGCAAGTAGGTACTATATAAGAAACGACATAGCATTCATTTACTTCATTCAATCTCTTCTTCATTAAATATTTCTTGTTTGTAGTTTCGAAACCGTATTAAAAGTTTAACGATGTCGATGGGAAGCAACAACTTCGGAGATGATTATAAATGTGTCTATGAAACTGATAACGTATAAGATTTATTTGTTTATCAGTGGTTAGTTTATAACATCTTAAGCATATGTTGTTTTCAGGTTTTCTCTTGTGTTAACGAATTGGTTGATTGGGTGATTACTAGAGGACGTGAAAATAGTTATGTATGAGTTAGAAGACAAATTAAAACTAATGCAACCGGAGTCATGATAAATGTGTGGCTGAAATGCGATCGCGGTGGTCTGTATTAGGGAGAATCAAAAGTTATACGTTTTGGATCGAAGAAGACAAGATTTGAATTTGAATTGATTTATAAATATGAGAGAACTTGTGGTGATTGGAAATTACGTGTGGTTAACGCTAAATAGGGGTGAGCATAATATAACCATAACCGAAAAATAACCGATAACCGTTCCGAACCATTACCGATTTAACCGAAACCTACTTTAACCGACGGTTATGGTTAAGCGAAGCCATTAACCGAACCATTCGGTTATGGTTATGGTTAAGGCTGGTCATTAACCGACATTAACCGAACCGAACCGAATAATGTATATTTGTTTTTTAATATTTATATATTTGTATGTTTTTTTAAAAGTTTTGGTGCAAATCTAGTATAAAAGGTGAATTTTGCATTTTATATATGAAAATATTATGGATCATATTTGAGGCTCAATATACTGAAAATAAATTAAAGTTCACGTGGTTTTTTACTTTTTATTCACACATTATTAGTCACTATAAAGTTTTACAAGCTTCATTAAGATTTTCATCATTAATATATTTATAATTTACAAGTATATATACATGTTTTTCTTAGTTTTTCAACAATTCCATTATTAACCGAATTAACCGAAACCGAACCATAACGGGTGGTTAACAATTAGTGTTAACCGATCAATTGGTTATGGTTAAGGATTTATAATTAACCGAAGTAGCGGTTTTAGTTATGGAAATGGTCATAACCGAACATAACCATGCACACCCCTAACGCTAAACACAATCACCAGGATGTTATATTTTCTCTTTTAAAGAAATATCTTCATTGAAACAATAATACATTAGACAACAATGTTGGGATATCATCCAAATTGTGAAATTAAAAGAAAAGGCCATAAAAGAAAGCTTTGAAAGAATCAAAATCTTTCGAATGACACATCGCAATATTGATCAATTTGAATAGTTAAGGACTTGTTCCGAGGCCGAATACTTCCTGAGTATTACCCGAGTACTCCTGCCTAGGGTCGAGTACTCTCCGATTACTCGCTCCAAGGATCTGTTCCGACCTAGGAGCGCCTAGCGACTTTTGCAACCATGGTTAAAAGAGAATGTTTCTCATGTAGCTTTAGATCTGTTGGTTGGTAAACATGCTAAGATTCAGATGTTGATAGCATCTAATTCCTTATGCGGTTGACATTTCTTCACAAGCTGTGGATTGTCATGGCTTGCCGTCTATAGAATAGTATGAATTAATTAAATTTAATTACACATATATATTTTTTCACTAAAAATAATTATTTTTTATTCTTTTAGCACATATGCTCAAATTCCACCGGATAAGATAGACGTGAATTGGTGTTAGCTTGATTTAAACCCGTCATTTCTTCACGAGGAAGAAAACAATAAAATTTATGTGGAAATGGATTGAATGATACAACATGTAAAGCTTCAGCCAAATCCAGTGTAGAAGAATCTAATGTCCAAGGTTTTAAGTATAGTTTTTCTACTTAAATCAATGAAAAGATAACATGTTGAGCAAACTAATAATCGTGGGCAGCCAAATTTAAAGACATAACAAAAAAGATATAAACAATAGCCTGCTTGACATAGTCTGATATATGTAACACCAATACCACTTGTATTGGCCTATACGACTCGTATAGGTGTCATATGTGGTGTCCAAATAACAAGCCCTTTTTAATATTAAGGAAAATAATACATGTTATTATATGATTTTTTTTTCTTATTTTTGTTATTAAATGATCATAATTTTAAAAGAAAATATATTTTTTAAAATTTAAATGTATTAAATTTTAAATAATCATTGTTGTAAAAATCAGGATTAGTCGTCGATTAAATGCTAGTTAGACCTGCTCCTATTAAATTTTAGCTAATTGGTCCAAAAATAGATAGTTGGTTTCAACTCAATCAAAGTCGGAGATAGTCGTTCCTAGAGCTAGGAGGATCTAGTTGGGTTAATCGATCCAAATGCAAGCAACCAGTCAACCTAGTTCAACAGGCCAAAAAATATTATATCTAAGCCCAAAATTTCGCTCCAAGCCCCCAAAAAAAACTGTGGTTTTCCATCAACGACCGTGAAAGCTACCTCACGATGGATATAAAAAATTGGGTTTCTCTCATCTCTACCAAGTTTGATCTACACAGTGCACATGATCGATCTGCTGACCTCACGGCCTGGGCCTGCACCTGCACTTCTCTCATCTCAACCTGCAACGGCAAACAAATCACGAACTCACAACCTGCAACATTAATGGTCGAACAAATTATGTTGACCTATAAGTCGACTTTTTGTTTTTGAGCATCTAGCAGTCGATTAATCATTCACTTTTGAGCATCTAGCTAACTTTTTGTTTTTGTTCTACAATTGAATTTTTTTATGTTTTTGTTTTTGTGTTCTACAATTTCTGAAATTGAGTTTATGTTTTTGTTTTTGTGTTCTACAATTGCTACAATTGACTACAATTGATTAATCATTCATATTTTTTTTGGTTTTTGTTTCATGGTTATGAGCTTATGTACTTATGTGACTTTGTGTTTTAGTAAAATAAAGCAATTGTTTATCGTACGGCATCAATGGAATTGACAGCTAGTCAAGGACTTAAACAAAACGCCGATGATATTGATGTTGGACTAAAGTTTGATTGTATGGTCAAAAGTTATCTTGCATATACATGTAATTAGGCGGGTCAAATATAAGATTTAGTTGGGTCAAATGGTAGTTATTGTTTCTGTTATTTAACTGTATTTAACCGCTTTATAACTGTCGTGGATGGGCTATAAATAGCCGGTCATATGTAAGAATTTCAATAGAACAATATACACTCATTCTGTGTTAATTTCGTTTATTCTACAAATACATATACATGTTTTTGTCGTGATTACTTCTTCAATTGGTATTAGAGCCAGACATCACAAGAACAAAACAACGAAATCCCCACAAGACCTGTGGATCCTAAACGAAGTCTTAAGAACATCAAGACGACGGACTGTTGGACTAAGATTTGAGAACATACCTCGAAGTACAAAGGTTTGAGCGATCATTGGAGTTGGAAACAAATCGTCGTATAATCATCACAATCCGTGGATTCAACGAAGGAATGTTGATAAACATCACGATCCCTCGAACATCTTGATTCTTGACAACAGGACCATTGGAGGCAAAATAAGAGGGTCACCGGAAACAAAAAGTAAGCATGGTGCGTGGAGGATCCTTGATCGAGAGTTTTTTTCTTTAAACATTTTTTCTTTCCCCAAATCTGTTGCCGAGATGACGCAGGAAGAACTGTCGGAAGAAAAATAAAAAGGAAATTGTGTTTTCGTTATTGAATTTCAAGAATTTAAATATAACGACAAAATTAGAAATTGTTGATTTCAATTATGTTTTATAAATACTCAAAGCAAATAATAATCATCTCATTATTTTCGCATAAAGTAAAGGTTTTATTTCATTTTGAAAATTGTAAGTCAGATTAAAAGTTTTGAGAAACAAAATTGCAAGTTAAAAAAAAGGTTAAATAAGTAAAGTTAAATTGATTAAAGTTTACTCAACAAAAGTAAGGAAAGAATATGAGGTTCAAATTATTTCGATCAAGGAGTAAACTAATCAACAACAGTTTAGCGGGTTTGATTAAATCCGGAAGTGACCGAAAACTAGGCTATTCTTTCGCAAGAATCAAGCGGTTAGAAATTTGATCCAGGAATAATTTGATTAAACAGCAGTTTGGCGGGTTTTGATCAAATCCAAGTGACTGAAAAGCCGGGTTGTTCTTGCAAAGTTTTCGTAATTCAAATAGACAAGGATTAGAAGGGGGAATACCAAATTGATACAATATAGAAAGAAAGAAGAAACAAGCAATGTCTGAGAAAACACCCAAGAACACTCAAAATATAACGATTAAAGAAGGAGGAACTTCAATGACATTCCAATGTCTGATTCTAAATTCTACAAATTATACAATTTGGGCGGTCAAAATTAAGCAATCTTCAATGTTCATGGGATATGGGAGGCACTTGAACCAAAAGGAGAAATCGATGAAAAGAAAATTTCAATGGCTATCACATATCTTTTTCAAGCAATGCCTGAAGAACTTGTTCTTCAAGTTTCTTAACACACAAAGGCTAAAGATATTTGGGAAGATTTAAAGGCACGATTTGTGGGCGCTGACAGAGTCAAAAAATCAAGATTACAAAGACTTGAATATGAATTTGAAGCGTTAAAGATGAAAGACTCTGAATCTCTTGATGATTTTACTGGGAAAATTAGTCAAATTGTATCAAAAGCCAACAATCTTGGATCGACAATTGATAACAAAAGATTGGTTCGAAAACTATTAGGATCCATACCAGAAAAGTACATTCAAATTGTTGCTTCTATTGATCAATTTGCAGATCTTAATACTATGCAATTTCAAGAAGCCATCGTGAGATTAAAGGCCTACGAAGAACGCATCAAGAAGCCAAACAAGGAGGAGGATACACATAATAAACTTTTATTCACAAAAGAAGATGCAAAGGAGAAAAATAAAGAACATAAATGTGAGCATTGTGGTCATGGGAGTTCAAACCTATGAAACTTTGGGCTTGGCCATGGGAGAGGTCGGTGGTCCGGGAAAAGTAAGGTTGGTGAACGAGTCGATAAGATCCATGTACGATGCTACAAATGCAACGAGTTTGGACATTTTATAAACGATTGTCCAAAATGGAAGAAAAAGGAAGAAGTTAATTTATCCCGATTCGAAGACAATGAACCAACGTTATTATAAAGAAAATTGGGTCGTGAACAAAGATGTGAAGATTCGAAGAAGGGAGGCATTGTTGGACTTAAGCTTTATTGTATGGTCAAAAGTTATCTTGCATATACATGTAATTAGGCGGGTCAAATATAAGATTTAGTTGGGTCAAATGGTATTTATTGTTTATGTTATTTAACTATATTTAACCGCTTTATAACTGCTGTGGATGGGCTATAAATAGCCGGTCATATGTAAGAATTTCAATAGAAAAATATATACTCATTCGGTGTTAATTTCATTTATTCTACAAATACATATATATGTTTCTGTCATGATTACTTCTTCAATTGGGTGGTAATATGGAAAGTTGGTGAATGCAAATAAATTAGATAGAGTTCAATGTATTTTACAGGACAAACTTATGTAGGGAGGAATTTATAGATTGAAACAACATATTGGGAATATATCAGGGAATGTTGCATGTTGTAAAAAGGTAACAAAAGAAGATCAAACAAGGGTTCGAAATGCTCTTAATGATGTCAAGAACAAAAAAATGAAAAGCAAGATAGTGATGAATCTTTGAGAGCCGAGGTGGACATTGGTAGTGAACCAATCGACCTGGATGGTTGTTTTAGAGATTAGAAAGAAGGTCATTCGTTTGGTCCCATAGATAGATTTGCAAATGTCAAATAAAATAGCTAACAAAGCATCCTTCACAAATGTTTTTTGGAAAGAACAAATGGTTAATGTAAAAGAATACATTTGTAAGTGGCCATATGAATGTGTGATTCCATTTCATGCTTTTGAAAGGGATAATGTGACACCCGGCAATTTCAGGTAAATTGCGACTCTTAGATTCTTTAAATTTCACATTCATACTTGTTGCATTTCATTTAATTAAGTTTAATTAGATGAGCTGAACACAAGCAACTGCGAAACGATAGTTCGAGGAACTATCGAATCGTACATTGCATATTGGTTTTGGAAACCAAGTGTAGAACACAACATGTGAGGCCCCGATTCCGGGCGACCCCACGTACGTTGGTCTCGTCATAACACATAGCCCTTAAACTAAAAACTTTCATAAACATGCAGCGGAAATTTGAACATCGTCCGATAAACATGAAATAATGTCTTAATTAAAACATAATTGATTGCCAATGCCACCGGACTCTCTTTATCTGAATGCCTGAGCTCCATACCTTCTCTGACCAAAGCTTAACCTGACATACATGCTAAATCAAGTCAGCTTACGCTGGTGAGTTCTAGTTTTTGTAAAACATCATAAACGTCTTGTTAAGTTAAAATATACTTAACATAAAACATCATCACATACATAACATCACATGACATAGCTTAAACACATAACGTGCCTTTCCTCATAGCATACCTACATAACATATATATATCATCGTAACATCATTCATACGGCGAAGGGATTTCACCGTCAACTGCTGACCTAAAGTCAGACAGGCTTGTGTAGCACAAGACTCTATAACTATCAACCCGCAGCTGATAACTCATGCATGCATAAGATTTCTTTAACTATCAACCGAAGTTGACAGTTCATACCGGTACAAGACTTCTTTACATAAATCATTCGTACATCACATATACGTACTCATAACACACATTCATTTACATCATCAGGACTGTTGTCCTCATCATATCCACTGTTTTTAACAGTGGGCTTATACCGGCATAAGACTCCATACCCAGTTATAGTCCTGGTTGACTCTCATACCCAGTTATAGTCCTGGTTGACTCTCATACCCAGTTATAGTCCTGGTTGACTCTCATACCCAGTTATAGTCCTGGTTGACTCTCTTACCCAGTTATAGTCCTGGTTGACTCTCATACCCAGTTATAGTCCTGGTTGACTCTCATACCCAGTTATAGTCCTGGTTGACTCTCATACCCAGTTATAGTCCTGGTTGACTCTCATACCCAGTTATAGTCCTGGTTGACTCTCATACATTCATCTTCCTATAACACATATAGGAACATCATTCCTTCATCATTCATGACACACTAGCATCATATGATCATTCATCGTATTCATCATAACATTACATGCTAGTCTCTTATCATCATGACATCATCACGTTGTCCTAACATCTTAGGAATCATCATATTATGTCATGCCAGTATCATTTCGTCATACTATCATAACATCCTAGCAATGAATATACATCATGCTATCATCATATCATCAGATCATACATTCTGGCATTCATGAACTTTTCATACTAGCATCTTATCATCATAGCATTCTGCCCTAGCAGCAATGGCACATATCATATCATAATATCTCATGCTAGCATCTTTATCATCATATCATCACTTACATGTTACAATAGAACCTATTCCTCGTATCCCACATCATACCTTCATCCTAGCAGCCTAGGATTTCATCATAGCTTAACATCTATAATTATCCTCATAGTGTGTTATCATACCTCTCATCATCATGTCTTACTAATATGAACACATCATACTTAGCATATCATCAGGTACAAATCATATTAACAAATTAACACGCATACATATTCATGGCATATCATTATTCATTTATCGTCATCTTAAGAACATAACATCATGAACATAACGTTAAGCATGTATGCCAGCCCAAAATATTAAACATAAAAATAGGGCGTCTAGAACTCACCTGATGTCTCACGGTAACGAGATCACTCACAACTGGTGCTAATGGTATAACTCTGCATTAGTTTACGTATAATATGTTATATGCGTTTTAACATACTGATTAAATCTTTTCTGAACGTCCAATGTCAAAGACCTTGCCTTAACAGCCATCAAATAGTTAATGTTGTTGATTATCATGCTAAAACAGTCTTTATACAGTTTAATGGCTTAGGAATGATCAATCCTTGTTATTAATTATGATTCGTTTGAAACACTTGGATTTAACCTTGCATATCAAGATTAATCAAACTAATCACCTACCTTGTCATAATCAAATGGTTTAAATCACTATAACCATTGTTATGATTCCATGCAAACCGGGCATTACAACGGCTCAAAACAAGGATTTTCCCATTAACAGTTCGAGTTCTTCACTTATAATCAATCCTAGCCATCATCTAGACAATAATCAACAACCCTAACTATATCATTACGTTCAAAAACAAGATTTAATCAATCATAATCAATCTAGAAGGTTAGAATGAACCGTTACCTCTTCAAACAAAGTTCTGCGGGTAAAAAGACGATCCGGGCTTGCAGAAACGTTCCCTGGTTCGATCTAAACCTTGAGAATCCTTCAAAATTGAAGTTAAGATGGATTGGATGTGATTTTTCGTGGATGTGGAGGCTGAATCGTCGAATAAAAGCAAAAATTATGGCTTCTAGATGAAAAACTGACTTTTTAAGCCCAATTTGCGTCCGGATGACGTCAGGCGCATCGCCCCACCCCAGACGATGGTCTGGGGCGTACCGCGCGGGTCTAAGGCGGCCAGATTTCGATCCTATCTTCATTTCGCGATTCCGGGAGCATACGAACTCCGTTTTGCGCACGGTTTTCGCCTACGTTCACGATTTTTCGAGCTCTTTCCAATGGTTATAATCTCAAGACCTAAAGAGTTCAAAATATTTGACCTCTAATATATTGCTATATTCGATTCAGTGTATCTTGAAATCGGAGCCTCGTTTCACGATTTCGCTTACACTCATTCTCTTCATTTTCGAGTTATGATTCTAACCTGAGAATTTTGAGTTGTCACACATATCATCGTGGATTTCAAGCACGATCAAATGTGCTTATTTCTTTGATAACGCAATTCTTCGAACATCAACAGTTACCGAAATCTCGCACGTTTGTTTTTAGATTGCTAAATTTTCGGGTGTTACAAATCTACCCTCCTTATAATAGGTTTCGTCCTCGAAACCTGTTACGTCTCAAACAAACGTGGGTAGCGTCATTTCATCACGTCTTCCAAGTTCTTGACTCGTCCGAAGACACGTTCAAAACTTACATTTTCTTCTTTCAATCCTTCCTGTTGCGCTTGCTTGAATTCGTCCAGAGAGTCTGGCGTGAAGCATAAGCTATGTTGTTCTGCACCAACATATATACAACAAGATCATCATTTCCATCCGTCTGTGCTAAGACAGGAGCTTGGGTAAGTTTCTCCTTTAGCACTCTAAACGCCTGTTCCTGGTTTGGGTACTTTACATCATTCTTCATGAAATTCGTCAGTGTTGTCGCTATCTTGGAGAAGTCTTGAATAAATCTCCGATAGTAACCGGCCAAACCAAGAAAACTGCGTACTTCCGTAGGTGACTTCGAAGGGCTCCATTTCCTAACTGTGTCAACTTTAGCTGGATCTACCATAATGCCTTCTGGGTTCACCACGTGACCCAGAGACTGTAACTATCGTAACCAGAAAACGCATTTGGAGAATTTAGCATAAAGTTTCTCTTTCCTCAGGATCTCCAATACCTCACATACGTGGCAAGCATGGTCTCCCGCGTTCTTTGAATAAATCAAAATATCATCAATAAATACTATCACCGATTGGTCCAACATCAGTCGACATACCCTGATCAACAAGTCCATAAATGCTGCAAGAGCATTCGTCAATTCAAATGACATAACGAGAAACTCGTAATGTCCATAACGTGTATGGAAAACAGTCTTTGGAACATTCTGCTCTCGAACTTTCAACTGATGGTAACCGGATCGGAGATCTATCTTTGAGAACCAGCTTGCACCTTGCAATTGATCGAACAAGTCATCATATCTAGGTAAAGGATACCTGTTCGTTACTATCAACTTATTCAGTTCCCTGTAGTCGATGCCCATTCGCATGCTACCATCATTCTTCTTCACAAACAGCACCGTGGCTCCCCAAGGAGAGACACTCGGTCGTATAAAACCTTTATCAAGGAGTTCTTGTAGCTGGGCCATCATTTCCTTCATTTCGATGGGAGCTAAACAGTAAGGTGTTTTGGCAACGGGTTGCGCCCCCGGCACTAAGTCGATTTGGAACTCAATTTCCCGTTCCGGTGGTAATCCGGGCAATTCCTCAAGGAATACATCAAGGAAGTTACGCACCACGGGTACATCATCAATCGTGCTCATATCCGTACGTTCCTCAATCACCTAGGCCAAGTAGGCTACACACCCTCGCCTCATCATAACATCAGCCTTGATCATCGAAATGATCTTCGGCGCATACATCTCTTTATCACCATAAATCGTTACGGAGCTCTCATCCATCGCACATAAACATATCAACTTACGTCGACATACAATGGTAGCCTCGTATTTGGCTAACCAGTCTATGCCCAAGACTACATCGAAACCTTCCAAGGTTATAGAAACAATCGTACCGGGAACTTATGACCTCCTATCTCGACATAAAAATCATCTATAGCCTCAGTCACCCTGGTCATCTTACCATTAGTCGTCTCTACATCAAATACCCGATCTATCTTCTTAACCTTCCCCGATAACCCATCTTAGAAAGTAGAAGATACAAAACTCATACTGGCACCAAAATCAAACAATACAGAAGCAGTAATATTGTTGATAGAAAAGGCACCTGTGACCACGTCCGGGTCCTTGACCGCAACGTCTTTCATCATTGTAAAGGCTCGGGCTTTAGCCTTCTGCTTCTCTTTCCCTTTGTTGTCTTCCTTTCCAGAGCCCGAAGCATCGGCTCGCTGCTGTCTGCAATCCTTGGACAGATGTCCAAACCTATTGCAGTTGAAGCATCTGGTGGCACTTGGGTAATTGCTAGAGAAATGCCCTATCTTCCCACATCGAAAACATAAGTTAGTGCCCACCCGGCACGACCCATAATGGTTTTTTCCACACTTGTTGCATTGATTCATCTCCTCACGTTTCACTTTCTTTCCCGACATCTTTAGTTGGTCTGTTCGGCCCCTCTTAGTCCCGAAGGACTCCTTCACCTTTGTTTCCTCTTTTAGTGGCTCATCAAACATCACATCATCCCATACAATACCACTGAGTTCCACCGTGGAGTCGAGGGTCTTGGAAGCATTTGCTTTCACATGAATCCGCACCTTTGGAGGCAAACCTTCCATATACAGTTTCACCCTGCGTTCCTCAGAACCAACCAAGTGAGGAACTAATCTTGCCATTTCATTGAATTTTGATGTATACTGTCGATGATTCATACTCCCAACTTTCAGCACCAGAAACTCTCTTTCAACTTTATCCAGCTCGTTCTTGGGACAAAACTGCTTAGTAACCAGTTCTTTTAGATCATCCCAAGTCATCTTCTCCATATCGGCTGTAGCCTTGGACTGCTTAATGGTGTTCCACCATTGAAGTGCCTCCTCAACAAAAGAGTGAGCTGCAAATTTGACAGCTTGGTCGACTCGGCATTCACTGATGGAGATAACAGCCTCCATAGCAGATATCCAGTGGCAGGTGGCCACAGCATCCTTCTTTCCATCGAAGGTCGGTGGGTTGCATCCTTTAAAGGCCTTGTAGTCACAACCCTTCAGTTTCTCTGACATAACATCACCGCTCTTAGTCTCGATGATCACAACCTCATCTTCCTTGGTGCTCTCCTTAGTCTCCCCCGACTTGTCTTTCAGAGCATCTTTCAGTGCCTTAGCAATCATTGCCGGCATTTTCTCATCCATGATTTTGCAGACTTTATCAGAAATAGCCTTTACCACAATCGGCTCTAGCGTAAACTCTTCTTCGTCTTCCGGTTGCTCGTTGTGCTCGTGGTCGTCTTCGTTGACGGGTTCTTCATTCTCAATATGCGGTTCTTCATGTTCCTGTGGTTGCTTACGTAGTCTACCCTTTTGTTCCGCCATCTAACTACCTACAGGATGCAACAATTGATGAGTCAGTACAGAATCAGTTTAGCACTAAATAAGCTTTGTAAATCGTTAATGACGTTGATCAGGTGTTGTTAACCATTTACCCAACTCATAAGCTCTAAACGTCTTCCATCCCATCTCCTCAACGTGCATGACCCTAACTACCTTTCTACCTTGCACCTCCATTTTAACTCATACATAACATTCAGCTCATGGCATCCGTTCATCCGTGGTTGGCCATCCGCATCACTTAATCCCATTTTCAGTTTAAGTCTTGGCATTTGGGATGCTAAGATCTCTCAAACTATGGCTCTGATACCAACTTGTGAGGCCCCGATTCCCGGCGACCACACGTACGTTGGTCTCGTCATAACACATAGCCCTTAAACTAAAAACTTTCATAAACATGCAGCGGAAATTTGAACATCGTCCGATAAACATGAAATAATGTCTTAATTAAAACATAATTGATTGCCAATGCCACCGGACCCTCTTTATCTGAATGCCTGAGCTCCATACCTTCTCTGACCAAAGCTTAACCTGACATACATGCTAAATCAAGTCAGCTTACGCTGGTGAGTTCTAGTTTTTGTAAAACATCATAAACGTCTTGTTAAGTTAAAATATACTTAACATAAAACATCATCACATACATAACATCACATGACATAGCTTAAGCACATAACGTGCCTTTCCTCATAGCATACCTACATAACATATATAAATCATCGTAACATCATTCATACGGCGAAGGGATTTCACCGTCAACTGCTGACCTAAAGTCAGACAGGCTTGTGTAGCACAAGACTCTATAACTATCAACCCGCAGCTGATAACTCATGCATGCATCAGATTTCTTTGACTATCAACCGAAGTTGACAGTTCATACCGGTACAAGACTTCTTTACATAAATCATTCGTACATCACATATACGTACTCATAACACACATTCATTTACATCATCAGGACTGTTGTCCTCATCATATCCACTGTTTTTAACAGTGGGCTTATACCGGCATAAGACTCCATACCCAGTTATAGTCCTGGTTGACTCTTCTACCCAGTTATAGTCCTGGTTGACTCTCATACCCAGTTATAGTCCTGGTTGACTCTCATACCCACTAATAGTCCTGGTTGACTCTCATACCCAGTTATAGTCCTGGTTGACTCTCATACCCAGTTATAGTCCTGGTTGACTCAAATACCCAGTTATAGTCCTGGTTGACTCTCATACCCAGTTATAGTCCTGGTTGACTCTCATACCCAGTTATAGTCCTGGTTGACTCTCATACCCAGTTATAGTCCTGGTTGACTCTCATACCCAGTTATAGTCCTGGTTGACTCTCATACCCAGTTATAGTCCTGGTTGACTCTCATACCCAGTTATAGTCCTGGTTGACTCTCATACATTCATCTTCCTATAACACGTATAGGAACATCATTCCTTCATCATTCATGACACACTAGCATCATATGATCATTCATCGTATTCATCATAACATTACATGCTAGTCTCTTATCATCATGACATCATCACGTTGTCCTAACATCTTAGGAATCATCATATTATGTCATGCCAGTATCATTTTGTCATACTATCATAACATCCTAGCAATGAATATACATCATGCTATCATCATATCATCAGATCATACATTCTGGCATTCATGAACTTTTCATACTAGCATCTTATCATCATAGCATTCTGCCCTAGCAGCAATGGCACATATCATATCATAATATCTCATGCTAGCATCTTTATCATCATATCATCACTTACATGTTACAATAGAACCTATTCCTCGTATCCCACATCATACCTTCATCCTAGCAGCCTAGGATTTCATCATAGCTTAACATCTATAATTATCCTCATAGCGTGTTATCATACCTCTCATCATCATGTCTTACTAATATGAACACATCATACTTAGCATATCATCAGGTACAAATCATATTAACAAATTAACACGCATACATATTCATGGCATATCATTATTCATTTATCGTCATCTTAAGAACATAACATCATGAACATAACGTTAAGCATGTATGCCAGCCCAAAATATTAAACATAAAAATAGGGCGTCTAGAACTCACCTGATGTCTCACGGTAACGAGATCACTCACAACTGGTGCTAATGGTATAACTCTGCATTAGTTTACGTATAATATGTTATATGCCATCAAATAGTTAATGTTGTTGATTATCATGCTAAAACAGTCTTTATACAGTTTAATGGCTTAGGAATGATCAATCCTTGTTATTAATTATGATTCGTTTGAAACACTTGGATTTAACCTTGCATATCAAGATTAATCAAACTAATCACCTACCTTGTCATAATCAAATGGTTTAAATCACTATAACCATTGTTATGATTCCATGCAAACCGGGCATTACAACGGCTCAAAACAAGGATTTTCCCATTAACAGTTCGAGTTCTTCACTTATAATCAATCCTAGCCATCATCTAGACAATAATCAACAACCCTAACTATATCATTACGTTCAAAAACAAGATTTAATCAATCATAATCAATCTAGAAGGTTAGAATGAACCGTTACCTCTTCAAACAAAGTTCTGCGGGTAAAAAGACGATCCGGGCTTGCAGAAACGTTCCCTGGTTCGATCTAAACCTTGAGAATCCTTCAAAATTGAAGTTAAGATGGATTGGATGTGATTTTTCGTGGATGTGGAGGCTGAATCGTCGAATAGAAGCAAAAATTATGGCTTCTAGATGAAAAACTGACTTTTTAAGCCCAATTTGCGTCCGGATGACGTCAGGCGCATCGCCCCACCCCAGACGATGGTCTGGGGCGTACCGCGCGGGTCTAAGGCGGCCAGATTTCGATCCTATCTTCATTTCGCGATTCCGGGAGCATACGAACTCCGTTTTGCGCACGGTTTTCGCCTACGTTCACGATTTTTCGAGCTCTTTCCAATGGTTATAATCTCAAGACCTAAAGAGTTCAAAATATTTGACCTCTAATATATTGCTATATTCGATTCAGTGTATCTTGAAATCGGAGCCTCGTTTCACGATTTCGCTTACACTCATTCTCTTCATTTTCGAGTTATGATTCTAACCTGAGAATTTTGAGTTGTCACACATATCATCGTGGATTTCAAGCACCATCAAATGTGCTTATTTCTTTGATAACGCAATTCTTCGAACATCAACAGTTACCGAAATCTCGCACGTTTGTTTTTAGATTGCTAATTAAATTTTCGGGTGTTACACAACACTAACACAAAACAATAATTCGGGGAATTATTGAATTGTGCATTACACGTTGATTAGGATTAATCAAGCGTGCAAACACTCCGTAAGACAGAAACTATCGAAGATAATTCGAGGAATTATCAAAACACACACACGAGTCTCACGAACATTGGTGATCGATCAAACTGATTTGTTATTATACGATTATGTGCTAAACATGCATTAGATGTTTTGGATAAACGTTAGGAATCGAGCATGAGCGAAATCGAATCATCGAAATCGAAAAACAAGAAAATGGACATCGTCGCGGTACGCGAAGATCCCTTGGCGAAAGGCTTCGTGGTACGCGAAGCAAACCGGGAGTTGGGGCTCCCGAATCCCATCACGATACGCGAAGGTGATTTTTGATTGGCCTTCGCGGTACGCGAAGGCCATGCAGATCAAAATTTCTTTATAATCAACCCCAAACTCATTTCATTCGGTTTCCTTTTGATTTCACCAAGCTTCTTCACCTAATCCTGACCCAAACCCACTGAAGTCCACTCTCAAACCATCTGGAATCACTTGGAAGGTATTCTTACTGATTTGGAAGACATTGGAGCCTTTGGAAGCTTGGAGAAGGAGCCAAAGAGCTTAGAACGACCATCGATCACTGGTTCTTCATCATCAGTAGCCACTCCCACTGAAACCTAGCTTCTAAGGTAGTTTTACAAGCTTATTAGTGGTTAGATCGCACATGCAATGGGTAATAACCCACATGCAACTCCATTTAGTCATTGTGCCTGAATGTGTTGGTGATTTGATGAGTATTTGTTGTAGATCTTTTGATTTTATAGTATAAGAATGTTAGATTGATGTTTTGTTGAGTTATTGATTGATTTGGTAATGATTTTGGCACACTTGCCATAAAAGAAAACTTTTATGTTGCAAGTCATGGATTTGTGATGATCTAGACATGTTAGACATGTCTAGATATTGTCAAATGCATGTTGGAGTGTTTAGAAACACACTTGGGTGATTGATTTGTTCAAAATATGATTTTTGTATAAACTTTCTATAAATGGAAACTTTTGTAAATCAAAAGAGGGCTTTTAATGTTTTTGAATGATTTGATGAACTTTGATTCTTGAAATATGTTTAAAAATGATTTCTAAGCATATTGGGAACTTGAATTTGTGAAAACGAGTTTGTAAACGGATACTTTCCAAATAAGGAAACTTTATTTGGGCAAAACTGCATAAATGGTGATTTATGCGCAAACGACATGTTTTAAGGGTTTAAATGTGTTTTATAAACATATTAGAAGTATTAACTTTATGAAATGGGATTTCATAACCACACTTTCCTAAATCGGAAACTTTCTAAAAGTGGTAAGTTGTGCGATTAGGGTCATAGGATGTATTTGGGTGTCTTATTGTATTAAGACACATAAACACAACAAACGTGTCACCAACGATTCGTCGAGTCTCGCTAGTCAACAGAAACACTCGGTTGAGCACACCGCCACTTGGAGTTGTAGGGATTACAACATACCACGAAACACATACTAACAGCTATATGGTTATAGGAGCATAGTAGCAGGTGCTAGATTTCGCAAGAAGCGAACACACATAGACACCGTGACCGCCGTAACAGGTGAGTTCACGGCCCCTTTTTTACTTTTCTAACCTTTGGGGGAGAAAACACTGCATTACAACTGTTTTTGAACAACCACTCTCTTTATTTACGTACGGACATGCTTTATCATTATATGTATATATGTGGACCACATCACAACTAAAAGTCCTCGCGATACTCCACGGACCGTTAGTAGCGCGTAGCGTGGTAATCTTGAATAGTACTATTTGGGCCTGACAAGCCCCGCCCATCGTGCCTGGGAGGCCAACCTGACCGGAGGTCGGAATGGGTGCAATATTGACCAACACTTTGCCATTGTCTTGTGATGGACATGGCGGGAGGCACAACTGTCAGCTTCGGTACGACCCCGCATATAATATAACTATATTGACTAGCTATCAATCGATACTGCATTGTAATGATATGTAAATCGCAAACTCTTACTTTAAACATTGGATGTTTTTTGCTTATGAAAAACCTGTGCTCTCACCAACCTTTGTGTTGACCCTTTTTACCGCATGTTTTCTCAGGTAGCTAAGGCACGCACTTGAGGGTAGGATGCTAGGCTGGAGTCGCATGCATCTGCTTAAGTGTCTTAGGATGTCGAGAACATTTCTCATTTTGTTTTGATATGCTTTGTATTGTTAAACTACTTTAATCGCTTCCGCAAACTAATACTCTGTTTCGTTTTGAAAACTGTTTAATCTTATGCTTCCGCAACTTATGAATCATATATATGTTTTGATAACCTACACTTTTACTTCCGCAACTCTAATTTTACAAAACTGTTTTATCCAAGTTATTGGACCTACGTATGCAACCAGATATATAGGTCTCGCAACTGTGTGACCGGAGACTGCGTTCCTGCAAGATCAACTAGCCGTCGCGCCCCCGTCTGGGACGGGAGGGCCGGGGTGTGACAGATTGGTATTAGAGACTCCGGTTATTGCGAATTAGGTTTGTATTTAGTGAACTTAGTCTATAACCACTAGTCTCCACACGACATTTAATGCTTAGTATTGTGATACTTGCATACATGATTGTACACACACTTATTACGCGCATGATAAATATGACGTCCCCATCGTCACCGCATGTGATTGCACTTGACGGGGAGGAACCGATAACTCTGCATGTTTCTTACAGTACCTACCGCACACACTAAATTAGTCGTTAGACAAACACTAACACTCATTCTCGCTATGAAGATCATGGCTGGAAGACGTGGAGGACGCCGAAACGCGGGAGAACGTGGAAACATCAGCTTGACGCCAGCTGAACTGAACGCACTCATCAACGAACGAGTTGAAGAGGCGCTTGCTGCACGGGAAGCTAGCCGTAATCAAAACCTACTGAACCAAGGTGATGAGTCTTATCTCATATTCACGTTGCATCACAATTACTCGTTTCCAATTCAACACGTTTGCCGATACTGAATTCAACTCTATTCTTTGCATTTCGCAGGAGGAAACCTCAACCCTCCACTCTGCACATTCAAGATGTTTTTGGATTGCAAACCCCACTCTTTTAGCGGCACAGAGGGTGTTGTCGGACTGTTACGTTGGATCGAAAAGGCAGAGTGGCCCTTGCTATGAGTAGCTGCAGGAACGAGGACCGAGTCAAGTTCACTGCAGGGTCATTTGAGGGAGCTGCCCTCACTTGGTGGAATGCCAACGTCCAGAACCTAGGGCTCGACGTAGCCAACACTCTACCTTGGGATGGCTTTAAGAGAATGTTGAACCGCGAATACTGTCCTCGCGATGAAGGGCAGAAGCTTGAGACTGAGTTCTGGAACCACAAGATGATTGGTTCCGAGGTTGAGGCATACACTGCCCGATCGTATGAGCTGGCAAACCTGTGCCCGGTAATGGCAACCCCACCCTTCAAACACATAGAGAAGTATATTGAGGGACTACTACCTCAAATTCAGGGCATGGTACTATCTGCTGACCCCATCACCATGCAACAAGCCGTGCGACTGGCCCACAAGCTCACTGATTCGGCAGTTGCATAGGGACTCTTACCACCCCGTGGTGCTGTAACCAAACCTGCTGACAACAAACGGAAATGGGATAACACCCTAAGCAAGACTTCAACTCTCCAACCACCACCACAACAACGTAAGTTTGGGTCACCTCAAGCTTACGCACCGCCCATCCCAGCCAACCAAGGCTCAGGAGCCTATGCAGGAAAACACCCCAAGTGCAACAAATGCAACTTACACCACGTTCTGGGGAAATGTGGTTCTATCCGATGCCAACGGTGTGGCAAAGGAGGACACCTCGCCAAAGACTGCAGGGGTGAATTGTTGGCAAAGACCCCACAGCCACAACAACAACTTGAAGTACCGAAGGGTTGCTTCGAATGTGGAAAACCGGGGCACTTCAAGAGGGATTTCCCGCATCTAAAGAACAACAGTAGCGGGAACAACAACGGTCCGAAGGGACGAGCCTTCGTGATCGGGGCAAAGGAGGCAAGAAACGATCCAAACCTTGCAACTGGTACGTATCTTTTAAACGATAATTATGCTTCTGTATTGTTTGATACTGGAGCTGAGAAAATTTTTATATCTAAGGATTTTAGTGAAATACTGGCCATAACCCCAGCACCCTCTAGAGTTTGAATATACAGTAGAGCTAGCTGATGGTAAACTAATTGTGACCAAGCACATTCTTAAAGATGCACTTTAGAGCTAGCAGGCCATAAATTTAAGATTGACCTCATGCCAGTTACACTAGGCAGTTTTGATGTCGTAGTGGGCATGGATTGGTTGTCCGAAAACTAAGCTGAAATCATTTTCCATGACAGGGTTGTGCGCATACCTCTACCTAGTGGAGAAACCCTAGACATCAATGGCGAAAGGAGTGACACTCCCTTAACATCATCTCGTGCATGAAAGCTCACAAATGCTTATGAAAGGGATACACAACCATTCTTGCACTTATCACCGACAAGACTGAAGAGGAGAAAAGAATATAAGACATTCCAGTCGTATGCGACTATCCCGACGTATTCCCTGAGGATCTACCAGGACTAACACCACCTCGACAAGTGGAGTTCCGCATAGACCTTGCACCGGGAGCAGCACCAATCGCCCGAGCACCCTATCGACTTGCACCTTCGGAGATGCAGGAACTGTCCAATCAACTCCAGGAACTGTTGGACAAGGGTTTCATTAGACCAAGCTTCTCACCCTGGGGAGCTCCAGTACTATTTGTAAGGAAGAAGGATGGCACATTTCGTATGTGCATTGACTACCGTGAGCTAAACAAAGTAACAATCAAGAACCGTTACCCCTTACCTCGGTTGATGACCTGTTCGATCAACTGCAAGGATCAAGTTACTACTCTAAGATCGATCTGAGATCATGGTACCATCAACTGAGAATTCAAGAGGAAAATATCCCCAAGACAGCTTTTCGCACCCGGTATGGCCATTATGAGTTTTAGGTCATGCCGTTTGGGCTAACTAATGCACCCGCAGTATTCATGGACCTCATAAATAGAGTGTGCAAACCCTACCTGGATAAGTTTATCATTGTTTTCATTGATGATATTCTCATCTACTCCAAAACCCAGGAAGAACACAAAGAGCATCTTCAATTGGCTCTTGGACTGCTAAGAAAAGAGAAGCTGTACGCTAAACTCTCAAAGTGCGACTTCTGGATTCGGGAGGTCCAATTCTTGGGTCATGTTGTAAATGAACAAGGGATTCATGTGGATAAATCCAAGATAGAAGCGATCAAGAACTGGGAAGCACCAAATACCCCAACTAAGGTGCGACAATTCCTAGGCTTGGTAGGCTATTATCGACGATTTATTGAAGGATTTTCCAAGATAGCCCAACAACTCACAGCTTTAACCCACAAGGACAAGAAATATCTCTGGACTGACAAACAAGAAGCTGCATTCCAACTTCTCAAGCAGAAGCTCTGTAGTGCACCTATCTTATCTCTTCCTGATGGAACCGACGACTTCGTCATATACTACGATGCCTCGATACAGGGACTCGGCTGTGTGCTGATGCAACGAGAAAAGGTGATCGCATATGCTTCTCGACAACTGAAAGTCCACGAGAAAAACTACACCACCCACGACTTGGAACTTGGAGCCGTGGTATTTTCACTCAAAATCTGGAGACACTACCTGTACGGTACAAAGTGTACGATATACACTGATCACAAGAATCTCCAACACATATTCGAGCAGAAGGAACTGAACATGTGACAACGTCGCTGGCTCGAACTCTTAAACGACTATGAGTGTGCTATTAAGTATCACCCGGGGAAGGCCAACGTAGTGGCTGATGCCTTAAGCCGGAAAAACACTTCGAACCTAAGAGGGTACGAGCTTTACAACTCACCATCCATCCCAATCTCCCTGAACAGATACGCAGTGCCCAGGTGGAGGCACTTAAAGCAGAAAACCTAGTGGCCGAATCACTAAGAGGAATGGGAAAACAACTGGAAGTCAAAGCCGATGGCTTACATTATTTCATGGAACGCATCTGGGTTCCATATCACGGAAACTTACGAGACCTTGTGATGGACGAGGCGCACAAATCCCGATATTGCATTCACCCTGGATCTGATAAGATGCATCATGATCTGAAGATCCTTTATTGGTGGCCACACATGAAAGCCAACATTGCCACCTATGTGGGCAAATGCTTAACTTGTGCCAAAGTCAAAGTCGAGTACAAGAAACCCTCTGGATTACTCACACAACCTGAGATCCCCATGTGGAAATGGGAACGAATCTCCATGGACTTCATTACTAAATTACCCCGTACTCCTAGTGGATGTGACACTATCTGGGTAATTGTTGACCGACTGACCAAGTCAGCACATTTCCTTGCGATCAAGGAAAATGATAAGATGGAAAAGTTAGCCAGAATCTATGTCAAGGAAGTGGTCTCGCGACATGGAGTGCCAATCACCATCATTTCTGACCGAGACGCCAGATTCACTTCTAACTTCTGGAAATCATTGCAAAAGTCGCTCGGCACGCGGTTGGATTTGAGTACAGCATACCACCCATAAACCGATGGCCAGAGTGAACGTACGATACAAACTCTCGAAGACATGCTACGAGCGTGCGTAGTAGACTTCGGCAATAGTTGGGAAACTCACTTACCATTGGTGGAATTTTTCTATAACAATAGTTACCACACCAGCATCAAGGCAGCGCCTTTTGAGGCACTCTATGGCAGGAAATGCCGATCACCCGTCTGTTGGGCGGAAGTGGGCGACAGTCAACTCACTGGCCCGGAACTTGTACATGAAAGGATGGAGAAAATCGTGTAAATCAGAAACAGCATGGTAGCAGCTCGAGATCGTCAAAAGAGCTATGCCGACAAACGTCGAAAGCCTTTAGAATTTCAGGTAGGAGATAAGGTCCTTCTGAAAGTTTCGCCATGGAATGGTGTCATTCGTTTTGGTAAACGAGGCAAACTGAACCCACGGTATATTGGACCTTTCGAGATCCTGAAAAGGATTGGTCCAGTGGCATACCAACTCGACTTACCCGCCGAACTTGATGGAGTTCACAACGTATTTCACGTCTCGAACCTGAAGAAATGTTTATCAGAGACACTTGTAGTTCCACTGGATGAGATCCGGATGGATGAACTGCTACGGTTCATAGAGGAACCATTCGAAATCATGGACCGTGAAGTCAAACAACTCAAACAAAGTAAGATCCCGATTGTCAAGGTCCGATGGAACTCGAAACGCGGACCCGAATTCACGTGGGAACGTGAGGTTCAAATGATGCGCAAATATCCCATCTCTTCAAACAGACAACGTCGAACGCCGACAACAACGAATAAATTTCAGGACAAAATATCCTTTCAACAAGGGGATGATGTGATAACCAGAAAATTTTTGTTTCTCAAACATTTTTGCTACTCAAACACTACCAACAACAACCAAATTTCGGGACGAAATTTCTTTCAATAAGGCGATGATGTGACACCCGGCAATTTTAGGTAAATTGCGACTCTTAGATTCTTTACATTTCACATTCATACTTGTTGCATTTCATTTAATTAAGTTTAATTATATGAGCTGAACACAAGCAACTGCGAAACGATAGTTCGAGGAACTATCGAATCGTACATTGCACATACGTTTTGGAAACCAAGTGTGGCAGACACAACACTAACACAAAACAATAATTCGGGGAATTATTGAATTGTGCATTACACGTTGATTAGGATTAATCAAGCGTGCAAACACTCCGTAAGACACAAACACAAACTATCGAAGGTAATTCGAGGAATTATCAAAGCACACACACGAGTCTCACGAACGTTGGTGATCGATCAAACTTATGTGTTATTATATGATTATGTGCTAAACATGCATTAGATGTTTAGGATAAACGTTAGGAATCGAGCATGAGCGAAATCGAATCATCGAAATTGAAAAACAAGAAAATGGACCCTTGGCGAAAGGCTTCGCGGTACGCGAAGCAAACCGGGAGTCGGGACTCCCGAATCCCATCGCGATACGCGAAGGTGATTTTTGATCGGCCTTCGCGGTACGCAAAGGCCATGCAGATCAAAATTTCTTTATAATCAACCCCAAACTCATTTCATTCGGTTTCCTTTTGATTTCACCAAGCTTCTTCACCTAATCCCGACCCAAACCCACTGAAGTCCACTCTCAAACCATCTGGAATCACTTGGAAGCTATTCTTGGTGATTTCGAAGACATTGGAGCCTTTGGAAGCTTGGAGGAGGAGCCAAAGAGCTTAGAACGACCATCGATCACTGATTCTTCATCATCAGTAGCCACTCCCACTGAAACCTAGCTTCTAAGGTACTTTCACATGCTTATTAGTGGTTAGATCGCACATGCAGTGGGTAATAACCAACATGCAACTCCATTTAGTCATTGTGCCCAAATGTGTTGGTGATTTGATGAGTAGTGGGTAATAACCCACATGCAACTCCATTTAGTCATTGTGCCCGAATGTGTTGGTGATTTGATGAGTATTTGTTGTAGATCTTCTGATTTTATAGTATAAGAATGTTAGATTGATGTTTTGTTGAGTTACTGATTGATTTGGTAATGATTTTGACACACTTGCCATAAAAGGAAACTTTTATGTTGCAAGTCATGGATTTGTGATCATCTAGACATGTTAGACATGTCTAGATATTGTCAAATGCATATTGGAGTGTTTAGAAACACACTTGGGTGATTGATTTGATCATAATATGATTTTTGTATAAACTTTCTATAAATGGAAACTTTTGTAAATCAAAAGAGGGCTTTTGATGTTTTTGAATGATTTGATGAACTTTGATTCTTGAAATATGTTTAAAAATGATTTATAATCATATTGGGAACTTGAATTTGTGAAAACGAGTTTTTAAACGGATACTTTCCAAATAAGGAAACTTTATTTGGGTAAAACGGCATAAATGGTGATTTATGCGCAAACGACATGTTTTAAGGGTTTAAATGTGTTTTATAAACATATTAGAAGTATTAACTTTATGAAATGGGATTTCATAACCACACTTTCCTAAATCGGAAACTTTCTAAAAATGGTAACTTGTGCGATTAGGGTCATATAATGTATTTGGGTCTCTTATTGTATTAAGACACATAAACACAACAAACGTGTCACCAACGATTCGTCGAGTCTCACTAGTCAACACAAACAGTCTGTTGAGCACACCGCCATTTGGAGTTGTAGGGATTACAACACACCACGAAACACATACTCACACCTATATGGTTATAGGTGCATACTAGCAGGTGCTAGCTTTCGCAAGAAACGAACACACATACACACCGGGACCGCTGTAATAGGTGAGTTCACGGCCCCTTTTTACTTTTCTAACCTTTGGGGGAGAAAACACTGCATTACAACTGTTTTTGAACAAAAACTCCCTTTATTTACGTATGGACATGCTTTATCATTATATGTATATGTGTGGACCACATCACTACTAAAAGTCCTCACGATACTCCACGGACCGTTAGTAGCGCGTAGCGCCTATCGTGGTAAACTTGAATATTACTATTTGGGCCTGAGAAGCCCTACCCATCGCGCCTGGGAGGCAAACCCGACTGAAGGTCGGAATGGGTGCAATATTGACCAACACTTTGCCATTGTCTTGTGATGGACATGGCGGGAGGCACAACTGTCAGCTTCGGTACGACCCCACATATAATATAACTATATTAACTAGCTATCAATCGATACTGCATTGTAATGATATGTAAATCGCAAACTCTTACTTTAAACATTGGATGTTTATTGCTTATGAAAAACCTGTGCTCTCACCAACCTTTGTGTTGACCCTTTTTACCGCATGTTTTCTCAGGTAGCTAAGGCACGCACTTGAGGGTAGGATGCTAGGCTGGAGTCGCATGCATCTGCTTAAGTGTCTTAGGATGTCGAGAACATTTATCATTTTGTTTTGATATGCTTTGTATTGTATTGTTAAATTACTTTAATCGCTTCCGCAAACTAATACTCTGTTTCGTTTTGAAAACTGTTTAATCTTATGCTTCCGCAACTTATGAATCATATATATGTTTTGATAAAATAAACTTTTACTTCCACAACTCTGATTTTACAAAACTGTTTTATCCAAGTTATTGGACGTACGTATGCAACCAGACATATAGGTCTCGCAACTGTGTGACCGGAGACTGCGATCCTGCAAGATCAACCAGCCGTCGCGCCCCCGTCCTGGACGGGAGGGCCGGGGTGCGACATATAACTTCAAAACATTGGTTGAGACTATTGGTCAATTTGAACCTAATGTCATACCTCCTGCTAGATATGAGATGGGAACTCCTTTTCAAAAAAAGAGGCCTGAAGTACTAAAAAGAGTTGAAAAAATACGAAGAGGAATGTAGATATTTAGGATGCTTTATTATGACTCATACATGGTCCGATAGAACAAGAAGAAGCATCATGAATATGTGTGTGAATTCAAAGTTAGGTGTTATTTTTAAGCACATACAAATGAAAACATATTTGAGTATGTAGATAAATGCATTGAAGTTGGTCCTAACATTATCATTCAAGTTATGACCGAAATGCATCCAATAATATGGGGTGGCAATTTGTCGAATGACGAAAATTAAAAATCTTTGGAGGTATTCTCTTTTACTATGTATTTACAATTTTATTTATTTTTTGAAGCTATTGCTGGATTACCATGGTATAAGAAAAGTCTTGATCAAGCTAAAAAAGTAATTGTCTTTATTTTTTTCTCGTCACAAAAAATTGGTTATGATGAGAAAATATACAAAGAAAAGAAATATTATGAGACTGGGAGTTACAAGATTTGCTTATGCGTTTCTTACTTTGCAAAGCTTTTAGGAAAAAACAAACTCAACTAAGACATATGTTATATAGTGAAGAATGGGAGAAATATAAGTTTTCTAAGATGGTTAAAGGGAAATTTGTTTATACAACGGTAATATCTCCCTCATATTGGAGCGATGTGACAACATATTTGAAAATTTTTACACCGTTAGTCAATGTCCTCCAAACGGTCGATGTAGATTGGAAGCCTTTGGGTAATACAAATTTCAATAATTAACAATATTATTGTCATTTATTAAGTTGTTTTATAATATATATTGTCATTTTAACAAATGTTTGTATAAACATTGTTGCAAGTTGGTGGGAAACATATGGTAACTCAACTCCAAATGCTATGAGGATACTTTCTTTGACTACTAGTTCATCATGATCTAAAAGAAATTGGAGCATATTTGAAGGGGATAGTTAAACATAAAATATACTACTATAGTAAATGTGTTCCTACTATCTTATAAACTTATTATCAAATTTTATGTTTGCTTTTGAACTTCTTAGGTACATACCAAAAAAAGAAACATAAGGGAAGGTTAAAAATATAACCCACTAAATGCGCGCTAACCCAAATAACTTTGGGAAGATGAACCCGAATCTTAGATTATTTGTTTTAAACATCATTATAACACATTTTGAACACCATGTTCTTTTATGAGTTTGGGCTAATTATTTTTGTTTGAGATATTACATCACTGTAGTGTGTGCTACAACAGTGTAAATTTACAATGTTGTAGCACACACTATAGTGATGTATGATCTCAAACGAAAAAGAATTAGCCCAAACTCATAAAAGAACATGGTGTTCAAAATGTGTTATAATGATGTTTAAAACAAAAAATCCAAGATTCGGGTTCATCTTCCCAAAGTTATTTGGGTTAGTGCGCATTTAGTGGGTTATGTAAAATTCCATGCCCAAGAAACATATTAGAGCCAACTAAATTGAAAGATCTTCTTTTTGTTCAATTTAATGCAAATTTGTTGAAGAAAAACACGAAAAGAAAGTTGAGAAATCATGAAGTACTTCTAGTATATGATTGTAATTTGGCTAAAGAATGGATTGTTGATGATGTGGATGAAGAAATTAAGCGAGGGATAACTTATGGGATGGTTAATGAAGCTGTAGGTGTTGATGAAGTATTGTGTAATCGTACAAGTGCTAGGATAAGTACCGGCCCAAGTGTATCTAGAGAACTTTATGACGAATATTTTGAGCCTAAGGATGCGAAGGAAGTAGAAGAGATGATGAATATGAGTTGGATGATGTTGAAGTTATTGAACAATATATATGGCCAAGACGATGATGAATTTTGAACTATTTGATCTTTGAAGTATTTGAGCTAATATTTTAATGTTTGTATTTTTAAGTACTTTGTTTATTACGTTTAAGTTTATTAGAAAAGTATGTATTATATTTATATTGATACGTGTATATGTGTGTATATATATAAAATTTTGAAAATTATATATAAAAATTTTAAACCGATTAATCCTGATTAATATCTAGTCCCTACCTCGCCGACTAACTAACGATTTTTACAACCATGTAAATAATTATTACACTCAAAATAGATGATTACGTTATATATAAGTCTTTTATGAGTATTTATTACATATATATGTGCTATATTTGATTATATTATTACACATTATAAAAACGTCATGTTTATAAGTGTCACAGGTCATGTTATTTTTTTTCTTTTTTTATATTTTTACAATAACATATATTGATTACCTAAATAAAAAAATTGATGTTTTAACGAGTTTTCTCAACTCAAGTGGTTTAATTATATATATATATATATATATATATATATATATATAGGGGATGAAATTTTTGATAACCCTCATCTTTTGTTACAACCCATTAACCATCATCCAATGGTTACTTTAAAAATGTAAGTGTATAGGATGGTGACACGTGTCAGATTCCTTTTTTTTCTTTTTTTTAATATAAAGGGCATTTAAGACATTTGTTATTTAAGTAAAGTTTACCCCATTTTTTTTAAACATTCATAAATTTTTTATACTATATTATTTTTTTTAAAAAATTGCACCATTATACTCGTCTCATTTTTCTCTTTAATTTCGTTATAGTCTCGACTAGTTTTTTTTTTTTTGATGTCATGTATTTACATCATTGTAACGAGCTTAAAGATAGCAAATTAATTAGAAATTTTTTCTAACAATGGTAAATTACAGTAATGTAACAAAAAATGAAGTAATGTAACACAAAATAAAGTAATTTACAATGACATAATTAACGGTGACGTAACAAATTATTTTATTTTTTTTCTCTAACAATGATAATTACAATGATAAATTACAGTGATGTAAATAGAACACATTATTTTGATTTTTTTCTCTCGCAATGATAATTATAGTGATGTAATTTATCATTGTTCGAAAAAATTTTAAACTAATTTGTTGTCAATGTAAATTACATCACTGTAATTTAAACCAAATTCACCGAAAAAAACCGAAACCGAATTTTACGTCAATGATAATTACAATGATAAATTACAGTGATGTAATAGAACACATTATTTTGATTTTTTTCTCTCACAATGATAATTATAGTGATGTAATTTATCATTGTTCGAAAAAAATTTAAACTAATTTGTTGTCAATGTAAATTACATCACTGTAATTTAAACCAAATTCACCGAAAAAACCGAAACCGAATTTTACGTCAATGTAAATTACATCACGATAAATTACGTCAATGTAAATTACATCACAGTAATTTATCATTTTTAAAAAAATTTCAAATAAATTTGTTATATTTAACCTCGTTACAATGATGTAAATATAGGACATTTAAAAAAAGTAAAAAAAATTAGTCGAGACTATAACGGAATTAAAGAGAAAAATGAGACGAATATAATGGTGCAATTTTTTTTAAAAAATAATATATTATAAAAAAGTTATTAATGTTTAAAAAAGAGGGGGGAAACTTATAAGGGGTAAAATGACTATGATGCTCTTTTTAATATTTTAATGTAATGCTTATGTGTAAGTTTATGATTGGTTTAAATGGGTTATGTAGTTGTAGCAAAAAAAGAGGGTTATTTTTTATACCTTGCCCTATATATATATATATATATATATATATATATAGGAGATGGAATTTTTGATAACCCTCATCTTTTGTTACAACCCATTAACCATCATCCAATGGTTAGTTTAAAAATGTAAGTGTATAGGATGGTGACACGTGTCAGATTCCTTTTTTTTTCTTTTTTTTAATGTAAAGGGCATTTAAGACATCTGTTATTTAAGTAAAGTTTACCCATTTTTTTTAAACATTCATAACTTTTTTATACTATATTATTTTTTTAAAAAAATTGCACCATTATACTCGTCTCATTTTTCTCTTTAATTTCGTTATAGTCTCGACTAGTTTTTTTTTTTTTGATGTCATGTATTTACATCATTGTAACGAGCTTAAAGATAGCAAATTAATTAGAAATTTTTTCTAACAATGGTAAATTACAGTAATGTAACAAAAAATGAAGTAATGTAACACAAAATGAAGTAATTTACAATGACATAATTAACGGTGACGTAACACATTATTTTATATTTTTTCTTTAACAATGATAATTACAATGATAAATTACAGTGATGTAAATATAACACATTATTTTGATTTTTTTCTCTCACAATGATAATTATAGTGATGTAATTTATCATTGTTCGAAAAAAATTTAAACTAATTTGTTGTCAATGTAAATTACATCACTGTAATTTAAACCAAATTCACCGAAAAAAAGCGAAACCGAATTTTACGTTAATGATAAATTACAGTGATGTAATAGAACACATTATTTTGATTTTTTTTCTCTCACAATGATAATTATAGTGATGTAATTTATCATTGTTCGAAAAAAATTTAAACTAATTTGTTGTCAATGTAAATTACATCACTGTAATTTAAACCAAATTCACCGAAAAAACCGAAACCGAATTTTACGTAAATGTAAATTACATCACGATAAATTACGTCAATGTAAATTACATCACGATAAATTACGTCAATGTAAATTACATCACTGTAATTTATCATTTTTAAAAAAAATTCAAATAAATTTGTTATATTTAACCTCGTTACAATGATGTAAATATATGTCATTTAAAAAAAGTAAAAAAAATTAGTCAAGACTATAACGGAATTAAAGAGAAAAATGAGACGAATATAATGGTGCAATTTTTTTTTTAAAAATAATATATTATAAAAAAGTTATTAATGTTTAAAAAAGAGGGGGGGAAAACTTATAAGGGGTAAAATGACTATGATGCCCTTTTTAATATTTTAATGTAATGCTTATGTGTAAGTTTATGATTAGTTTAAATGGATTATGTAGTTGTAGCAAAAGATGAGGGTTATTTTTTATACCCTTCCTATATATATATATATATATTCATAATTTATGGAAAATAATATAACCAATTTATTAATTTTAATTGATTTTATATATATATATATATACATATACATATATATATATATATTCATAATATATGGAAAATAATATGACCAATTTATTAATTTTAGTTGATTGATTTCAATGATGTAATTTGAATTTTTTGGTACATATTAATTCTATTAATGAGTCCTGTCAAAATTTTTTGGAGGAGTCTGCAATTACTGTTGGGAATTATAATAACTATTTTTGACTTTGATTTAATCACATTAATTATAAAAATTAGATTTTTAGTAGCGGAAGCATTTAGGTTACAAACTTTTGTTTCATAAACAAAATTCTCAAAACTAAGAATCCAATTACATACGAATAAACATACTCACAACTATGGAGTGTTTAGAATTGACCTTAATGAAGAACATCAAAAACCACAGCTTGGATCCGATAGTAGTCTCGCTAGATGTCACACCCCCACCGCCGGCAGAATCACGGGCGGTGAGACGATATGGAAATCAAGAGTTAAATGGTCAATCATATTCATATCAATACAAAATGAAACCCATCCGAAAATATTACATCAATCATTGTATCAAAATAAACTATTACACCACTAGAAGATTTCAAAAGATTATGGCCTAATCAACTAGGCTATAATAATAAATCTTCACATGTAATATCCCAAAAGAAATGCAGTCATACCCAGGTTTTGCTTAATGACCTGAAAAACATGAGAAAAATAGTCAACAAATGTTGGTAAGTCACACAAGTTTTATAGACTCAATAAATCCTCCTTGGGTTCATCTCCCCAAGTGTTATGCTATCTGTAAAATATTTCATATGTTATTCATAAGTGTGATAGAATGCAATCTTTATAAGTCCACAACCAAGTCTATGACTGATTGCCCTTGTTTATGATGTAATGATCAACAACTCTCCCCGAGTTCATAGTATGTGGAATGGAAATATTCATTCATCGTGATTGATCACGTCATTAGATGACTGTAGCTAGCAAGACCATCCAATAGACGAATGGGTTGTCAACCAAAATAGTACTATCCAATATGTCCCCTGGCTCAAACCTATGAGTTAATGGTTGTGTCTAAGCATGAATACATAAGGTACTTGCAATAGAATAACAAAACCTTATGCAATCTACATCCAACTAACTTATGTTTTAACAATAACATACATAGCATAAAGTCAAAAATCATTTAAGTATCATGCTTTTTACCCCAAAGAATAAAATAGTATAAAAAGGGGTTGTGAAACTCACTAAAGAGTTTGTTATGTAAGGGAATGATAGTCGGAGAGGCCGTATCACTTCACTACGCAATCCCTGCAATATTCCAAAGTTCCATATCAACATTTATGTTCTTGGGAAAACACTAGTTACCCCATTTGTTTGTATCACATGTTTATCTTTTTAAACATATTTATTATGTCAAAAGAACATTTGTAAATTAATGAGTACTTCTTTTCTTATTATGGTTTGATCTTATAGGTACAATCTCCCAAGCTTAAATCACCAAACGCAGGTGGATTATGTTAAAACATTCTTCAGCCTAGACTTGGTCTTAAAAGATCAACTTGACATATTATTACAACTTGTATATTTATTATTATTTAGCTTTTACAAGACTTATCACTTTAATCTTTTAAAGTTTCTTTAGGTATAACTTATTCATACACTTTTCATTATTGACACTTTTATGTGTATATGAGTATAGTGGACTCCAAATGGGTCTTAAACCACCCATATGAACTTACCAAGAGTTCTTATTGTGTCATGACTATTAGACATATGTACAATATTTAAGATTCTTTTTCCTTTAGTGACCTTTATCAAAATCTCAAGTACCACGTTAATGTTTTCAACTCTTGTGTTTGCTATGAAATTCCATAGGAGTCCTTGGAATCCATCTTAGCTTTATATTTATTCTTTTTTTAATATATATAAATTTCATAGTAATCACAAGAGTTTTTATGACTCATTATGAGCATGAAAATTACATCAAAGCATCCTTGTTATTTTAGTCTATGACATACCCCATTCCCTCAAGTTTCTACCTATGTTATCACCTATATTTGTTTTTATTAACACCCAGATTTGCTAATTATTAACCGTTCATATCCCATGTAGATCCATGTTGTTCTTATGATCACATGCATGGGTTTATTACTTAACCATCTGTGTGCGTCTTAGGCAGCACAAGTCTGAATCCCTACCCTTTTTATATGCCGAAGCTTTCTGCCTTAGTCTCTTATATAACTTTCACAAGCCTTGATGTGTTTTGAAAAGAGTTCTGTAACATCACTGTATTTCAGATTGTCCGTACACATGTACGACTGTACTGTTACGACCTGACATGCTAATTATTTATGATAATGAATTATTGGATGATATTATTGATAATTGGTATACATATTGAGAACACATGATTTTATAGCATAAACCATGGGGAGTTTAGTTAAGCGCAACTAAACAGAACTAGAGGGTTTATCGCAGATGGATTCACAAATATGGATTATTGATTTGGAATAGGAGTTTGTTATTGTTTGGTTGCTAAACATAGTCAAGGACACATGGATGTGTCAGAGATATGGTTTAATGGGATTTGGATTGGTATTTATAATATTAAAGTTAATAAATAATGGAAGTTGTATTAAAGATAAGTACGCGATGGTGAGGTTACGAACATGAATTAAATGCGAATGTTATTTTAGAAATATTAACTTAATAATGTATTCGCGTGGGTGACGATTCACACGAATATAATTATTAAGAATAATGTTCTGAAGCGATATTCCATAACTTGTAAATCGAGTCGAAATACAATACGAGCGTCGGATTAGCAAAAGTGACGATCTTTACGAATGCGTACGCAAGTAACGCGTTTCGACGAGGTAACGGAACAATATTAAACGATATTACATTAATAACTGGAAACTAATAACGTTTATTAGGAATCACTACATAAAACAAAACTGAATAAATCGTCTCATTTAATATGTAAATTTACTGAAAATAAAACGGAATCGTTTTTACGAAACGGTTTAAATAAAATCATTTTATAAAAATGAAATATAATTATTTTTAAATGTTTCGTATTTTAAAACACGATTATGACTAAAACCGAGCATTATTATAATTTTATCGCGATAAAAACGAGATCGGACACGTGGGGATGGAACGCGATATAAGAAAGAAGAGTAGCTTCTTCTTTCTCATTTCTCTTCATCTCACTCTCTCACTAAAACACCATTTTCGTCACCTACAATCCTCCCCAACTTCTCTCTAGCTTTTCTTGCTCATTCCTCGACGGATTCAAGAGATCTTGGCGCCAAAACGTTCATGAGATCGAGGAGAACAAGGAGATACGAAGAAAACTAGCTGTTGATCATGATTTGAAGGTAAGAGGCCCATTTTACTTTTCGGTTTTGGGTAAAAACCCTATTTTGAATATGGATGCCATCTTTTTAAATCATCTTTGGGTTTTATATGTGTTAATCGGATTAGTAGAAAACCTAGAAAGGCCATGAACGAACCCGTATGATTTGGAACTCAATGATAAAGGAAATGAACAGCCATGGCTGTTGGGTTCAAAGTGCAGGTCGACGAACCTGTTACCACAACATGGGCTGCGAACCCTCGGCCATCTCATAACCCTAGCAGCTTGGAGCCAAACCTGTTTGCTGTACTGACCGAACCTGTTTCAGTCGAGAAATAGGGGAGCCGAACCTAGCCCTACGCGAACCTGGGCTATGCTAGACGAACCCCTTAGCCGAAGCCACAGACTCGCGAACCTTTTGTCATGAATTAGGTTAGGCGAACCTATGACCCATGATGGACGAACCTTGGGGCCTAACTCCTAGTGCCGAACCTACCATGGCTGCCGAACCTTAAGGGGTGCGAATCTCATGGGTTGCGAACCCTTGGACCCCGAACCTCTCATCAGCAAACCTGCATGGCCGAACCCTACGAACCTTAGCTAGCCGAACCTAGGGGTGGATGGATTATAGGTTCGCTAAACCTAGGTGAACAGGAACCAAATGTCGAACAAGGGTAATGGGTAGCCAAAGACTATTGTGAAATCAACTATAATCATGCATGCATGAATATTACAAGAGCCACCACCTTTTTCTCACACTAACCTAAATGTTCTCTAAAAATTTTAGGGTTATATAGATATTAAAAGTGTTATGTAAAACTTAACTTTTCATGTGGACAACCTAACTACAATTCTCTTAAACACAAAGTGGATTTTATAGAGTTAGACAATGGTGGTGGAATTAAGTGATTACGCATGTATGTATGGAAGTGGGTATGAATAAAGATAATACTATGTTGCTTATATAATTGCGGCAATACACATACGAAGGCACAAATTTGTTATCGTCATTAAAAGGTTAAAACTAACAAGTTGAATTACACTAATATGACGAACATTCAAGAAACCTTAGTTGTTTCATTATAGATTGGCTTAAATAAACTAAGTAAATACATACTATTGAATTTAAAGTAAACTTATATGGACACTAATTTGGTATGAAACGCATATACTTATGAATATGAAAAACATGCAAATTACAGATTGATTGAGTTGCTTTGAGTTGCATACGTGAGCGCGCATATTACGAGAACACTGATTCTAAGGACTCAGGTGAGTTCTCATAACCCTCCCTTTTAAACTATTTTGTATTTAAACTCAGAGGTGAAACATGTATACCAATTTAAGTATTATTTTGATAACACATGGATGATACCTGTTTTATCACTATGATATTCATATTATGGGATTTTCATTGTTTATGGATTATCACGGATTTACTTTATTCCATGAGTTGTTGCTATTGACCTTGGTCAATCGCAACGATTGCATGTATTGTCACTTAGATTATCACAGCTCCATGAGTTCTTGCTGTTGACTTTGGTCATCCGCAATGATTGCATGTATTGTCACGTGGTTTGCCACCACTCCATGAGTCATTGTCTTTGACTTCGGTTAATCGCATTGATTCCATGTATTGTTACTTATATTAATTGAAAATGTTGATGATTGAGATTGGTTGATTGAATATGTGATTGATTATCTATGAGTTATCGATATATGTGATTATGTGTTTGGTTTATGTGTTTGGAATATGTGTTTGGGATGTTGTGTTGGATTATCTCGCAGGTGCTCATGTGGATTATCTCAGAAAACTATAAACTTTTATAATCATTTTGTAAAACATTTTTAAATATAAAAACTCATGATTACTCACCAACTACTTCGTAGTTGACACTTGATTTTTACATGTTTCAGGGAACGAGGAGAAGTAGGTAGGGCCGGATAGCTCTACATTCTTTTGGACATCATCATGTAGGATCTTGGACTTAGCTATGATAACTGAAATTCTAAAGATTAGAATTTAGTTAGTTAGCTAAATCTTTTGTGTATTTTGATGTAACTAATTCATGATGAACATGATTTTTGTGTAATTAATTTGGTTGATTAATTGATATATGATGATTTAAATTAGATGCCACGAACTTATGAACAATCTACACATCCCTCTTGGCATCCCGACGTTTCTGCCATCGGTCGGGGTGTTACAAGTTCATTCCATGGTTATTTATTCACTCTTTTGTTTATTTCAAAACAGTGAGTTTTAAAGAGTAATTTGTTAGTCATGGTCTTGCTTTTGTGCTAAAGAGTTTATAGCTTTATGATTTCCCACCTTCAGCAAGCAAGGTTTAAGATAAGATCACCAGCTCTTGGGATGCAAAGGGTGTGACATCCGTCAACTTTAAGGTTTGACTTAACTTAACACCGTTAATATATTTAAATTTGGCTACGATTATCTGTCATACACTTAATAATTTAAAATTTATTTTAAATCTAGCAAAATGTATTTCTTTTAAAATGAATTATTTTGCATTTTATAAACTCTACTTTACAATAAACTAGCTGAAACGAACATTTATGATGACTCGGTTAATTAATTTAGCCAATACGATTAGTTTAGCTTAAAATAATAATTCATAAGTGAAGAATTTGAGTTAACGATGTAAAACCGTAAATTAAAACGTTAACCGGTAAATTTACATACAACAGATCATATCTGTGTTTTACCCTGTTAAAACTAACACAATGAACCAAATATCATTTAAAATAACTATTATTAATTAAAAGTTGATTACTTTAGTAGGTTTTAATATTTAATAATTTTTCGGCTAAAAATCGGTTATAAAATAATTATTTGGTACAAGATTTAACCACCATAATACCCAGTTTATCCCAATTATAATCCATAAATTACCACACTATGCCAAGTGTAGAACATGTGTCACATGGTGGGCATTTTAGAAGCACACAAGATATTTTTTTAAATCTTATAAATCCTATGCAATCATCCTTCACCATTTCTACACTCCACCTCAACTTGTCTTCACCCACCCTTCCTCTCTCTCTCACGTATTTTACCCCCCACACACAAATCTATATTTTGATTTAACACCCAATTGATGATCATGGAAGATTTCTAGAAGTTTGGTGCAAGAACATAGCCATTTCTTTCTAATCTTATTACACTAAGGTATAACCATCATCTTCTTTTTGAACTCTTAAATCATAAAAATGAAACTCATATTCAACCAACTTCAAAGAAATATAAATCATAACATGGGTTTTTCTTTTTAAGAATGAAAACGATTTAGATGTGTGTGTGTGTGTGTTAATATATGTTACTATATATGTGTGTGTGTGATGATGGATGCATGCAAGCATATACATATATATACATATATATATATATGTATGTATAATTATCTTAAAGTAAATGATGAGTGCTTGCATGTAAGAATTTACATATACAAATGGATGATCAAACTATTTATTTTAAATATATGAAAACAAACCTTTCTGAAATTCTGGCAGAAAATTAACACAATTTCAACAAGTTATAAAATGGAAATGACAGCTCCAAAATGAACAAACTCAGATTCCACGACTAAGTTCATTGTGTTAGATTTCCATGCACTACTTAATCAGCTTCTAACTCGACCAATTGATGCTCCAAACAGCCTTCACAAGATCAGTGCGCAGATTTGTACCCCCTGACTTGTGCAGCTGTTTTGACTTACTTAAGATCCGAATCATAAAAACTTTTCTAAATGAAAGTTGTTCATAATATGTTAACATGATAGACTGGAGAGTTTCATAATCTAACTCAAAGGTTTACTATGTAAAAAAAATGAATCCAAACTCACTGGACTAAATCTGTCAAAACAGAAACTTTAAAGACTTATACTTGTGTGACTGTTTTGACCCATTTTCAAGCAAAATCACGAAAGGTTTTCTAAATGTAAGTTGTTCAAAACACCTTAAAATAATGGTCTGTAAAGTTACGTAATTTTATTACAACGATTGCTATTTTTAAAGTCCATCCGAACAAGCCGGACAGAATCTGTCGAAAAACAGTTTTATAAACTTTAACATTTCTACATATATATTAATTATTTTCACATGTATAAAAGTGTATATATGACATACACACACTTGAAAGATGTGATATATGTAAATATGTTTATATATATTGAAATAATTAGTAAGTATTGACGAATTAAACAAAATGGTAATATTCCAAAAATACGTCGTTATAATGTCAAAATTTTCTAAAAACTTGACACTTAGTATTTTCAAAGTATTATAACAAATATGTAAATATAAGTTCAAAGCATAATTATTTTAAGAAATTCCGAAACTTAAATTAACCAAATACTCAAAAAAGCACGACAACAATATACGACAACACGAACCACGTTAAGTACAAAAACTCAGAAGAAATCTATAATGTTGTAGGTGCCTAATACGGTACCAGTTTGGACAACATCCTGATTTCTGTTTCCAACTCAGTTTGCAAGGTGAGTTACATAGCCCCCTTTTCTTTTGTTTTTGCTTATAAAATCATCGGGGCTGGAACGTGTTTAACTTTGAACTATTTTCTAGCAATTCAAAATTGTATCTATGTGGATTTGTGCTATATGTCCCAAACTACCATCTTAACTATACTTAACTTGTGCATTGATCATTAACTTGTGAAAGCCAAACTGTTGTGATGATAGATCTATTGAACTGATCACTCCACCCAGCCGGTGATCACACAGTACTTAACTATTTTGAGGGTAGTATGGAGTACTATGCCTAACTAGGTTAACTAAGGTTTGATTTGCAATAGTTACATTTGTATGTTTCCACATATTGTCTTACATCACTATGTTACATATGAATTGCAAAGCTTATCTTTTTGAACTGTTAACTTTTGGTGTCAAAACCTATGTTTATCACCAACTATTTATAGTTGACATTTGAATCTAAACATGTTTCAGGTACAAACTAGTGAAGCTATGAGGATCATGTAGGCTTTTGGACTTAGAATAAACTTTGAACTATGAACTACGAGCTTGTTTATGTTATGTCTTTGAACTACTTGTATGACACTTAATTTGGAATGTAATAAATATTAAACTTTAATAGTCGATCATGAGCTTTTGAACAGTCCCCGTTGCGCCCCGACATTATTCCGTCGTCGGTTGGGGTGTGACAAATTGGTATCAGAGCCATGGTTATAGGGATTTAGGTTATTAGACATGACCTGGACTATAACCTAAGTTAGCTTAGGATCTTACGTGCGACTTATCTACACCTTATTTCTATCTGCATCCCTATTTTTCATCCCCATCCTTAACTACTCTTAGGGAATCCTCAAACCCTCAAAAATCAAATGTTTTTAGACTATACGTCTAATCTGTATAAAAATCTCGTCAAAGTCTTCAAGTTTTAAATAATAATTATAGACACGTGCAATCTGGAAGGGTGATTACCTGTATCTTGGGGGTTCTGTCTAGGAAAGTGTTTCGTATAAATCCTAATCAACCGTTGGACCTGTTACACTTTCCTGGGAACTCTTGGGGTGAGTAGTCACTTCTAGGCTAAAGCATGTCTCTTACAATTGTTAGAAAAACTTGTAGCAACTTTGATTAGTCCATGTGATCATCTGTTGGTTACACCCTATATGTTTTAAAATTATCTCTTATATTATGAAATACTGTTATGAATATTTCATATTCATCATTTCCATGTTTTTATATTCTATAGAATGCCTCCCCGTCTCCAGATTCCTCGTTGTCCGAGAGGTCAAAGACTTGCCCAACTCATAGCTCAACAAATGACTGCTTCTTTACCGAATGCAGCCCATAACGGGCATGATGAAAATGGTAATGGCGGAAATGCTAGCAATCACACTTGCACCTTTAAACACTTCAACTCTTGCAACCCCACTACATTCAATGGTACAGAAGGAGCCACTGGTCTTTTACAGTGGTCCGAAAGTATCGAGAACACCTTTCTCAATAGTGCTTGCCCTGAGAATCTTTAGGTACAATAGGGTACAAGTGTTTTTCAAAAGAGGGTACTAACTTGGTGGAACAGTGAAAAACGTAACCGTGGTGTGGATGTTGCTATGGCACTACCTTGGGCCGAATGTCAAACAACTTATGACCGGAGAATTTTGCTCAAGAAACGAAATGAAGAAGCTCAAGGCAGAGTTTTGGGATCTTACCCAAGACAGTGGTGAAAATCTTGCATACACGAACCGATTTCATGAGCTTAATCTGCTTGTACCTCATATGGTCACCCCTTTATAGGGCTATAGAGAAGTACATTGGTGGACTACCAATGACAATTCTAGATACTGTGCTGGGCAGAAATCTTACAACTCTTGAGGATGCTATCAGACTTGCTGCAACGTTAACCGATAATCATGTCAAGGATGGTACCCTAACCAGGAAAGGAAGCAAGAAAACTATCACTAAACCTACTATAGGTGAATCATCCAAAACCAACCCAACTAAATCCTCATCCAAGAGCAAGAAGCGTAAAGCCGAAAACTATGTTGTAGTAACCCCTGCTACACCAGTAAATCAAATGCCTGCTCAGGTTACCAACCCTCCCAAGAAACAATATGTGGGTAATCAGCCTCTTTGCAACACATGTAGACTCCATCATCCAGCCAACATGCCGTGTCGCATCTGTACCAACTGTGGGCGATATGGAAACTTGGTAACCACTTGCAGAACCACCAGGCCTCAGTTCAACAACCAACATAACCAACTAAACCAAGCACCACCACTTGCAATCCAAGGTCGGGCATGTTATAACTGTGGTGACCAGGGGCATTTTCGCAACCAATGCCCAAGGCTTGCTACTCAAAAACCGATAATTCCTATGAATCACGGCCGTGCTTTCAACTTTAATGCTAATGAAGCTCAAAACAACAATGATTTGGTGAACGGTACGTTCTTAGTTGATAACCAATATGCTTCTATTCTATTTGATACGGGTGCTGATAAAAGCTTTGTATCTCTTGAATTTGAGCATTTACTTGCAAAGAACCGCACTAGACTAGAAAACACATTCACAGTAGAAGTAGCAAATGGAAACCCTATTACTATTGATTGCATCATTCTTGACGTTCCCTTAAACTTAAATAACCATACATTCTTGATTGATCTTATACCTATGCCACTTGGAAGTTTTGACATCATAGTAGGCATGGATTGGTTAACTACTAACCGTGCTGAAATCGTATGTGCTGAAAAGTACATTCATATTCCTCTTTCATCTGGCGATACTTTGAACGTGTTTGGAGAAAAACCAACACGTGTGCTTAAGCTTATGTCCTGTACAACCGCACAAAAGTACTTGCGTAAGAATTACGTGCCTTTCTTGGCACATATTGTGAACAAGAAGGACAAGGAAAAGAAAATCGAGGATATTCCTATTATCAAAGATTTTCCTGAAGTTTTCCGGAAGACTTACCTGGTCTTCCTCCAGTTCGACAAGTTGAATTTCGTATTGAACTTGTACCTGGAGCAACTCATGTCGCTAAGTCTCCTTATCGTCTTGCACCGTCAGAACTTCAAGAGCTGGCTAGTCAACTTCAAGAGCTTTCTGAAAAAGGCTTCATTCGTCCTAGTTCGTCTCCTTGGGGAGCACCTGTATTGTGTGTAAAGAAGAAATATGGAACGTTTTGGATGTGCATTGACTACCGTGAACTAAACAAGCTTACCATTAAGAATCGATACCCATTACCAAGAATTGATGATCTCTTCGACCAACTTCAAGGTGCTAATTGGTTCTCTAAAATCGATCTTCGATCGGGATATCATCAACTTCGCGTTCATGATGATGATATTCCAAATACAGCTTTCGCACAAGATATAGCATTACGAATTCATGGTTATGCCATTTGGGTTACTAATGCACCTGTGGTTTTCATGGATCTTATGAACCGTGTTTGCAAGCCCTATTTGGACAAATTCGTAATTGTTTTCATCGATGACATCTTAATCTACTCTAAGACTAAATCTAACGATGAACAACATTTGCATCTGATTTGTATCTTTTAAGAAAAGAACAACTATACGCCAAATTATCCAAATGTGAATTTTGGCTTAAGGAAGTTCAATTCTTGGGTCACATTGTCGATGACAAGGGTGTTCATGTAGATCCTGCAAAAATTGAGGCTATTAAGAATTGGAAAACCCCAACTACCCCTACCGAAATTCGTTCTTTTATTGGTTTGGCGGGCTACTATAGGCGTTTCATATCTAATTTCTCCAAAATTGCTTTACCCCTCACTACCTTGACTCAAAAAGGTAAATCATATGAATGGAGTCCTAAGCAAGAAGAAGCGTTTCAAAATCTAAAGCATATGTTTTGCAATGCTCCTGTATTGATTCTTCCTGATGGTAACGACGATTTTGTGGTCTATTGTGATGCTTCAAATCAGGGTCTTGGATGTGTCCTTATGCAAAGGGGTAAGTTTATAGCTTATGCGTCACGACAACTCAAAATTCACGAAAAGAACTATACGACGCATGACCTTGAATTGGGTTCTGTCATCTTTGCTTTAAAAATTTGGATACACTACCTTTATGGAACCAAATGTGTCATTTTCACCGACCACAAAAGCCTTCAACACATATTCAATCAAAAGGAACTTAACATGAGACAACGACGATGGGTTGAACTACTTAACGACTATGACTGGGAGATTCGCTACCATCCTCGTAAGGCAAATGTTGTAGTCGACGCTCTTAGTCATAAAGGTCACGCCAATTCTATTCGACTCCAAAGCATCCGAGCCCAAAACGATATCCAGAATCGTATCCTCGAAGCACAAAATGTCTCAGTCACCGAGGGTAACATGTATGACGAAATGTCATGTGGAGCTAAACGACATTTGGAAACTAAATCAAATGGGCTGCTTTGTTTCTTGGATCGCATTTGGGTTCCAAATCGTGATAATTTGCGTACCTTCATCATTCATGAGGCACACATGTCTCGCTACTCTATTCATCCTGGAGCAGATAAGATGTATGAGGATCTTCGCTATCACTATTGGTGGCCAGGTATGAAAAAGGACATTGCTCTCTTTGTGGCAAAATGTCTCACTTGCTCAAAAGTGAAAGCCGAGCATCAACGACCTTCTGGTCTACTTGAACAACCAAAAATTCCTTTATGGAAGTGGGAAAACATAGCTATGGATTTCATTACCAAGCTCCCTCGCACTTCTAAGGGTCATGATAGTATATGGGTGATCATCGATCGTCTTACTAAATCGGCACATTTCTTACCTATTCGTGAGGATGATCGAATTGAGAAGTTGGCTCGAACCTACATCAATGAAATAGTAAGCTGCCATGGCGTACCTTTGAGCATTATCTCAAATCGTGATGGTCGATTCATCTCACGCTTTTGGCAATCACTTCAATCAAATCTAGGTACTCGACTAGACCTTAGCACATCTTATCATCCTCAAACTGATGGTCAATCAGAACTAACAATTCAGACCCTTGAGGATATGTTGAGGTCTTGTGTCATCGATTTCGGTGGCAATGGGATACTCACTTACCTTTGGTCGAGTTCTCGTATAACAACAGTTATCATTCGAGCATCGATATGGCACCTTTCAAAGCACTTTATGGTCGTAAGTGTCGCTCACCCATTTGTTGGAGCAAGATTGGTGAAGTTCAAATCAGCGGTCCTGAGTTGATACAAGAAACTACTGACAAAATCATGCAAATTCGCAAAAATCTACTCACTGCTAGAAGTCGTCAAAAGAGCTATGCTGATAAACGACTAAAACCCTTGGAATTCAATGTCGGCGATTTTGTACTCCTTAAGGTGTCCCCTTGGAAAGGAGTAGTATGATTTGGGAAGAAAGGAAAGCTAGCACCTCGTTATGTAGGACCGTTCAAAATTCTTGAAAGAATTGGAAAGGTGGCTTACTTGCTCGAGCTACCACAAGAGCTTAGCAACATTCATCCTACATTTCACGTGTCCAACCTCAAGAAATGCTTAGCCAATGAGAACCTCCATATTCCTCTTGATGACGTGTACATTGATGAGTCGATGCACTTTGTAGAGAAACCCGTGGAGAGAAAAAGCTCAAACGCAGCCGAATACCAATAGTTAAGGTTCGATGGGAATCTAAGCGTGGACCTGAATTTACCTGGGAACGAGAGGATCAAATGAAGCTTAAATATCCACAACTCTTCACAGATGCACGAGTCGACCATAACATAAGTTGAATTTCGGGACGAAATTCTTTTAACTAAGGGAGACTGTGACATCCATCAACTTTAAGGTTTGACTTAACTTAACACCGTTAACATATTTAAAGTTGGCAACGATTATCTGTCATACACTTAATAATTTAAAATTTATTTTAAATCCAGCAAAATGTATTTCTTTTAAAATGAATTATTTTGCATTTTATAAACTCTACTTTGCAATAAACTAGCTGAAACGAACATTTATGACGACTCGGTTAATTAATTTAGCCAATACGATTAGTTTAGCTTAAAATAATAATTCATAAGTGAAGAATTTGTGTTAACAATGTAAAACCGTAAATTAAAACGTTAACCGGTAAATTTACATACAACAGATCATATCTGTGTTTTACCCTGTTAAAACTAACACAATGAACCAAATATCATCTAAAATAACTACTATTAATTAAAAGTTGATTATTTTAGTAGGTTTTAATATTTAATAATTTTTCGGCTAAAAATCGGTTATAAAATAATTATTTGGTACAAGATTTAACCACAATAATACCCAGTTTATCCCAATTATAATCCATAAATTACCACACCATGCCAAGTGTAGAACATGTGTCACATGGTGGGCATTTTAGAATCACACATGCTATTTTTTTAAATCATATAAGTCCTATGCAATCATCCTTCACCATTTCTACACTCCACCTCAACTTGTCTTCACCCACCCTTCCTCTCTCTCTTTCTCTCACGTATTCTACCCCTTACACACAAATCTATATTTTGATTTAACACCCATTTGATGATCATGGAAGATTTCTAGAAGTTTGGTGCAAGAACATAGCCATTTCTTTCTAATCTCATTACACTAAGGTATAACCATCATCTTCTTTTTGAACTCTTAAATCATAAAAATGAAACTCATATTCAACCAACTTCAAAGAAATATAAATCATAACATGGGTTTTTCTTTTTAAGAATGAAAATGATTTAGATGTGTGTGTGTGTGTGTGTTAATATATGTAACTATATATGTGTGTGTGTGATGATGGATGCATGCAAGCATATACATATATATATATATATATATATATATATCTATGTATGTATAATTATCTTAAAGTAAATGATGAGTGCTTGCATGTAAGAATTTACATATACAAATGGATGATCAAACTATATATTTTAAATATATGAAAACAAACCTTTCTGAAATTCTGGCAGAAAATTAACACAAATTCAACAAGTTATAAAATGGAAATGACAGCTCCAAAATGAACAAACTCAGATTCCACGACTAATTTCATTGTGTTAGCTTTCCATGCACTACTTAATCAGCTTCTAACTTGACCAATTGATGCTCCAAACAGCCTTCACAAGATCAGTGCGCGGATTTGTACCCCGTGACTTGTGCAGCTGTTTTGACTTACTTAAGATCCGAATCATAAAAACTTTTCTAAATGAAAGTTGTTCATAATATGTTAACATGATAGACTGGAGAGCTTCATAATCTAGCTCAAAGGTTTACTATGTAAACAATGAATCCGAACTCACTGGACAAAATCTGTCAAAACAAAAACTTTAAAAACTTATACTTGTGTGACTGTTTTGACCCATTTTCAAGCAAAATCACGAAAGGTTTTCTAAATGAAAGTTGTTCAAAACACCTTAAAATAATGTTCTGTAAAGTTACATAATTTTATTACAACGATTGCTATTTTTAAAGTCCATCTGAACAAGCCGGACAGAATTTGTCTAAAAACAGTTTTATAAACTTTAACATTTCTACATATATTTAAATTATTTTCACATGTATAAAAGTGTATATATGACATACACACACTTGAAAGATGTGATATATGTAAATATGTTTATATATATTGAAATAATTAGTAAGTATTGACGAATTAAACAAAATGGTAATATTCCAAAAATACGTCGTTATAATGTCAAAATTTTCTAAAAACCCGACTCTTAATATTTTCAAAGTATTATAACAAATACGTAAATATAAGTTCAAAGCATATTTATTTTAAGAAATTCCGAAACTTAAATTAACCAAATATACAAAAAAGCACGACAACAATATACGACAACACGAACCACGTTAAGTACAAAAACTCAGAAGAAATCTATAATGTTGTAGGTGCCTAATACGGTACCAGTTTGGACAACATCTCGATTTCTGTTTCCAACTCAGTTTGCAAGGTGAGTTACATAGCCCCCTTTTCTTTTGTTTTTGCTTATAAAATCATCAGCGCTGGAACAGGTTGAACTTTGAACTATTTTATAGCAATTCAAACTTGTATCTATGTGGATTTGAGCTATACGTCCCAAACTACCATCTTAACTATACTTAACTTGTGCATTGATCATTAACTTGTGAAAGCCAAACTGTTGTGATGATAGATTTATTGAACTGACCACTCCACCCAGCCGGTGATCACACAGTACTTAACTATTTTGAGGGTAGTATGGAGTACTATACCTAACTAGGTTAACTAAGGTTTGATCTGCAATAGTTACATTTGTATGTTTCCACATATTGTCTTTCATCACTATGTTACATATGAATTGCAAAGCTTATCTTTTTGGACTGTTAACTTTTGGTGTCAAAACCTATGTTTATCACCAACTATTTATAGTTGACATTTGAATCTAAACATGTTTCAGGTACAAACTAGTGAAGCTAGGGATCATGTAGGCTTTTGGACTTAGAATAAACTTTCAACTATGAACTACGAGCTTGTTTATGTTATGTCTTTGAACTACTTGTATGACACTTAATTTGGAATGTAATAAATATTAAACTTTAATAGTCGATCATGAGCTTTTGAACAGTCCCCGTCGCGCCCTGACGTTATTCCGCCGTCGGTTGGGGTGTGACAAAGGGCTGGTAGAAGCAAGTCGAGTTCCACTCTTCTGCTGTTGCTGCACTTCTGGTACCACCAGGGACAGATCTACATTGGTGTATATGGGTTCACCGGAACCCACCGCGATTCGAAAAGTTAATAGGAAAAATATGAAAAATATTTTTCTAAATTGTTAAATAATAGGGTGAACCCATTAGTATTTTGAGGGTCAATCCATATACACCCATAGGAATCTGGATTTCATCCCATATATACATCCCATAGGGTGTATATAATCTACTAGTAGTCTGGTGGTAAGGAATCTGGATTTCATCCCATAGGTCACTCATTCGAATCCCAGATCTTTTTTTTCCAGATCTTTTTTTTAAGTTTTTCAAAAATAGAAAAGGGTGAAAATTTAGAGGGGGGTTGTTTTTTTTCAAAACCACGCTCATAACTCATTTCCATTTTCCCCCAAAACCACCCCACAATTCGATTTCACGCTTCAGTCAGCCCAGGCGCCCAGCCTTCCGATCAATTTGCGTTCCGCCCCTTCCTGCCCTCCGACGACCACCGGCGACCGTGACCAGCACATCGGCCAGCAGCGCTCCCTGCTTATGCGGCTTCTCCCTGCGTCGAGTGCGACCGGACCAAAAAAACAGATATCTAATTTTGTGAAATTAGTATTGAACTATTGATTTGTTTAGGTATTTTGTGAAATTAATGTTGTTTTGTTTGGGTATTTTGTGAAATTAGTGTTCATTTGTTTAGGTATTTTGTGAATTTTGTGTTGTTTTGTTTAGGTATATTGTGAAATTAGTGTCGATTTGTTTAGGTATTTTGCGAATTTTGTATTGTTTTGTTGGTATTTTGTGAAATTGGTTGTTATAGATGTGTTATTGATCGAAATATATGTTGATGATGCACTCAAAATTTGAAATGAGTTTAATACGAGAACTATAATTTTTCCTTGGCTTGAAAGTTAAGAAATAATCAAATGAAATTTCCATCCATCAATCTAAATATAATAAAAAGTTGCTTAACAAGTTTTAATGAGTATTGATTTTGTGAGTAAATTTAATAAATAGAAGCTTTAATTCAGTTTGGTGATTAAATTTCATCTTATACTTTCATTTGCATAGGTTTTGTGAGTAAATTACAATTTTCATGTTCTGTGAGTATTGATTTTGCCTAGTTATTGTGAATTTGTGAGTATTGATTTTGTGTTTAAATATTTGACATTTGATTGTTTTGTTGTGTGTCTTAATGGATTAAGATGTTGACTTTAATGATGATGAATTGAAAGTTTCTTGGCCTAATACACTCAAGAGATGGTTCAGTGTCAAGAGCAAAGCTGAAGATTTCTATTTTAATTTTTTGTATTATATACAGAGAACACTACTTTTCTTGTAGTTTTTGCTTTATTTTTGCATGGATCAACAATTTCAATGAAAACAAAGCTTGTACCGTAAAAAAATAGCAAACAAACAGGTTCAATTTCATAATTTTTAACAAAACCTAAATCATAGTGAAAAAATTACCAAAAATTGCTTAAAATCTCAACTTTTACAGAAAGATCGAGTAAGAAGAATGTTAATCGCTGGAGCCGAAGCATGATTGATCTTAAACGTTGCTTGCATTTATAGGTAAGTTTTTTTGAATTCGTAAAGATTCGTATTCATATTCTCCGACCCGATTTTTTTTGTCCGGTTCTATCTAATTGAAGTGTTGAAAATAGTGAACCCACTAAAAAAATTTCATGGTTCCGCCACTAACCAGGGATGATCTTGGGCGAGAGGCTTGTGAGAAATTGAAGGGTTTAGAGGTGATTTTGCTTCAGCCGAGAGAAGTAAGGAGAATGGTGTTCTTGGGGTGGATTGTTTGAGGTGAATGGGGCTGCTATTTATAGTGATTTATGGAGGTAAATTTTGGTGGATTCAACTATGTTTAGGGACTACTTAGCAAGAAAAAAAATAGAAATGATGATGCTTTTATACTAGAAACATATGTCTTATGTTAGGTCTTTGAGGTTAGTACACCACCTTTTCTTGGTAATCCGATTATGCTCTTCTAGAGTTGTCCTACTGCAGCAAATCTTTCAGCATATCTTGAAGGCTGAGAAGATTTTAGGTGGCTGAAACATGGGTTAGGAGTACCTCCTTGCAGCCGAGCATGGGTGAGGAGGAAAATTGGTTGTTGTCTTGTCTCACTTTTTGTTGTTGGACTTGTTGTGACAACCAGTACCAGATCGTCCGGCAATCCGTACGGTATGTGTACTTTCACCTTTTACTATGTGTAAATACAATGTGAATAACAGTTGTGTGACAACATGACTAAGAAAACAAATAATAGTTGTATGTGTTTAAGTGAAAATTTAAATACAGTAAATACAACAATTCATGTGAAACAATAGTGTGAGAATAAGTAACGAAAACATATCGGTTGCGATTTGATCTTCACAAATAACAGAAATCAGATGGCCGATAATTCTGTGAGTAAACAAGGTGAAACAAGTGTGATTATGTGTAATTAGGTGTGTTTAGTTGAGTCCGACCGTGAGGAAATTCAATGCAAAACAGAAATTCAGTATCGTTTCGGCATAATAAACTGAAAGTATGTTTGCGTGGGTGACGACTCACACAAACATATATGTGAGTTTAACGTTCTGAATGATAACTGAAAAGCATAAAACAAAAATAAGAAAGTGAAACCGTCGTCGTTTTCGTTCGGGTGACGACTCGAACGAATACGCGCGAAGGTGAAGCGATCTGACGAAACGAATAAAATAAACGTTTCGAAGCAATAAAATTAAGAAATGAGTTTTAAAACATTTATTAGGAATTATTACCTTAAAAAGATTTTAAGAAAACTATTTTAATTAAACGAACGTAAATCACACGTTACGTTACGAGAACGCGACGTAAACGTAAAAACCGAACAACCGAACGAACCCGAACTTACCCGGGGTATAAAAACCCTTAATTATTCCATCTTCTTCATTAAAATACCTACCCACATATCTCTCTCTAGAATCCCGTCCAAGCGCTCATTCTCTAGAATTCTCAGACAAAATCAACAAGTTATCCCCTCAAACCTTCACCAAATTATGCAATCTTGGTATCAAATCGAAGCTCTTGACATTCCCTACACGAAGGTACCAAGGATCGGCCCTATCTCTAGCTCAAACTCCTGAAATCTTAGAGAGAAGTTTCGGTTTTTAGGGTTTTCTACAAACCCGACAACAACCGAAGTTTAACCGGTTTTAAACATCTCTTTTTCGACCCATACACCTTCTAAATGAGTGTACTCACATAAACCCACTCAAAACGACTATATATACGACTAAAACTCAAAATCATTATCTCCCATGGCTCGAAACCCGTTCGGGCGAATGAGCCATTCGGGAGAATGAGCCATTCGGGTGACTCATTCGGGCGAATGACTCATTCGGGTGATTGACTCATTCGGGTGAACACCCATTAGCACGACCCATTCTTACGAAAACCACAAGAATAGGTCGTTTTCACTACACGAACTCAGTTAACAACTCAGATTTCAAAAAGAACAATCAAATAAGGGATCATAGCTCATATAACATTTAATAAAATACAGGACCATGAATACAACATCAGTACGACAACAGTGAGCGCGTGCAGTTCTTGAGTCTTAATCAACTACTACAACAACAAGGTGAGCTCATATGCCCCTTTTTCTAATCTTTTGATGTTAATTTCAAGGCTGAGAAATATGCTAACTCTTTTACTTTAAAGTTTTAGTACATATTTCAAATTTAATGCTATTAAGATAATAAAGGTTTCGTCTTTATTATCATATCTATGTGTATGCATGTGTGTGAATGACAATTATGACATATGGAATTAATCAAGTGTGATGACAATTACATAACATATCAAGTATAGTAAGACTAGTTCTTACAATACTATGTTTATAAAATGGTAATGACTATGAAATAACATTGAGACAATAACAAGAGATAAAAAGAATGGCATCATGATAATATAATTTCATGGTATCATTCAACACTTATACTAACATTGTGTATTAAGACTCGTTCTTATAACACATTGTTAAAGACATTGAGATAACATAATTCTAGAACCGAATGGAGGGTAGATTTGGTAGTGTAGTGGTTTAACTAACGTTAACCATGAAACTGATCATTGAATCTACATCCATTCAATGAGTAGACTGACACCTCTAGTTGGGAATGAGAAACAGTAACCTCATTCAATTGAGAACACATAACAATGAGACAATAACAATGGGAGAACACATAACATCAATTTTATTACTATTAAGCCTGATTGCATTATATCACTGTATTCATGTGTCCATGTATTCAAGTTCAGTCGTAAGTCCCTTTCCATATTGTTTACCATTGATTTAGTAGAGACTAAACCGACGATAGTGTAGTGGTACCATAGGTTTGACAAACCCCCGGCGAGTGAGGTCGGTACGTTATGCATAACATTAAGACTATTGGCCGGTAACGTATGACCGGTGACAGGGCTGCACCAGTCAGGTTTGGTAAACGACCACATGGGTGATATTAATCTTCAGACACTGATTGTAATTGTACCCTTCGTTTCTATTGACTGGTAGACTGAGGAATTGATTTTCACTCATGTCATATTACTGGGACAAAAGATTCGTTGAGAAGGCTTTGAGACATTATGGGATAACAAAGTGAATACGTGTAAATTGGAGGCATTGTGGTCTGATTTCATGAGGACCACAATGGGTCCCATTTATGCTCTATTCATTCAAGTGGGTGAACAACATAAATGGAGTGTAAATTTGGTGGCATAGTGGTTTAACTAACGTTGACCTCTGAGCCGGTCAATGGATTTACATCCATTAAATGAGTTAACTATCACTTCTAACTAGACGTGATTATAAGTAAACTCGATCATTGAAAGGATAATTACAGAAATGACATTTAATAAAATCTTTATCTTTCAAACAACAAGGGTTACCATAACTTCGGTCAAGGTAATATATATACCCTTCAATAATCTATTATCTTATACATATATCACTTGGGAATGAAATCATATCATATGGGAATAACAGGTGGGATATCAATTGAGCTCAAACACATGTGAGTTAGAAATGGGTATCCATAGTTGCATTACAGGTGGTATTGAATTCAGTCAAGTGTGTGGTAGGTTGGCAGCTTCATTCATGATACGTATGCCCTATATATAAGCATGCTTGTTTTGAGTGATACACTATCTGTAGATATAACTATGGAGAGGACATTGTGAGATACAAGACATGACATGTTCAATAAGACTTGTGCGTGAATCGATGATTTGTGAATGACAACTATAATCATTTTCAATTACAAAACTTATGAACTCACCAACCTCGTGTTGACTTGTTTTAAATGCATGTTTTCTTAGGTGACGAACATGTTTAGTCACCAGACTCAGGATACATTAGCTAGTGAACTTTTATAGTGGACCTAGCTACATTTTGTGTGCATAACTTTTGATGACATATTTTGGTGAATCACTTTTGTAAATCTTGTGCAGATACAAGATAGAAAACTCAATGATTCTTTTGGGTAGATTTACTTAGTTAAATTATGAACTTGACAATGTAATTTAACTTTGTAATTATATATCAATGTCATATTAGCATTTCTCATTTATATATCATGTTCCATGTAAACAGTCTGATCCTTTTGATTATCACAACGATATTGCGCCCCGAGAACCTTCTGCCCGACGGGAAATTCGATCCAGCCCGCCGGCTCGGGGTGTGACAGTTGTTACAATACAAAGATTTTGTTGCAAATCAAGGGATTTGGGGCTGCCATTCTGCCGAGGGTAAGAAGAGAAGAAAGAAATATTTTGGGCTATTAGGTATTAGTCGGTATGGTATGATGATGGAGTCTCTCTCTTGAACAATTTCCTAGATCCTTTAGAGTTAAGATTTTCTGTTGGATTGCAACTAAAAGACAGTAGTTTTGGTTAATCAAATCAATGTGTATGGTTATGAGTTCAAGAGCCAAAATTGGTTTGGTTTAATTTAGTCAGATATATTGACGTTTCTTTAACTAAGGTTGTTTCTGTATGGCATGATTTCGGAGCCTCCAACCTTTAAATCATGTATTGTTATGTTTAAATTTTTATTATTGTGGGTCGGTTTTATTCGCCTGTACACTAACGTATGTGTCTTTTACGTATGTGTGTTTTATATATGCATGTCCTCGAATGCATACTTTTCTTTCATGCAAGGTAAAAATATGTATTTATTTATTATTATTTTTTTTTTGTAACTAGAGTTACTTTGGTTAGAAAAAGGGTTTCATAATTGTTTCATACTTTATTACGAATATGAAGGTTTCCAGTTATGTTCATGATGGTAATTTTAAAAGTGAGTACCTTGCTTTCAATGCCGGTTGTTACACTAGATGACCATATCACGAATCACAATCTCTATCGTCAATCATTGCAACAACCGCGTGCTCTAAAGCCACCTAGGATGGTTCGGCTATGGTGGTGGTTGGTGGTGCTTGGCCGAAAATCCCAAGAGAGAGGGGGAGGCGTGTACAGCCAATGTGAGGGGAGAAGGAGAGTGGGAGAGTGTTGGGTGTTGGTTGGTGGTAAATCTAGATTTTATAGATCCACAATTTAAGGAAATTTTGAATTTATTAATTCAAAATATAATATCCACCTTTATTTAACACTAAAACTCTTTTAGTAATCAACCATTTAATTACTACTCTCTAATTTTTTACCAACTAAAAATTAATTAGTAAACTTTAATTAAATATTCAAAGTTTAACTAATTAAAATTTATCAATTTAATTCTAATTAATTAACAAAATAATTAATTAATCCAATTTCATTATTATTTCACAAATAATAATAAAAACACCACTTTATATAATTCGTGAAATTTAATATGTCTAAAACAAATTTAAGACATAATCTCATTACCATATTTCAAGGTATACCCAGTGTTCTAAAACATCAAATCCAATATCTGAAACATTGAACCATGTCACTAAACATCGAAATCCATCTATAAACTTTGAATTTTGTGTTTAAGTTTGTAATTTGTAATACTTCACTTAGTATGTTTAAGTTTATTTTTTAGTATATTTGAAGTATTATATTAAATTATTGATATTAATGTGTGTATATAATAAATATTTGTAAAATTACATATAAAAATTACAATCTACCTAGCGCCGATTAATTTCTGGGCGGCACCTTGCTGCCCGACTGACGCCTAGCGACTTCTACATCTGTAGGTATAACTATTTGGATCTTACTTTTATAACTTTTACATAATTATTATTTTTTTATAAAAAATTACACCGTTAAACTCATCGCCTTTTTATAGTTAATCCAAGTATAATCTCATCATTTTTTCAATGTACTTGCATGTACACTAACGTAAACGTGTTGTAACTATTATATTATAAGTTTTCATTATTTTTCAAAACATTTTTACTCCAATTTTGAAAAAGCTTCTCATTTAAAAAAAATCACTCATTTTTAAAAATATTCATAACTCTTTCATACAAACGGTATTTTTTTGAAAACAATTATGAAAAAAAATTTAGATTGTTACATTGACGTAATTAAAGTTCATTACGTAATTTCTAGTTTGTATTTCTTTTATACTCGTGCTATTAGTGTAATTTATATTGATGTTACAACTCATTACATTGATCCTAACTATTATTGATGTAAATTTACCAAATGGTCTAATTATTATAGAAAAATAACATTATATTTTATAATCAATATGATCCGGGGAGTTTATTATTTTTTTAGAAAAAAAGTTGATTAGTTTTTTGAAAAAGAAGAAGCTTAGTGTAGCAATATTACTGTTAATTACATTGATATAATCATGGTTGTAAAAGTCGCTAGGCGCTAGTCGGGCGGCGAGGTACCGCCTAGGGATTAATCGGGATTAATCGGGATTAATCGGCGCTAGGCGGATTGGAATTTTTATATGTAATTTTACAAATATATATTATATACACACATCAATATCAATAATTTAATATAATACTTCAAATAATTTTAAAAAATATACTTAAATATACTAAAAAAAGTACTTTAAAGTGCAAACTTAAACACTGAGTTCAAAGTTTAGAGATAAATTTTGATGTTAACTGCTTGGATTCGATGTTTCAGAGACATATTAAAGATTTTTGATTGAGAAATGTCTAAATAATCATGAAATTGGTCCCCTTTTACCATAAAAAAGTCAAAAAAAGCCAAAAAAAGTCAAAAAAGTGAAAAAAAATAAAAAACTGATCGGGCCGCCTAGGCCGCCTAGCACCGCCTAGGCCAAAAATTACACAGTAAGTGGGCGCCTAGCTCCTAGGCGGCAGCCTAGGCCGATTTTTACAACACTGGATATAATTACAAATGTTTGGAAAAAAATTTCTATGACAAATGGATATAAAGTGAAAATTAAGACAAGATTAATGGTGTAATTTTTATAGAAAAATAAAATAACATAAAAAATTAAAAGCGCATAAAAATTTAGATGGTAAATCTTTGATTTAAGAATAGGAAAATGTACAGATTTTTAAAAGTGTAACAATTGTTTTTACTTTCACGCGACTTACGTTTATCTTTATATACTTAATCATGTCAATTTTAACGTTTTGCATGAGCGCGCAACAACATATTAACATTGCTTACATGATTTACAAGCACTATCTTTACCATGTCAATTTTTAGACGTATAAATAATGAAAAAAAATAAATGTAAGCATTTAATTAATGATAAGAGGTTGAGCAATATAAATTACATAATAATTTGTAAGAATCTATTTAGTTAATCTATTTTGTAAATATATTCCTTTATATTATATATTTAAAAAATAATTTGTAAGAATCTTTTTAGTTAATGATATAACAATATTTAGATAGGCTGACACATGTCATCTTATGTTATATAATAATAAAAAATAGTTACAGGTGTGTTTCTAGTTCAAGTTATTTATTAGCGTAGATAAATAGATAAAAAAAATTCACGAACAAAATGTTAGTTTAACCGAATTTATGTGTCTTATTCATCTTGGAGTGATTCGATGCCTGATTCTTCGTCACTTGAATCGAGAATCTCCTCAAAACTCAGTGTCAATGGGCTTAACCTGATTTCCTTCGATCAAAGAAATAAATTTTTGATGGGCCCCTAAATATTGGGCTTGTGGACTTGGACTCCAAATAAACCTCTTTACCAACCATTTGGCCAATAGGCCCAATACCCATTTCATGCAGAACCGAAAGTTGAATCCAAAAATCCGACAGTAGTAGCCATACACAACCCTCTCGAAAGGTAAACATGGGCAAAAATAAAAAACGGTTCTAAAACTGAAACCGACTACCGGAATCGGAAATGGTCCTGTCTAAACTAGCAGATACAGATGGTTTTGGTTTCTCAGAAGAAATCATAACCTGAACCGATTTCACCGTTACTTGGCCAAAGCTAGAACTAACCAAAACTCGATAAAAACTGAGCAAAACCAGGTAAAAAACCCAAACTTAACCGGAACTGATTCTTGAATTTGATGATTAGAACCGGAACTGATTTGGAATTCTCGGAACCGGTTCCAAAAAACCCAGTTTGCCCACCTCTATCAAATACGATGTAAGACATGGTCCAGGTTGATTGTCTCAGATTAACGTTGTAGTCTCACAGTTAAGTAATTTGTCCTCTAATTTACATGATATGAAATAGAAATTATGTATTAATGCTCGGTAATGGTGTACTCGTACAATGATTATGGTCATCTGGTAACCATGAAAATTTTAGTTAATCATACATGCATGCATACATAAGGGGTGGATTTACATTGAGTGGAGGAGTTGGCATGGCCCCAACTAAAAAAAGATTAGTATAAACCTCTAAATAAATTAAACTAAAAAACATTAAGCCGTGTAAAAACTCAGAGTTGAAAAAAAACTTAAAGATTCACTATGAATATGTGATTAATAAACCCGATTAACAACAATACAAAGAATCAAAATACCAAAAATATACAACTCAATCTATGAACAAAGACACAACCCTATGATCGGTAATACCAAAGTGTAACATCCAAACTTCTCACACGTTTACACTGTCTGATTTAGGTCCCAGTTTTAAAATTTAACGCAAAATCATGTTCGGGAGCGTGAAATTTCCATTATATAAGTTGAACACACTTAATTACATATCATTTACAACTATGATTAATAAAAACTAGTATGTTTAAGTTTAACACCACCAAAGATTTACATAACGCTTGATTTTCGTTTCCAAAACGTGTCCGATCGGATCGCCCGATGCATATCTACTTTTGACCTGTTACATCACATATAAACTCACAATTAGTTCATATGAACTAAGTAAGTAAACCTCCCCAAAGTTCCCAAAATTCATTTTAACACATCCATATACATATCATATGGATGTTTATCAAGGTTAGATCATAATATATCATATTCAAACATCTAATCACACACAACCCACCATTATGCATTGATTTCCCTTAATGGGTCATTTTCACAATTATGATTATATGATTATATGATCTATATCCAACTCCATTACTAGCACCTCTAGTTAATCATCAAATTATATACACTGTTTTGACTCGTTCCATTACCCGCACTCTAGTGGGTTTTTATCAATTTAACTCCCGGCTCATCCGGTTATCCGCACTCTAGTGGTTTATCACACTATCTACAGACTCATTCGGTTATCCACTCTTTAGTGGTTTATCACATTATCTACCGACTCATTCGGTTATCCACTCTCTAGTGGTTTATCACATGATCTACCGACTCATTCGGTTATCCACTCTCTAGTGGTTTATCACATGATCTACCGACTCATTCGGTTATCCACTCTCTAGTGGTTTAATTGATCAATTTCACCGGCTCAACCGGCTATCCACACTCATATGGTATCATGAGCTCATCTACCGGCTCATCTGGCTAATTTATGCCATTTATATTACGCATACAACTCAAGCATAACATTCATATTGAAACTAAAAATGCCTTCTCATAGGTCTTTTAACTCAATTAGTTTCATCAGTCAAGTTATGCAAAATCAATATATAAACATAAAAAAATCAAGTAGACTCTTTCTACTACTTATATGTAATGTTACAGTTAGTTGGGTAACTTACTTTGTTCAAATGGTTGTTCACTTTCTACAACCTCTTTTCCACTTCTGTGACTTGTCCCTTGACTTTCACCACCCACACCTAATTGTAATTCACATATATACAATTAGATTCAATACACACAACATCTATACATATAACACATTGATTCAAACTCATTTGAATTTCATTACTCATTATGTGATGTTCTTAAGTCAAGTTACCATTTTACCCATTATATTTATGTCAAAATCATTGACTTTCAAATCACAAGTATTTAAATCAAATTCTTGACATGCACCCATTGATTTAACTAATCTCGGTGATGTTTAAACACTAACCAATCTCCTTTAAAACTCCAAACTCACCAATTAATTATTTTTATACAAGATTAGTCAACATTTGATGCATATCTCATTCAAAACCATATTTTAATCACACTACTAGTTATCAAACACAATGATATGGATTTCATGATAACTGGACATTATAACGGCTCACAACAAAAATTTCACCGTTAAAACATCAAGTTCTTCGTACCTAATTATTCCTAGCCATCATCTAGGCAATAATCAACAACAATAATCATTGTATTATGTTCATAAACTAGATTTAATCCATACACTATCAAACCGGTAGGATAGATCGAATCGTTACCCTTTCGAACGAATTTCTCCGATAAAAACGACGATCAGGACTTGTAGAATCGAACCCTAGCTCGATCTGGACGTTCTGGTAGCTTCAAAACTGAGATTTAATGATAAAAACTTGATTTGAACGTCTATGGAGGTAAATATGTTCGAGAGAGATGATAATTTTTATTCTGCAATGAAATCTGATATTTCATTCATTTTTTTCAAACCACCATTGTAACAACCAACAACTAAGCAGGTATTAGATTCTTTAATATAAATTTATATTTGTTAGAATAGAGATTATCAAAACAAAGCCTGAAAACACTATTAAAACAAATCAACATACCCACATATACATACAAGATTCCCTATAACTACTTGTATCATCACCGTACTTCATGTCGTCCGTACATCCGTACGATTGTACTGTTACGACTTGATATAATAATTATTAATGAAAATGAATTATTGGATGCATTATTTGATGATTTTCACTGTTAATTGGTATACATGCTTAGAACATATTATTATACGCGTAAACCATGGGAAGTTTAGTTGTAACTCAACTAAACAGAACCAGAGAGTTTATTGCAGATGATTATACGGATCATGGACTCTGTTTTGGAATGAAAGGAATTAGGAGTTTGTTATATTTGGATTGCTAAACATAGTCAAGGACACATGGTCATGGTTTATCGAAATAGTGGTGGGACGGTGTAGGGGAGGTTGCGATCTACCTCTGCATATGCCCTATACATATGCATATTTCGGTCTATCATGGATGTGTCAGTGATATGGTTTAGCGAGTTTTGGGATTGGGAATTATAATATTAAGTTCATGAAAATAAAGAAAATATAATTGGAAATAAACACGCGATGGTGAGGTTACGAACAGTATTTAAATGTGAATATTGATTCAGAAATATTAACCTAATAATGTATTCGCGTGAGTGACGATTCACATGAATATAATTATTAAGAATAATATTCTGAAACGATATTCCATAAATTGTAAATCAAATCGAAATACGATACGAACACCGGATCCGCAAAGGTGATGATCTTTACGAATACGTACGTAAGTAACGTGTTTCGACGAGATAACTAAATAATATATAATGATATTAAATTAATAAATGGAAACTAAAAATATTTATTAGAAATCACAATCTAAATTAAATCCGAATGAATGGTTTATTTAGATGAATAATTTACCGTAAATAAAATGAAATCGTTTTACGAAATAAATTGTTTAAATCAATTTATTTTAACGAAAACCCATTCATTTAAACAACTTATGTTACAAGCAAAACCGAACATTTCATTATTTATACGCGATAAAACGAGAACGAACACGCGGGGGTATACACGGGTTAATAAAGAAGAAGAAGACTTCTTCTTCTTCATTATACACAAACCCTTTCTGTCTCTAGTTCACCCAAAAATACACACACTTTCTCTCTACCTTCTCTCTATGTTTACAAGCTCGTTTCTTAACGAAATCGCGTGATCTTGGTGCCTACGCGTTCGTATGATCGAGGGGAACAAGAAGATACGAAGAAACGCTAAGCTTGGCCGACGATTTCGGGTAGATCTTGAGTTTTTGTTTCGGTTTCTTACACTAGTAATAAACCGGTTGCATCTTTATGGTTTAGACTATTTTGACACTTAGACAACACTAAACGAAACTTGTTGGGACTGTGGGAACCATGGACGGACCTACAATAGCTTAGAACCCAAGATGGTGAGGATGGACTTGCTGGTTCGCGAAACAGCAGGGAGGAGCCGAACCCTGCGTGGCCAGCCCCTAGCCGAACCTTCTTGGGGCTAAAAGGAGGTGGCCGAACCCTTAGATGTATACACGGGCGAACCATGCAATGACCACGAACCCTAGCCGAATCTAGGGTGTTGTCTCGATGGAGCCGAACCTTTTTCCTATTTAGTCACGAACCCTGCATGGGCGATACACGAACCATGGCCGAACCAAGGGCCACGAACCCTTGTATTCTCTGGCCGAACCCTTTAAGACTACGAACCCAGGGGTGGCGAACCCTGGATGCTCATTAGCCGAACCATGACTGAGACTAACCATATTATATGAGCCGAACCTAGTGTGGGGCGAACCTGATGCTTAAACCACGAACCTAAGGGTTTTCTGTCAGCCGAACCCTAAACCATCGAGGTCCCTAACCCACGAACCCATATAGGTAGCCGAACCTAGGGTAGAAAAGGCTAAAGGTTCGTTGGAAATTAAGAGAATGGAAACTTAAACATTCTAATGAAAGGTTAAGGATGAGTTATGAACAATATAATGAATTATGTGTATGCATGCATGAGGATTTTAGTCACCACCTTTTCTTAATGAAATAAACTATGAAATTTTGTATAATGAGAAATAATTATGAAAATAATGTAAACATAGATTCTCCTAAATCTTGAACTTGATTTTTTTATTCATATATAAATTAGATTAAGGTGGCCGATAAACTGATCATGCATGTATGTGTTAATGGGTATATGATTAAGATTATCATCTTGGAATACATATATATTAAAGGGACCACACATAAGATAACACAATTGGTTACCATTGCTAACTAATTTAACTCACAAGTTAAACCATATGTTAATAATGACTAATTATAAGATGTTTAATATCTCACTTTAAAGTAGGCAAAATAAACTGAGTTAGCAAGATGGTATTGAGTTTAAGTAAACCTAATGAACACTAAACTAAAATGAGATACATATACTTATAAACACAAATATTATAATAAATTACAGGTTAATTGTGTCGTGACTGGTTACATATACGCGAGCGCGCATATTGCAAACACAGATTTTAAGGACTCAGGTGAGTTCTCATAACCTCCATTTTTAAACTGCTTTGTTTTTAAACTCGGAGGTGGAACATGTATACCAATATTTAAAATATTATTTTGATAACACATGGGTGACACCTGGTTTATCATTATGATATTCAGATTATTGAATTATCATTGATTATTGATTTAGATGGATTATTATTTATCTGTGAGTCATTGTTGATTGAGTTGACTTAGGTCCTCCGTGATGATTGAGTTACTGTTGGTGAGTTGACTAACGTCCTCCTCAGAGACTCCACTGTTGATTGAGTTGACTGCGGTCCTCCGCGGTGCACGTATTAACACTTATAGGAATATCGTTGATTGAGTTGACTGAGGTCCTCCGCGATGATTCCGCCGTTGATTGAGTTGACTGAGGTCCTCCGCGGTAACTTATATTGATATGATTGTGATGGTTGATGATTATTGAATTGATGAGATTAGTTGAATATACGTGGTTAAATAATTGTGATGATTGTGTATGTGATTACTTGGAGTGGTTTGGATGTTGTGTTATATATGTTGAGTTTTAGCAGAACTGGACTAACTTACAGGTGCACATGTGGAAACTCTCGGGGAAATTATAAACTTTTATAAACCTATTTATCAACTTTCAAAAACGTTTTATAAACATTTTTAATACATAAACATTTATGATTTCTCACCAACTACTTTGTAGTTGACACTTGATTTTCTACATGTTTCAGGGAACGAAGGCAAGTAGGTAGAGCAGGATGGCTCTACATTCTTTTTGGACATCATCATATAGGATCTTGGACTTAGCTAAATAACTGAAATTCTGGCGTTTAGAATATGTTAGATAGCTAAATCTCTTTTGTAATTGATGTAACTATTTCATGATGAACATGATTTTTGTGTAATTAATTTGGTTGCTTGAATGATATATGATGATTTGATTTAGATGCCCACGAGCTTTTGAACAATCTACACATCCCTCGTGGCATCCCGACTTTTCCGCCATCGATCGGGGTGTTACACTACTTGAGTAACTATAAAATAAATAGTAACGAACTTGCAAAAATAAATGCACATACGTAATGTATGAGAAAAATATGAATGCATACGTAACCCCCTCACCAAAGAAAACAAAATATATATAAACATGAAACTCTAAGATGGTATTATACTATACTAATTAGAGACTCATCACCCATTAATATCTTATGAAACTCAACAAATGTGCCTCCAAAACTATAAGGGTCTCGACCCAACTTGACCAAAAAGGAACAAAAGATTACTCACAATACATCCAACGAGGTCCAACATTTATCAAAGAAAGAATTAACTAGGGCTGTAAACGAACCGAACGTTAAGCGAACAATTCGTGAACCGTTCGGCGGGAAGTTCGTTTATGTTCGTTCATTTAATAAATCAACGAACACGAACAAGAAATTCCGTTCGATTAGTTAAATGAACGAACATGAACAGAGGTCCTGTTCGTTCATTTGTGTTCGTGAACGTTCGGTAACATGTTCGTTTACGTTTGTTTATGTTCGGTTAAGTTCATTTATTATATTTATTTATTAAATATGTTGTATATTTTTAATTTTTTATTTTAGTTTAATGCCATAATATTTAAGTTATTTTTAGTTTGATCCTATAATATTTTAATTTATATATTTGTAAATGATTATCTCCAATGCTTGAGATTAAGAATGTTGATTTTTGTTGTTTAAATTATATGTGTTCGTTAGCGTTCGTGAACAAGCTAAATTCCTTAATGAACGAACACGAACAAGAATCTTCGTTCGGTTAGCGATCTTGATGTTCGTGATCAAGTTGAAAGTTAAACGACCGAACACGAACAAGGGCTCGTTCGTGTTCGTTCGGTTCGTTTATAGCCCTATAATTAACACACAAAGTATACTACAAAAACATGTTCAAAGACCACCTCATACGTACATGTAAAAATAAGAATATGCCTAAGAAAGCACCCTAATTCTTTAAAACTAAAAACAAACAACCAATATATACTATGGAAGTATGTTTACGTGTACAGCACAAAGAAAAAAAAGAATGGCTCATTGGAATCCAATATCACGAAATGGAGGTTTAAGAGGAAAGTACTACATCTTGTCTTACCTAGAAAAGGAACAATTCTAAGGAATAGTATCACCATTCCATCACCTCCAATCAGCCACTACTATGGCAGCTTCTTAAGCAAAAACCGTCAGAAAGGTCAGCCATCGTCACGTACATGGGGGCTGCCAAGAATGACTAGCCATAACCTATCAACTTTTCCATGGTATGGACGGAAAAATAGGGACAAAAGTGAGGAAATCCTAGGAGGTAAGCTTCCTTTCTTGTAGCAAAAATGACATCATCTAGATAACACAAGATTGTGCAAGATTTACTAATCTAATCACGGTTACAATTTCCTTGAACCCCAACTAAATTCCTTTCTACTCTAACCAAGAGGATAATTTAGGATCAAACTAATTAACCAACCACGTCTTAACAGGCAAAGAGGTCTCCTATAATTCCTATAAATACCACCCTTGTATTAAAGATCTAACCCACACCTCTTCCATTTCCCTTGCCTCACTCGAGCAGCTCCTTTCCCCCACATTCCTCTCAGTCGAGCAATCCCAAAATAGCCCAAGTGCAGGACCCGGGAACCACCGGCTGAAGTGAGTTGAGCAGTCACAGCCACCAGCTGAGAGAAGTGGAGCCACCTCCGACGCAGCACCATTCAACCCACAACCAGTTGCCGCTCGAATCACCTCACTGATACAGCAGCAGACGACGGACAACAGCACCCGCACCTCGACAAGATCGGAAGCACTCAGCACGGCTCATTCTCCTCGCTTGCTCCAAGTATGTCGTTCTACTAAATCCTCTGTAACAACCCCTTTCATAAGTGGAATCATCTGTAAAACTCTCAACCTTTGAGAATTAGTTCACAATCAAGAATAAATACTACCAAGCGTAACAAGGGATGGGTAATCGGGGACCTGTTCGCACGAAGAAATATTCCTAGTTAACATGCATGAAAAATCCAAGCCGAGTTTCACCAAATAAGCTCAAATCGATAAACTTGAAAATAACCAGAACATATACGACGTGAAAACCCAAAATCGAAAGAGATATGCGGTATGCAATAAAACGAACTTGAATTGCGAATGATAGATGTATTCGTTCAGACCTAGATCATCATATATATACACGACTTGACCCAAATATATTACAATTTGACCCTTGCTAATTATATAATTGACACTTCTATCTATAATACATAATTTAACTAAATTACATAAATAACACTAGACTTGACTTAGGAGGGCTTAATCTATCATTCACCCCCTTAATCACGAACGATCAAGTCTTGAACACCGAGCAGTTCCCGCATTGTTGCAAACTTGACTCTTGCCAATGCTTTATTCAGAATGTCAGCCTTCTGAAGTTCTCCACTGATGTGTTCAACCATAATGTCTTCATTTTCAACACATTCCCTTATGAAGTGATAACGAGTGTCAATGTGCTTGCTTCTTCCATGAAACACCGGATTCTTCATTAATGCAATAGCTGATATGTTGTCAACATATAGAGTAATCTTTTCTTCTTTCCATCCAGTAAGTTCACTAAGAAGTCTCTTAAGCCATAAAACTTGACATGCTGCAGCTGTTGCAGCCATGAATTCAGATTCACATGAAGATAGTGCCACAGTTTGTTGTTTATGCGTGCACCAAGTTATGGGAGAGTTTCCGAAGTAGAACACTATTCCAGTAGTGCATTTTCCTTCTTCAGTATTAACTCCATAACTACTATCACTATAGCCAGTTATCTTACATCCTCCATTCCTTTTATAGATTATACCAAAGTCTTTAGTTCCTTTGATATATCTAACGACTTGATGAATGGCCTTAAAGTGATGTTCTTTAGGTTCTTGCATGAACCTACTAAGTAACCCAACTGAATAAGACAATTCTGGTCTAGTGTGTAACAAATACCTTAGACAACCAATTAGACTTCTATATTCAGTGGGATCAACCGGTTTTCCACCTTCAGTCTTAGTTAAAAGTGTACCAGGGTTCAGTGGAATTTTAGTCTCATTACTATCCATCATTCCCGCATTTTTAAGGATCTTAGTAATGTAAGCAGACTGTTTTCACAGTGATGCTTCCCAGAATCCAATTTAGGTTTAAACTTCGCATTTCTCATTTCGTAATCAAACGAATCGCACGAAATAGAAATAATGTATTTCAAACACAGATAATACTAATTGATGATTTGTTCATTACAACAATCGAATATATATACTAACCAGATGTGATAAACTGTTGAATCGGTTGTGTAACTGCCGATCGTAGCACTTGGTTATCACCATAGTGCGTATTGCCGTTTACACTAGGTCGATGACATACCATGGACCAATTTGTTGGGCTATTATAATGTCTAGGCCCACTAATTAACTAATACAAACTTAATTAAAAGTTTACATATTATTGCTACAAATAACATATTAAAACCCAGCCCAAATCAAGGATTACCGTCCAACATTCCCCCTAATCCTTGAACCTTGTCTTCATCTTCAGCCACATCATCTTTGTTTCTTTCAGCATATTCCAGTAGCTCCAATTCGAAATCATCATCAAAGCTTGCATCCAACATTTCTTGAAAGTAGAGTTCACTATCTGGAATTTCACCATCTTCATGTTGTTTTTCTTCATCTTGAATTGAACTTGTAGTGGCCTCATCACAGTTCTTTGGGCTAATCCTAACTTCTTCACTTTCTTTCTTCACACTTGGGCCGTCCCCTTTGTCTTTCTCTTCTTCATTTGGAGTTTCATTTATCCTTGATTCCTTTTCCTTTTCTATACTGTACATCCAGTCAAGTAGTTCCAAATAGCCATCATAAATGATCCTAAGATTTGGACCATTTTCAACCAACCCAAGTTCTTTACCAACTTCAAGCCATTTGTTTTCTTTTGCAACAACCCTTCTTCCACCTAGACCTTCCACTGTCATGTAAAGATCAAACAAATCAATGGGTTCACCATTAGGTAAAGTTGGTGGGTACTCTTTAGTGTTTTGTTGGAAATATTCTTCATAGAACCATTTTACCATCTTTGTAAAATGAGCCCTAAGATACTCCTTACTTGTCATTACATAATTTGGTATATGTAATATGTCAAGGAGAGTGACCCAACTCTTAGTTTTACCATTCTTCATTTCTTGAGTTTTTTCACATTCTTTATCATAATAACCTTGGAGATATGCTTCAAACTTCTTTCTTTCGAGTTCAAAAACAGTTTGATCATCCAAGGTTTTATAGAATTTCTCAAGAAACTCATCATGGTCCAATCCTGTGTTTATATTTTCATGCTTCACAGGTTCTTCATCATCATCAAACAGGTTTTTAATATAACATTTGTCACCCTTTAACGTGACAAAAAAAACCTTGATCAACTAATTGAGACAAACTCAAAACATTTTTATTCAAGGTAGGCACATAATAAACACTTGAGATGTGAAGAGATTTTTCGCATGAAAATACTTTGATTTCACCAATACCATGAGAAGCTTTAGTAATTTTTTCATAATAGTGTATATCACAATCTCGAATGGATTTCATCCTTGTGAATATACCCCTATTATTCGTGGCATGTTTAACATATATAGGATCTACAAACCAGATTTCATTCCATTTTCCATTATCTGTTCCAGTAACAAGATAATCTTTTGGTTTGACATTCCTACTAATAATTCCAGAGTTAAACATAGAATCAATACACTTACTTGGACATTCAGAAATCTTATGTCCATATTCGTGACACTTGTAGCACCGGATTCTAGTCTTCCTTTTAGACCATCGTTTGATATGACCATCAAAACTGGTTCTAACAGGAACGCATTCCTGTTCAAAGCATTTTGCTTTGCCTTTTGATGTTCCAGCCGTATCATCCTTCTGGAATCCATGTTCGAATTTTTGAGACACAGAAAGTCTCGTTTCTAGGTGCAATTTGTGTTTCCCTTTCCTTCCTGTTACATCACGACGAACGTGAGTTTTATCAGAATCCGATTGAACGATTTCAATCTTCTGATTTTCAAAATGTTTTTTCGAATTGGGATTTAGAACGTAAGTGGTGTATGGATTCTTACCAAGCCTTGCTCTGATACCACTGTTTTCACAGTGATGCTTCCTAGAATCCAATTTAGGTTTAAACTTCACATTTCTCATTTCGTAATCAAACGAATCGCACGAAATAGAAATAATGTATTTCAAACACAAATAATACTAATTGATGATTTGTTCATTACAACAATCAAATATATATACTAACCAGATGTGATAAACGGTTGAATCGGTTGTGTAACTGCCGATCGTAGCACTTGGTTATCACCATAGTGCGTATTGCCGTTTACACTAGGTCGATGACATACCATGGACCAATTTTGTTGGGTTATTATAATGTCTAGGCCCACTAATTAACTAATACACACTTAATTAAAAGTTTACAGATTATTACTACAAATAACATATTAAAACCCAGCCCAAATCAAGGATTACGGTCCAACAAGTAGCTTTCGAACTTTTAAAATTTTCCCAGTGAACTCAACAATAGGGATATCATTTTATGAAGTCTCTAAACCCAACCGGTACTCAGTAATCTTAGGAACAAGAATAAACAACTAAGAGAATCCATGTGTTTTCAAATGTACGAAGAAATGAAACTCTGGTACTGTGGATTTATATATGAAGGAATTATTTAACAGTAGGAATTCAAATGAGAATGTATGTGTTGGGAACTACGTACTCATAATCAAGATTATTTCAAATAAATGAGTATAAATGTATAATAAAGAAAGAAGTAGTATAATACATACCTTGTACTCCTTAACACCTACACAAAATTATATTTAGTATACAAACAGGTACCCATGCATAGAGACATCCTTGTATTAACAAACATGTACTTGCACACATGAATATACATACCCACACGTAATATGTAACATGGTTTAGGCACCAATAAACTAAGATAATAGTATATGGATTTTAACCAAAATAGTGGGCATAAGGGTTGAAGTAAACAATCATGACTCACACACTTTACAAGAAATGGATACGAGATAATTAAAAAACAAGTTCACAAAGAATAATACTAGAAGCTGGAATTCCCCGAAAATCTTACTAGAATATGGACCATCCATTGACCTTATCAACCTACTATATTGTAGGACTTACATAGAGCAACACTCATTAACCCAAGAAATCAAGAAACTAGTCTCATCACTTGAACGGTGAGTTTTCGTAGCCCCTTTTAATACTATTTTAACTTTTGGGGTGTTACGCATGTTACTTAAATTATTCATACAAGAATATGCACATGGTTATAAAGTTGTTGTATAAGACAATAACTTATCACTTAAATGACCCTACTCTCTACACAACCATTTAACTCACGATGTTGAGCCGAAGGATTAATATAAGTTAGTACTAGCGGGGTTTGACAAACCTCTATTCATGGTTTGGTTGCACGTACCACGATTCCATGGTTTATCAATGGTATATTTCTAACAAGAATTAATGTTTTGTGATGAAAGGGTGTACAAGAAGTCAATAGGTATGGTTGTGAACTTGTGCTAGTTACTTCAGGCCCTTGTGTTTATTTGTAAACAATACTTACTTCACTATTTTATCGAGTCGTAAATCTATGAACTCACCAACAATTATGTTGACTTTTTTGAATTAACATACATTTCAGGAAATTAGAAGTTAAACAAGTAGCTGGAGAAGTAAGCAAGACTTTTGAATACAGCTGAAGATTTATTTATAATACCTAGATGAAATCAGGCTTTATAATTCTGAATCTTCAGTCTTGTATAAACACTACATTATTTTGTGGACATGTTTATGGTGATATTGTATGAGTAGTATTCTCTCATATGCAATGTGCTCAAGATATTCAGTTTTCGTCTCATCCTTGCGATTCCGCCGTTGGCTAGGGTGTGACAGCCATAGGCCTCGTGCATCGCCTAGCGAGGTCTCTAAATCTCAGATATTTTTTTTCATCCTTGCGCATCGCCTAGCGTGGCCAATTAGGGCAGGCGTAGCGCGCGGGTCTCCAGATTTCGATATTTTTGTATTTTCTTCATTTTACAATTCCGGAGAATCTGGAACCCCGTTTCACACACTGTTTTCACCCATACTTACGATTCTCCTCCTTTCTGGGTTATACTAACACCCACACACATGAATTTTATTTATTAACCCACACATGACCATTAAAACCGATCGTTACACAAAGATCTAGAGACCGAACAGTTTATATAAAGAACCATAAAATACACATGAATAGGAATAGATCTAAGAACAATACACACAATGAACAAATATAGATTCATTTAGGAGTTCTTTAACTCCTCAAATAGTTGAAGCTTCAATATGTTTTCTAGATTGGATTTGGCTAGTGGTGTTGCTTGTAATGTGTAATGAAACATTGAAAACTTTGATAAGGATATTGATTTTGTCTATTTTGTTTTGTTTCTGAATAATTATTATTTTATTTCATACATCCTTTATTATATCGAAAAACTTAACTTTAAATTGTCTTGTTTTTCATCTCATTTCTTGTAGAGATGAAAATTGTATCAATTAATTAATATGGTTGGTAGCATGGTTGGTCAAAGAGCTGCTGGCATGTAGAGATGAAAAATCTACCAATTCATTGCTTATTGGCTGGTATAAATGTCAAGAACCTTGGACAAGCGTTCTTCTACATTTGTTTAGTCAATGGCATAAGTTGCCATAATGCATTTCTAATAAGTTAGCTTGAGTTGTATTAATTTACAAATTCAGTTACATAATTGATTCTCTATGTTATGTTATGCATATTTAAATTTCACTCTGCTCTGGTCAGATTTGATGATCTCTAGGAATATGATGTTTGTGACTTAGTGCAATTGTTGGAACACAATAGCTTATTATTTTAGAGTTTATGGATCTTAAAATGTGTTTAGATTTTTATTATGATAATGGTGTTTTTGACGTTTGAACTTTGAAGTGTTTCATTTATGTGTTATATTTGCTAACATGTTTGATTTTAGGAACTAAAGATGGCAATTGATATCCAAAGGCACAAACTATCTGCACCAAACAATATCATCCACATGGCCTTAAAATTCATTTCTATTGCCAAGAAATCTTTTATAAATTCCCTTTTAAATTCTTTAATTAATTTGCAAGATAGTGTGGTTATTAACATGGACGGACCTTAACAAGGCCCCGGGAGGCGGGAGGCCCCAGCCCCTCTTTTTCCGGTCAGAATGGTAGATTTAGTAGTACTTCATTGGAGAATCCTTCAGTCCCCTCCGTTATCTTCCTAAAAATCCTTTGACCCTCTCTGTTTTCTTCCTAAAAAATTAAAAATCATTTCTCCCTCCCTCTGAGTTTTTTTCAAGCTCCGTCAATGGTTTTAAAGCTCTTGATTATGTTCTTTAATATTTTCTAAACTTCCTTTAATTAAAATCATTTTTAAATTTCATTTTTAAAAACACTAAAGTGATAAAGTTCTTGGTTCAACTCTTTAATATTTTGTACACTTCTAGTCCATTTACTGTCCAGTCGGTTCAAGCATGAATATGGTAGTTCCTAGATCAGCTATGAATCCTTGTGTTCATGCAATAAAGTTGCAAGCTATTATATATGAATTCCACTATTTTACATTTAGAAGATGAAGATTGTTTCTTGCAGCAATTATAATTACCTATGCATAATGCAGGTTCAACATTGACTGTATTATCAAGATCATTTGCTGAATATGTATTAATCTTGATTGGGTCAAATGAGTATTTGTTTAGATAGGTCAAGTTATGAGTTATTTTAGCATGCGTTTTAATTAGATTATGCAGCATGTTTTGTCGGAAAGAGTCTTAGTAGTGGGGTCTAATTAGTGGCTAAGTTGTATGAAGTAGTGGGATTAACATGAGAACATGGTCTCACATGTTTGCATGTATTTAGCCATGTTTGAATCTATTTAATGTATGTTTTATGAATGAAAGAAAGCAGAAAGTTTTAAGAAGGAAATTATTTCATTTACGTGAATTGAGTGTGTTTGTTTGTGTTAACAAGGGGGCCTGAACCAACATAATATTGCATAATTGGTTACGAAAACTTACCGTGGACTCTCCTACTCTACTAAACAAATTTTGTTTTATTTCCTAAAGGATACTTTCGAACCATTATATGCAACTCAAAAGGCTACGAAAACCCCACATGTTAACTATGATCTTCATTACATTACATGGGACAAATATAGCAATTGATATATCCACACGTGAAACGCTCCATTTGCGGTGCACACATATAATGTATATATGTGTGGTTCCTCAAGAGACAAAGGTAGAATTGCATTAATTTAAAATGATAAATTTGAGACGGGACTCTTTCAGAAAAGTCATTCTATCCCAAATGGGATAGGGGTATGGTTTGTCTACATTCTTCCCCCTCAGACCCTACTGAAAAATGAGAATATACTGGGTAAGTTTGTTTGTTTGTTATATATCCACACGTGCAAAGTCAATCTGAACTTCTAGAGTAATGACAACATAAACTGTATTGATCTAATGGGCTGCTTTAGATATATTTAATATCTATCTAACTTGTGGATGAATTGGATTGAATTGGGGTTGTTCAGTTTTATTTGAAATCCGAACCGAATCCTTATTCGGGTTGTTCAGGCCGGAAGACACTCAACCCAATTTGGGCTGGTTGGATCTCGAGTCAATGCGAAAAAAATTTGAGCCCAAATAACTCGTAATTCGACTCGATGAACACCCTAGTATAGTTCTATTCATCGATGCTTATCCTCCAAAAACATTGTCGATGATATTGCCTAATCGTTAAGCAAGGTGTCAAAAACCCCTAGGATTGACATCTTTAACCGATGCATTCGTCATCTTCGACTCTTCCCAGGTGTTGCATTATTCAATAGATTTAGGGTTCCAACTTAAACGCACAACCGATAAATTTGATTCAATTTTTCTGGTTTTATAAAGATCTAATTTCTAGATAGATTTTGAGATCCACTTTCAAGATCTTCAAGGTTTTTACACAATATATTAGGTGTTTTAGTTTGATTTTACAATAAGGTTTAACTTTTACACATGTTCATTTTGACTTAAAATTTTTGTATATAATTAATTTAAACTAAGCCCGATATGAATTTATACATATTTAAAGAGAATTACTCTTGTGTCTTTTGTTTTTCACAATTGTGTTTAAGATTCTTTTAGAATATGTAATTAAACAATTTTTTTCTTCTCGTTTGTAAAAGATCTTCGGATATTTGGATGAAGAATTTCTCTTTCTAATTTGCGTATATGGGTTTTACACATGATGTGTTTTTGATATTACACATTTTTTTCTTTCTTCCAAAATTCACACTTGTGTTGGTTTAAAGATTACAATCGTTCTTTTGTCCCATGGATTATTTTAGTGATTACAATACATGGATTGTGTTCAACTAAATAGTCTCCTTATACTAAAAAGGATAAGAAAAATAATTGACCATTAAATCATGAGATCAAATTTAAGATGGAAAATTTAAAATTTTAGAAGAAAAAGTTGTTAAAGGGTAATTTAGTCATAACCACTTTCCCCCCATATTTTTTAAACGTTCATGACTTTTACATACGATATTTTTTTTTTTTAAATATATCAGAAAAACGAGCATTTTTTATCTTTAAGATGATTATAATTTTAATATAAAAAATGAAATTTTTTCAGCTCATTGTGTCTAATTATCGTCATTGTGTCTTTTTAAACGTTTGTGTATAATTATCTTTTGTGTTTTTCTTACAGATCATTGTGTCTAATTATCGTCATTGTGTTATTATACTCGTCATTATGCCATTTTTGCTTAACATTATGTATTCTGCAACATCAATGTGTCTTAAATTGTTAATGAAAACACAACATTTAGCAGAAACACAAAAGACACAATGACATGTACAAAAGGCACAATAACATATACAAAAGACACAAAGACCTGTACAAAATTGTTATACTCGTCATTGTGTCTTTTTTACAATTAAATGTGTTTTTATTTAAATATCATTGTGTTATTCATACTTGTCATTGTGTCATCCTTGCTTAACATTATGTATTATTTAACATCATTGTGTCTTAAATTGTTCAGAAAAACACAACATTGAAAAGAAACGCAAAAGACACAATGAACATGTACAAAAGACACAATAGCCTCTACAAAATTGTTCATACTCGTCTTTGTGTATTTATTATAGTTAATTGTCATTTTAAAGATCATTGTGTTATTCATATTCTTCATTGCCACACCCCGAGCCGGCGGGCTGGATCGACTTTCCCGTCGAGCGGAAGATTCGTGTGGCGCGATATCGTGTGATAATCAAAGTGATCAGATTGTTTACATGGCACATGATGTATAATGAGAAATGCTAAATGACATTGACATAGAATTACAAAGTTAAATTACACAAATCCTGTTCATAATTTAACTAAGTAAATCAACCAAAAAAGAATTATGGAGTTACTATCTTGTATCTACACAAGATTTACAAAAGATGATTCACAAATGTCATCCCAAAATATGCACAACACAAAGGTAAGCTATTTATCCTCTAATAAGTCCAACTAGCTTATGTCCTGATGTCTTGTGACTAAACATGTTCGTCACATGAGAAAACCTAAGAAAAATATGCATTTAAACAAAGTCAACAATACTAGGTTGGTAAGTTCATCAGTCTAGCAATTGAAAATACTTGTAATTATCATTCGCAAGTCATAGTGTCACACACAAATCTTGTTGATATTGTCTTATCTTGTCTTACAACCATGTCCTCTCCATAGTTACCCTTACAAATAGTGTATCATTCAAATCAAGCATGCTTATATTTAGGACATACGTATCACGAATGAAGCCGCCAGCCCACCACACACTTGACTTAATTCAATACCACTTGTAATGCAACTATAGATACCCATGTTCATCTCACATATGTTTGTCTCATTAGATATCCAACCTGTTAATCCCATATGGTGTTCTCATACCACAGTGTTATATGTATAGAATAAGAGTGTTTAAAGGGAATATATTATCAAGACCTAAGTTATGGTAATCCCTTAATGTTTTAAGGAAAATAGATTAATTTAATTTTAACCTTTTTAGTTTTCTCTCAATTTTAAAATTAATTGTAGTTCACTTCCAATAATAAGAGTGACAATTAATTTATTTATATTGTTCCCAATCTTGAATGTATAGAGCCTAAATGGGATCCATTGTGATCCTCACGTAATCAGATCACGATGCATCCAATTCACCTCTATCCCATTTGTAGTCTCAAAAAAATCATTGCCTTCAACGAATCTATTACTAGTAATATGACATGAGCGAAAATCAATTCCTCAGTCTACTATTTAATAGAAACGAATGATTTAATTACAATCAGTGTCTGAAGATTAATATCACCATGTGTCATTTACCAAGCCTGACTGATGCAGCCCTGTTACCGGTCATACGATACCGGCCAATGAATATGTTACGATTAACGTACCGACCTCACTCGCTGGCGGTTTGTCAAACCTATGGTACCATTGCGCTATTGTCGGTTTAGTCGCACTAAATCAATGGCAAATGATTTTCTTGAATGGACTTACGACTGAACATGTACGCATGAACACATGATTGTTGTGATATAATACAAACAGTCTTAATAGTAATTAGTTGTTGTTATGTGTTCTCCTATTGTCATTGTCTCAGTGTCATATGTTCTCAGTGTTATGTGTTCTCATAGTCTTTAACAAAGCGTTATAAGAACTTGTCTAACTACACGATGTTAGTATATGTGGTGAATGATATAATCATCATGAAATTATGTTATCATGATTATCATTCTTGTTATCACTCATAATTGTCTCATATTATCTCATTGTAAATAACAAAGTGTTATAAGAACAAATCTTATTACACTTAAGTTATTTAAATGTTTGGATGAATTCATGAAGTTATGTTATCATGAACATCCTTGATAGTCATTGTTGTTAACGCACACACAAGCATACACATTGATCTTGAATAATGCATGATAATAAACATAGCATCTTTATTATCTAAATCCCATGATGTTTGAATAATGTACCAAACAGTTTAAATAATAGTGATTGCCATTCAAAGAACAAGTAATATGTTTCAATCAAAATTTTGTAGGATCGCAATCCCAAAATGTTATGTTGTCAGGATAATATGTAAATCATAAGTGTGATTTGTTGCAATCTACATGAGTCCACAACCATACCTATCGACTTCTTGTATTCCTTTTTCTTGCTAATGTCTTATCACGAAACATTAGTTCTTGGTGGAAATATACTATTCGTATAACCATGGAGTTGTGGTTGGCGCAACCAAACCATGAATGGAGGTTTGTCAAACCCCCCTAGTACTAACTTATATTTATCCATCGGCTCGAAACGCTGAGTTAAGTGGTTGTGTAGGATACTGGGGATTTAGTGTGATAAATTCTTGTTTCATGCAATATTCATTTCTTGTCTCATGCAACATACCCCGAGAAGTATGTGCATGAATATAGTAAAAGAATACTTGTATCATTGTAAAAGTCAAGTATTGTAGCATGTATTTCCCCAAAAATATTCAAAATGAAAAAGGGGCTACGAATACTCATAGTGTGTATAGCAATAGAACCCATGTCCATATGTTATGATAACCAAGTCTGAGTAAACATAGTCAGCACATCAGTGCTAGTCAACTATGTATGTTTGATAAAGTACAGTGTGTCCCAATCGAATGAAATATAAGTTCATGTTTGTAAATCAAATGTGTATCAATAACTGGCATTAACAATCTTGTTTCGTATACCTATACGACACAACCGTCGCACGTGCTCTAATGCGTCCTCACTTTTGTTAAGTTGGATTAAGCAAAGACTTTTGTTTACCTATGTTATCTTCAGGTTAACAATATTTATTCTTTAACACTTGACTATTTATCTAGTCGAATGTGTTTATAATTAATATGTTTAGTGTGTATATATATATAGGATTGAGATCAAATAATAACCCACTCTTAAAGCAATAACCCATATAACTTTGACAAGATGAAGCCAAATCTTTGATTTTTTTTGAACATCATTGTAATACATTTAGAACACTATGTTATTTTATGAGTTTGCGAAAATTCATCACCGTTTGAGAGTTTACATCGTTGTAATTTTTGGGCCTAAAACAGATACAGTGTTGTAAACCAAAAACTTACAACGATGATATCTCTTAAACGGTTATGAATTTTCACAAGCTCATAAAAGAACATAGTGTTCTGATTGTGTTACAATGATGTTCAAAAAAAACTCAAGATTCGACTTCATCTTGGAAAATTATCTGGCTTATTGCTTTAAGAGTGGGTTATTATTTGAACACTTCCCTATATATGTGTGTGTGTGTGTGTGTGTGTGTGTGTGTGTGTATATATATGTAGGAGAAGGATCAAATGTTAACCATTCCTTATAGCCTTAACCGCTTAACCCTAGCGTTTTTTGCCCAAATCTTTGTTTTTTTTCATGGTATTATACATAAATAGTTTCTTTTTGTGTTTTTGCTATTTATCACTGTTTAGAAGTTATAGTAAGTGTAAGTTACTTACACTTACTTACAATCCCTATCTGATGTAAGTAAGTGTAAGTAACTTACACTTACTATAACTTCTAAACGGTGATGAATTAGCAAAAACGCAAAAAAGAAACCCCCCTATTTATGTATAAAACCATGAAAAAAACAAGATTCGGGCAAAAAAAGCAGGGTTAAGCGGATATATAAGTTAACAATGGAACCATATATATGTATGTATGTATGTATGTATGTATATTCTTAATTACTCCCTTGATATTTATTGATATTATATATAACTTTGTTGAATAGTTAACTTGAATTTATAGATTAAAGATATTAAACACCCTTCAACGCATGCATGTGGTATCTAGTATAATAGAGTTCGTTACAGTCTGAAATGGCATTATTATGTTCAATCCCTGTTGATTTCTATTATTCGAACCTGTAACAAATAAAGTTTAATAAATGGCATATACTACGTGTAAATGGGCTAATAACCGAAACCAATTGGTAGTTAAAAGTGTTTCTTTATAAAAATACAAGTTGTTTATTCAAAACCAATTTTATACATACATTCATTCCAAAATATGTAGGTAACTAACCTTAGATTATTGTTGATTATTATTTCATAAAATGTTTATAACATTTGTACATCTCCTTTCTAATAATTAAGTTTTATAAGAATCTAATACCACAATTTTTAAGCTAATATTTGACAAACATTTAGTTTTGTAGACTAATATGTTAATAACCGTACAGTTAGTTACGTTTATATTTACGGGTTATAATTATTATTTGAAATTCGTTTCTTAATAATTAATATTTGTTTATCTATCAAAGTCTCAGATAGTTGTTGGTTCGTGTCACGAACTTGTATTGAAAACCGGGAAGCTCGATTTGAGATCTGAATACCCCGATGGACTCGGAAGTTACACTGGAAGGGTCTAAGTTACTCTCAAGCCAGGCACATTATTGGACTCATAATCAGAAACTTTACCACCATTTGTCTCGTAAAAACCTTAGACCTTGCCTCAACTTGACGTCTCACTCACCCTTGATAACGTAGAAGGAAGAGTTGATGGTGACGATGTCACTGGAGGGTACCAGATTCACTACAAAAGTTTGAATCTCCGCCGTTTCATCTTAGCTAGTGAGGCTTTGCTGAAGGTGCGTCATGCGGAGTAGCTGAAGAAGGGTCCTCAACGGTGAAGGGAACCGAAACCACCATCTTTGTCACTGCTTCTGGTGGCGGTTGATCCGGTTGCTTGCACAAGAATAAAAGAGGCTGTCGGTTCATGGGAAAGTTTGTACCAAGTGAGGTAGTAGGGGTACCATCGAGCCGTTGTCGTGTGAGATATGGTAGTCGATTTCGTGGCAGCAGTGGACTGATGTTGCTGTTGAAGCTGCCACCGGAGACGCAACAGTGGGTTGACACGGTGGAGTGGGTGACGGAGTTGCCGTTACAGGCACAGCAGAGGACCGGCGGTGTAGGCTTGATCGCCGGATCGGAGTTGGGCGGAGGAGGCCGGTTTCCTCTTTGGTTCACTGCTGAGCACACACATCGGTGTGTGTTTTTGTTGTCTCATGACTGGAAGAAAAAGAAAGATAATGAGGGATTTGTGAGTTTAGGATGCTTTTATAGCTACGGTTTTGATGGGTTCCCTCGCGTATAAGTCGTGTTTACTCGCATAATAATCTGCTCGAGTTAGATTTATCATTTTGATTATTATTTCGAGACTGGAATACTTTAGGAATAATAGATCTCTGTTTTTTATTAAACTTGCTAAATAAAATAGATCCGATGAGTAAACGGGCCTACTGGGTTAAATCGCATTTTAACGTATTTAATTAACTTGTATCGTTTAACGTAACGAAAATCAGCATAGATTTTATAATCGTAAAAATATTAATAATGTGTCATGTTACGAGATTAATTATCATATTTTTGTAAATAACCGATTACTGAATGTTAAACAGTTAATAGTTCGTTACTTTCGCAACTGCCAATTAGTTTCATAATGACCTCGTTGAAACAAACCTGCCAGTTTAAACGAGTTGTTCGTTATGGATTAGGCCTAGAGTGGTCAAATTTTCTTACTGGTTATTAATGGGCTTAATTGGGCCTAGCCCAATGTGGCCCAATTAATAAAAATCTATAATCAACTTTTCACGGTTGTTACAGTCTCCCTACCTTTAAGAAATTTCGTCCTCAAAATTAGATATCACTTATTTGAAAGGAGATTGTAAGTTGTCTAGTGAGTTAATTCACTTGTAAGCGGCTTCCTTCAAATGATGAGGCTGGTATAGTGATTTAATTTGCTTATAGATGAGTTTTTTTAGATGATGTGACCAATAGATCATGCTTGTGGTTTGTAAATAAGGCATACACAAGACACTCCTTTAGCTTGCATGTCTATACGATTCTTGATCCATTTTAAAGGTTCATGTGATAATCTGATTGCAACTAGTAAGTTGTTTCTCTTAAGAGTGAATTCGATAAGCAGTTTGGTTGCCTTTATTAATTAAAATAGTCAGATTTGAATAGTTGACAAGATTATTTTCGTTAACAATGTTAAACGAGATATTACTCGCCTTAAAAGGTGATTATATTTCGTCATTTAAGCAATTCTCTTGACAACAACTTGATGCTTCGGATCACCCATGTCGTCAACATTTAAGGATCGCATGAGCTAGCTCTATAGAGTTTAGGAGCTACAATCTTCTTCTAATCCTTATAAAGGGTTTGTCTTGAAACGACCAAATCTTCCTTACCAGACTCCTGTCTATTAGGACATACCCATGAGTTCATTTGAATAATCTCTTTGATTACTTATTTGCGATAAGGATCCTTACGAGTTAAGTACATTATTAAGCACTTTTACTTGACTAGCTTCCAACTAACTAGAGATCCTGTAAGATGTTATTCGCTCGTCAACCGGTTAAGATACTCTTTTGACATTCTTTCGAATAACGTCTTTATTCAAGTCGAGGGATATTAGGCATCTTGTTCAAAAGCACAAGTCAAGTTAGGAATAGCTCGAATTGTTTAATTGCGTATGGAATAAAACAAGTTATGTCAATTAAATGGCTAATTGACTAATCATGCTTTCGATCATGTCTGTTTTACTGCCAACATTTCTGACAGTTCCATCATATCTGTTAACTGTGTTCTTTAAGTCTGTCTTTCCATTTCAGACCGAGTCAATTATTTGGAGAGATAAGTCATCCATGCTTTATAAGCATCTGATGGAATCATCATTTGAATGAGAATACAACTTGTAGGTAGACAACTACCAATCAACCCAAACTCCTCAAATTGGGATAGGTTGATTCTTCATTATAGTATGATCATCGTATAAACCTGAGTTTGGATACTCATGGCACTTTCCAATCTTATATCAAATTCTCTTCCTAATTTCTCTCTTGACATAATCAGAGATAAGTTATTGTGAATTAACTCAAGGTCTATTGTGAATTTCCCATCAACAGCTCATGAATTTCTCCAAGGATTCTTAAATCCTTTATGCATGTCTCAAGTTCTTCATTACAATGATTCTTGGCTTCATCAACATTCATTACATGGTTGTATGAGCGGAAAATATATTAGCTTCTTTTCAGTATTCCTGCTAATGAGAGTTTGGCTAAACTCTCTTTCTTAGGGATTGAGAGAATTGCGCTCATACCAAAATTTGTTCTTCGACTTGTGATTGTGAACCACTAATTCGGGATTTATAAGTCAATTCTATATGGTAGAAAAGTTTTAAGAAGTTCAAAGTGTGTTGATGACCATCGTTGTCACACACCCTTAACCTCTAACTTTGAAAGTATGTTGATAATAGATTGAATGTGGAGAGTACCTTTAACCTATATGAGAGGTTTCTATTTTCATCGTGAAAATAGTAAGTTTGTCCCTACATAGAACTTGCCTTGTGATTCATGTCCTAGTTCCAAACAACTGGGAGTGAATGACATGAACATAACATTTGTTAAAGTTGGCTCTTAAATGTATGTTGATAAGGATGACTTAATTCAGGTATTGTAGTCATCTAAACATATGTGATCAATGTTTGAGTTAAATCTTTGTGAATCTCATGTTATGATGGATGAACAACATTCTCATAATATAGATTTCACTGTCATATATTTTTCAATCACAGCTTTTGTTGCATCACCGAGAAAGAGTATACCAAAACGAGAACGTTAACTAGGGCATGAAATGAAGAGAATCTTTAGGATAATTGTGTCATCCTTGATTAGATTAGATTTTGATAGTCAAGTCACTCATTTGACTTAGCTCGAGTTGTAGTAGACCAAATAGCATCACTTAAAATAAGGTGACAGTACTACTCTTTGTATAATAATAGAGAAAGTGTGTAGTTCTCATAGTCATTTTGAATCAAATAGTAGTTAACAAGTATATACTTGCGGAATTTGATAATGACTATGTAAGAAGATAATATTAGTGCTGATGTGATTATTTCTTATTTGCATCGTACTGTATTCAGTACTAATTATACCATTTGTATTTTCATGTGGTTCACTGATCGATGTCATGTTCAAGGATTATATGAACTTTTCATTAGCATTCTTGTCGATTGTAGGATGCTCTTAGAGAGTTTCCAAGTTTGTTCAACAACTGAAACGTTGTATAATTATTTTCTTGTTAAGGCAATCGGTAGACGTATGACAATAAAGATAATATGTATAGAGTGGGGAAATGAATTAGGCTAAGGTGTCTTACCATTAGCTTTTCCCAATTCCAAATGTACTTTACTTTCATCACTTGGTTTGGAGTGTGAAATTTTAAGTCATCATAATGTATGTCTATAGCATTAGTAAATCATTACCATTATCATGTGTTAAGATGACTAAACCTTAAACGGTTGTTCAATCAATTCATTGAGTCAAAAGTCTTGTATACTGTTTCAAATGTGTAGTGGACACTAGACTGCAATCTAGTTATGATGCCACACTATTACGATCTGGCTGTCCCAAGGGCAGAAGAATGTTCACATAGTTTTAAATTCGTTAGTTCCTCCCCACTGAAGAATATCAAGTGATGTGTATTATTTTTTTCAAGGTGACATTCTCAAACCGAATTGAGTTTAACGATTTTTCATTGATTGCATGGAATGTACACAATAGACATAGTGTCTAGTCATGCATGATTTGTGAGACTCGTGTCACTAATTTGTATTTAATTGAGTTTTGATAATGCCACTGTTAAATAACTCGAGTGATTGGCATTAATCTCATTGATTCGGTTGATAAAGAGAGTAATACTTGTACTCAAGTAGGAAGTTAACTTATGACAATAGCAAGACATGAGGTGTCACATTGACTATTGACAATAACTTTATAAGGATTGAGATAGAGTTTTACAATGGGATTTAATAGTACATGAGTATACCATGTATTTGGTTACATGTTTGTGTGATCTAGCACGCATGAATTTATGTAATAATTTATTTTTGCATTCGATGCTCATTAAGTTATCCTTCTAAGGAAGGCATCAAATTATGTTTATTGTCTGGGTTAAGAGGGGTGTAGCACAAAGAATGATCTGATAAAAGAGAGACAGTTAACTCGGGTCTCCTGAAACTATCAGATCGCTTTGAAAAGGAATGAATTTCCCTAAGGCATCATGTCATTAGGATTCTTAATATTTTCATATCATTTAAGTTGAAATATGGAGTCCATTATCCAATGAGATTTAAGATTCTCAAGCATTAATGGGTTTGTCTAAGCTTTTAGGAATAGTTACCATACTCAACGACTAAGGTGTTAGGAGTTTAAGGAGATCAATCTAATCAATTGAATAAATTACCATCCAGAATTTGTCCTGGCATTATTAGTGTTGACATATCCATCTCAAAGTAGGCTATGAAGCATCATTGTTATAGCACCATTAGCAATTTGTTTTTCTGTGAATAGTTAAATTCAGCTAGTTGCCAAAATATATGGTTATTTTTGTTCAACTCAAAAGAATCAACATTGGCACTTGCAACGTCAACTTATCACTAAGTTCAAACTCTAATCATCACAATAAGATCTTTCAGAATTCACTAGTAACATAATTCATAGTTGCGTAGTACAAAGTGTAACCATCAATTATCTTGCTTGATCACTCTAGTAATCTCCCATCATGAGTCATAATGTGTTGTTCTTGTGTTCTATCGTCTGTTTGTTGTTCACTCCGTGTAATCACTTCTTAACATATGGTGTTATTGATTCCCTTCAATCTTTCTAACTTGTATTCCAATGACTTCGCAAGTCGTTTAGTTTGTTATGTCTTTTCACTAAGTTGCCATCAGCAGTCAAAAATATCGTTTCTAATCTCATGTTAGTACAACTTTGAAATTTTAGAAATCTGAAACGTCTTACTCGGTCCGACAACATTGTGGACTTTATCGAGTTTTACAGACCATGTTTTGTTTGTAATGTTATTTTTCAACTGTTTGCCAATATAGTATGTATGTGTTGATGATAAAAGTTTGTAAAATGTTACATCAACTTGACACATTCTCAACTTAACTTGTAGGTTGTGTCAGAGTTGTTTCTAAAGTAGTAGTGCATCAGTTCTATGATGCGAAATAAGAATATTACGTCATAGCAAAAGTAATGTGTGTAGTTAAATCAGTCCTTACTATGATGTCTTTAAGGCATATGGTGTAACCTTAGTAAAGATCTAGTAATTAAGAGTCATTATATATGAACAAGCAATTGCAGTGAAATGGTAGTCTAGTGATGCTAACTTAAAGTTTACATTGCTTAACACAACGACTAGCATCAATTAAATCATGTGTTGTTCTTTTGGGAAAAACAGTCTCCCGAATAAAATATGTTTACATATAGTTGGATCTTACAATAGTTTCTATAATCCCAAAATTTAGAGCTTATGGTTATAGTCTAGGTGTCACTAAAGGAAACCTAATTCTCTATAACCAATGGCTCTGATACCAATCAGTGACACCCCCACCGTCGGCAGAAACACGGGAGATGCGACGAAACTGTATATCAAGAACTCATTAAGTATGAGAGAATATCATTCCTTCTGCTTAAGTGTGAGGTCCATATCTAGCCTTAAATTAGTACCTGAAATACATGTAAAAACAAGTGTCAACTAAAAAGTTGGTAAGTTCGTAGGCCTTATGTTTAATCAAACAGTTTAAATAATAGTGATTGCCATTCAAAGAACAAGTAAAATGTTCCAATCAAAATTTTGTAGGATCGCAATCCCAAAGTGTTATGCTGTCAGGATAATATGTAAATCATAAGTGTGATTTGTTGCAATCTACATGAGTCCACAACAATACCTATCAATTTCTTGTATTCCCTTTTCTTGCTAATGTCTTATCACGATACATTAGTTCTTGGTGGAAATATACCATTCATATAACCTGGAGTTGTGGTTGGCGCTACAAAACCATGAATGGAGGTTTGTCAAACCCCGCTAGTACTAACTTATATTTATCCATTTGCTCGAAATGCTGAGTTAAATGGTTGTGTAGGATACTGGGGATTTAGTGTGATAAATTCTTGTCTCATGCAATATTCATTTCTTGTCTCATGCAACATACCCCGAGAAGTATGTGCATGAATATAGTAAAAGAATACTTGTATCATAGTAAAAGTCAAGTATTGTAGCATGTATTTCCCCCAAAATATGCAAAATGAAAAAGGGGCTACGAATACTCACAGTGTGTATAGCAATGGAACCATGTCCATATGTTGTGATAACCAAGTCTGAGTAAACATAGTCAGCACATCAGTGCTAGTCAACTGTGTATGTTTGATAAAGTACAGCGTGTCCCAATCGAATGAAATATAAGTTCATGTTTGTAAATCAAATGTGTATCAATATCTGGCATTAACAATCTTGTTTCGTATACCTATACGACACAACCGTCGCACGTGCTCTAATGCGTCCTCACTTTTGTTAAGTTGGATTAACCAAAGACTTTTGTTTACCTATGTTATCTTTAAGTTAACAATATTTATTCTTTAACACTTGACTATTTATTTAGTCGAATGTGTTTATAATTAATATGTTTAGTGTGTGTGTGTATATATATATATATATATTCTTAATTACTCACTTGATATTTTTTGATATTATATATAACTTTGTAGAATAGTTAACTTGAATTTATAGATTAAAGATATTAAATACCCTTCAACGCATGCATGTGGTATCTAGTATAATAGAGTTCATTACAGTCTGAGATGGCATTATTATGTTCAATCCTTGTTGATTTCTATTATTCGAACCTGTAACAAATAACATTTAATAAATGACATGTACTACGTGTAAATGGGCTAATATAACCTAAACCAATTAGTATTTGTAAGTGTTTCTTTATAAAAATACATGTTGTTTATTCAAAACCAATTTTATACATACATTCATTCCAAAATATGTAGGTAACTAACCTTAGATTATTGTTGATTATTAGTTCATAAAATGTTTATAACATTTGTATATCTCCTTTCTAATAATCAAGTTTTATAAGAATCTAATACCACAATTTTTAAGTTAATATTTGACAAACGTTTAGTTTTAATTAATTTATATCGTTTAATGTAACGACAATCAACATAGATTTTATAATCGTAAAAATATTAATAACGTGTCATGTTACGAGATTAATTATCATATTTTTGTAAATTACCGATCACTGAATGTTAAATGGTTAATCGTTCGTTACTTTCACAACTACCAATTAGTTTCATAATGACCACGTTGAAACAAACCTGCCAGTTTAAACGAGTTGTTAGTTATGGATTAGGCCTAGAGTGGTCAAATTTTTTTATTGGGCATTACTGGGCTTAATTGGGCCTAGCCCAATGTGGCCCAATTAATAAAAATCTATAATCGAATTTTCACGGTTATTACACTTTAACATGTTTTAAACTATGGTTTATGATTAAACATTTGTTTTAAAGTTTATGTTTTTAACCCAAAGTTTAAGTAGTATAAGTGAGAACATCTTAACCCGTTACACCACAACCCAATTGGTTCTCGACTAACATTTGGGTGGGAGTTCTTGATTTTTGACATCCAATAAGGTGTATTCTCGATCACAAGTGATGATTTTTGGTGGGATTTATTCAAATGGCACGTGTTATTCTCGATGGAACATGGCCCACAAAGGTTTTCCAATAGAATATATGGGTTCTCGACTAAGCATACTTAGGGAAAAGTTCTCGGCCAACAAATTAAAATGGGAGGGGTTTCTCGATCATGGATAGCCAATTGGGAGAGGTTCTCGAATTTCACATGGAGTTCTCGAATTGTATATGGGTTTTCTCGAATTGTACATATGTTTCTCGACCTTGAGATTTAAAACAAAAGAATTCTCGACATTTTAAAGGGTTGGTTCTCGAATGTCCAAGAAACAGGGGGATTCTCGGCTTGGTTAAATGGTTCTCGACTTTGTGCTAAGCTGGGTTCTCGAGTAACTTCATCTTCAACCTTCCCATTCCCAGAACTTCCGTATATTTGCAGGTTCCTTAAAACCCTTATTGTTCATGTTATTTATACTCAAATGATCCAGAAAAACTCAGTTAAAAGTGAAGAATTCCAGGTTTGATGAGATAACATTTGAGTTCTAAGTTCATTTATCCGGGTTTGTTAAAAACTCTTAAAATCCGAAAGTTTGAACTTACATTACCTGCAAATCAGTGGATTTCAAGCCCGATCTCTGCACTTTCGCGTTCTACTCGTCAAGGGCTTCAATTTCATACCAAGTTTGAAGGATTTGAGCAAGAAATAAGAGAGTTATGATGATTTTGATGATGAAATCTAGTGAGAAAAAGTAAAACCGGGATCTAGAGAGAGAGAGGTAGATGGAGTAATAAATGAGAAAGAAATGTTTGGTTGGGGTTTTTATACCCCGAGCAAGCTCGGGTTCGTTTCGTTTGCTCGGTTCTCAATTTCATGACGTTTACGAAACGTAACGCAAAATTTACGAATTTAAATAAAATAGTTTTCTTTTAACATTTTTAAAGTTGCTATTCCTAGTAAATATTTTAGAATCTTTTTATTTATTTTATTGTTTTCGAAACATTTATTTTATTCGTTTCGTCAAATCGTTTCACCTTCGCGCGTATTCAATTGAATCGTCACCCGAATGAACACGACGCCAGTTTCACTTTTTGATTTTTATTTTCTAATTTTCAGTTATCATTCAGAACGTTAAATCCACATATATGTTTGTATGAATCATCACCTACGCAAACATACTGTCAGCTTATTATTCGTAAACGATACTGAGTTGTTATTTTGAATTGGATTTCCTCACAGTCGGACTCAACTAAATTGAACCGTTTTCACATTGTTATGGATAATTTCACACTTTTTTCTCACTGAATTGTCGGCCATCTAATTCCTGTTATTTGTGGATATCAGATCGCAACCGATATGTTTTTGTGTCATTTGTTCCCACAATTGTTGTTTCACATATGTTGTTGTATATTTTATATTTCAATTTTTCATTGAATTACATACAACTATTAATTGTTTTCATAGCCATGTTGTCACACAACTGATAAGCACACTGTATTTACACATAGTAAACAGTGAAAGTACACGTACCGTACGGACTTGCCGGACGATCTGGTACTAGTTGTCACATTCATTGTGTCATCCTTGCCTGGCATCATGTATTATGTGACGTCATTGTGTCTTAAAATGTTCAGAAAAAACAAAAAAGACGCAATGATATGTACAAAAGACACAATAACCTACGCAAAAGACACAATGAACTAAAAGAACAAAAATATTTCTATTGCAATACACTACTAATTTTGAAAATAAAAAAAATCTCGCTTTTGTGGTACATTTTTTTCAAAAAATAATTTCCTATGTAAAGGTTATGAACGTTTAAACAAAGTGGGGAAATGTTAAAAAGTCAACAAAAGTAGCTATTACCGAAAGACCCTCCAACAACTTGATTTAATCACAACCATTGATTAATGATCTAATGGCTCAAGGTCCTTTTAGGTTTTTTAGGTTAAGAGGTTTATTTAGTTTAACTTAACCCTACAATACTTGAAACATGTTTTACAGTTTTTACACAGATGTTAAGAGACTAATATTTCAGGGATCACAATAGTTACATAATTTAATATTATTTTAAAGGCTACTGTATATTTAGTATTTGATAATTAAATGTCGTGGCTCACTCACTTTTTCTTCCAATAATCTACTACAAAATGGAGTATAAACCGATTGTTTATTAAAAAAATTCTACATTTAGCTTCAATATAAATATGAATGAAACCACAAAGTCAATTTCTCCCGAATAAAGGTTTTATGTTTTGGTATAAATTCGCGTTGGTTTACGTTTCAACGTAAATATTATTCGAAAGTGAGCTGTTACAAAAATATTTTTCGGTATTTATTTATATATATATTTAGAGTTGTACGAAACAACGTAAATTTTTGTTTGGAAATCAGTCCTGTCAAATAATATTTTGGTTCGACAGTATCCACGTGAGTTTGTTTGATAACAAGTTTCGGCAATAAAAGAATTAATTTGCCCAAGCTACATACGCATGAGTAAAAACATCAAAATCGTATGAACAATTGTTTGGAATTGAACCACAATTTTACGCATAGGGATGGCAAACAAAACCTGTGCCCGATGAGTTTACACGAAACCCGTAACATACGGGATGTACCTTCCCGAACTCGATGAGTATTGGGTCGGGTATGGGACTAATTTCTAAAATTTTTCTAATATGGGACAGGCATGGGATTAGCTCATACACCTGTTTATCAGACCCTATTACCCGATTATATATACCCGTTTATCCGTCTCGCTTAGCCGATTATCAATACGATTTTCTATTTCAGATATTTATTTTTTTAGTATATAATTGATTTCTATTTTTCACATCAAGTTTCTATTAATTTTTATATCTATTTGAAGTAAATTGCATTTGTTTCCTTTTTATTCTTTTTCGAATGCAACATCTTTATGTTTGTTTTTTGTGTCAACTCCAATAGCTTTCATTCGTTTTAAAGGATGCTAATCAACTTATGACATATTGAATTTTCTTATTTTATGATATAACCAATGGATTGTTCTGAACATATTTAATATATATTTTTTGGTTATGAATAAAATAAATTTATTATTAGCTACCTGACGCATATCCCGATGAGTTTTAAGTCAGTTATTCTCAACGAGTATATTTAAATAACTAACGGGTATATCCCGAAACCTACATGTATTCCTGATACCTGACGGGTATATACCCGATCGGTTTTGGGTCGACTATGAGACAAGATTTTATGATTGGGTATGGGGTTGGGGTTACTCAAACTCGTCCCAAACCCGACCCATTGTCATCCTTATTTATGCATCAATTTAGGAATTTGATGTGACAACTCGGAAAATTTTTGTTTTCAAACATTATCGACATCAATCAAATATTGGGACGAAATTTGTTTCAACAAGGGGATGATGTGACACCCGACAATTTCAGGTAAATTGCAATGCCCGCAAACTACTTAAACACATTTACGAATCAGTAATTTGGGGAATTATCGGATCGAACATTGCACACTGGTTTGGATTAATCAAGTGTGTCAAACACTTAACAAAGTCGAGCACAAACAATTATGAATCGGTAATTCAAGGAATTACCAGATCACATACAAGTCTTGTTACACAAACATTGGTAAACTAACAAATTAATAACTCAAACAAACGAATATGTCTGTATGTGACTATGTGTTAATACAAACAAACACTTAGCGAAAACGACACGATAAACGCTCAATGAAAACGATATGAATCGAACACTAGAAAAAACTAACACACGAAATCGAAAATTTGCAAATCCTAGTCATCATGGTACGCCACCCCACCCAGCGAATCACGTCGCGGTATGCAATGATCCTGGCAAAACAATTTGAACTCAGCCAAAACTCGAGGCGGTACGCCATGATGGTTAGAATTCCCTTTACGGTACGCGGCGAACCAAGAGTCTGAGACTCGGTTATTTTGTCCGCTGCGGTAAATAACACCCATTTCCCCTCACTCGGTTCTTTTACTCAAAAACATTAACTCCCTAATAACTTTCGACTGAAATCCTGTCAAACACCATTCAAGCTCCTGGATAACACTCTCCTAATCATTTCATTTCATCCTTGGTGATTTTGGAGGTTTGGGAGCACAAGAAAGAAGTTGGAGGAACCATTTCAAGCTAGAACAGCTGGAACTCTGTCATCTGCCACCATCCAAGTTTCCTACCAACTATCTCAATTGAATCTTAGCAACTCAAGACTTTGTAAGGTAGTTCTATTGGCCATTATGCTCAAATATGCACATTGTCGCACCCCGCCAGTAGGGGCAAGACGAAAGATTGGTAAAACACTTAATTAAGTAGGACTAATATAACTTCATCATCAACTAGTACAAAATAGTCTTAACAATTGTCTTAAAACCAAAAGTGGGAATGAACAACCCAATATCATAATGTCTATAATAACAAAACAGATGAAGTTTAAATCTAGTTCCTAGGCAGCGGAAATAATAAAGCAAGTCACTAACATAGACTCCAAAGTGTTAGGCACCAAAAGCTTCCCGTCTACCTCTCCTTCTTAGTTTAACATCTTGAAATACATGCTTAAAAGAGTTTGGGTCAGCATAAAGCTGGTGAGCTCGAGCAGTTAAAAATTCTTTGTAATAAACAAAGATAACAATAGTTTGTTCGTTCGTTCGTGTACAATGTTCAAGTCGCACAGCCAATCCTACACCACCCATATGATCTCGCAACAAGACCATATATCGGCGTTCCGTCCCTGCGTAGTTCATTTCCCATTAATGAACTAATTAAAATAGTTAGTAATTATGCCACAACAATTTACAAATCTCAGTGGGGAGACCACTGTGTGTGAGGGTTTATCAAATAGCGCTACCCATAATACTAATGGCCCCAACTAAGGTTAATGGTGTGCTCTAAAGAAGGGACAACAATATGGGAAGTAACAAGTCTCAAACATTAGTACACATAAAAAGGTTTAGTAGCATGTATTTCATCCCAAAACATAGTAAAGAAGGGAAAGATTTGCACGAAAACTCACCGAGGTTACGGTTTGCAAACCGTGTTGTGAGTTGAGTGTTCCACGTGGTTGCCTTTACTGGATAGGTGTATACCTATGTTTAAAAGTGTTGCTAAGATTAGACTTAGTTGCTAGCATCATTGTGTTATATGCATAGTGTCATACTTTACTCAAACCCCAGTTTAGATGTTTTGTAAGTTATAACGTTTATGTAATATCTTGGTATGAATGTATGTAATTAGATTCTTATATTGAATTAGTCACAATGCTTGTATAACTTAGAACTTTAAATCATTTTTACGTGTACAGTGTTATTGGGCCTACTCAGCCCGTTAAACCGTTTAAGATTCAACGATACGTTTATAAACACTAGCTTGCCTAAATAAATATTTATTTATTTAAATATTCAAAATAGACTATTAAGTATAAAATCTTCTGATTAGAAATACCTCATTTTACTTAGTGAGCTAATTGGGCCGGTAATACCCATAACATGGTTTTTATCCATTTTAAATAAATAGTTTAAGCCCATATGTTTTAAAAATTATATTTTCATTATATATTGAATATATTAAGTATAATATTCTGGTCTAAATAGTCATTGGCTTATATTTAGATAAAAACCGGTTTTTATGCATTACGTGTGACGTTTATGTACGTAGTTTTGCGTTTAAAGAGTCTTTCGTATTTCTTATCATTCCAAATATTTTTATAACATTATTTTATATATTTTTACTTATATATATTCTGTAATAATTCAAAAATAAGTTGTAGTACAAGACTATGTCATTTAACCATTTAAAGACGTCGGTTTCGTAGCTAGTTTTGCATAAAATACGTCGTTAGTCTTTTTAATCACCATAACTCATTAAAATATGATATAATACATTATTTATCATAAATAAACTTATAAAATTTCCAGAATTTAAATATGCACAAAAATAAACCGTTTTAGTAGTTTTTAACACATCGGTTCGGTAATACAACGGTTTTAAGCTTAAACCATGTTAGGGATGTCTTATAAAACATCTTTAAATTATTTTTAACATCATTTAAGATGTTTTTATGTTCTAGAACGTTTGGGGTCATGCATGTATTGTTTATGTCGGTCTTGAGATTTTAACGTGTTATGTCCGGTTTTAACGTATAAGGTCGGTTTTAACGTATAAGGTGTTGCATGCATTAAGTTACTTTTTATTTTAGATCCTTTTACACATTTTAAGTTATATTGCATGTTTTTAATATTTCCCAAGTGTTTATGGTGTTAAAACAAGTGTAACATATATATGAGAAAGTTAGGCAAACTTAGTCGAATATATATCGTTCTTTGTGTGACTTTGTAACAATCGATGTTCAAGCAAATGTAACAACGGAGCTGCTGTATCCAGAGGTTTAGTGGGCTGTAGAAATGATCAAAAATGATTATATTGGCTTTAGAATGAATGAAGATGCGAAGGTGAAGGTTTTAGTGCTTAAAACCCAAGTTTGGGCACACGCAACCTTCATGCATGTGTGTTCTTCAACCAAGCTTCTATACCAATGACTTTTGTTAGTTAAAACATGTATTTTCCTCTATTCAAAACAGGTTTTCGTCGTGATTAACTAGAAGTAGAGATAAAGATACATGGATGCTTGGTTTTGGACTCAAAAACTCATCTTTTTGTACATGCAACCTTGTTGCATGTAAGAGTTTAGACCCAAGCATCAAAACCACGAAATTTTGGATGTTACATCAAGTTTATTTTAATAGTATATGGATTAAATTGAGTTTCGAGCATTATATGATGATTTGGGAAGATTAGAAACGAAGAACTAGATGTTTTAACGGTAAAACCTTGATTTAGATCCGTTATGATGTCCAGTTGTTATGAAACTCATATTATTGAATAGGATAACCAGTGGGATGATTAAATCATGATTGTGATGGTTTTAGATCATTCTTTGGAATGATAAATCGAAGTCAGATGTTGATTAAATGTTGAAATTTGAAAGTTAATGATTTTAGCATGATATGCTAATTTAAATAATGACTTGACTTCTAAATACCACACACTACTAAATGAGATTCAAATAAGTTTGAATCAATATGTATGGGTGTAAGGTGTATTGAAACTAGTTGTATACGTGTGATTTACAACTAGGTGTTGGTAAAGGAAGTCAAGCAACGGATTTCAAAATATACAGTTTTGATAAGTTGTATATGATTAAGAACATGTGTAGATTAATTTCTACACATGGGTTGTTTGATAAAAGCCTCAATGAGGTTTTGAATGAATATGAAAAGTAAAACAGGTCAAATGAATTAGATATATAAATAACACAAGTTGTGTGTTCACGTTGTTAAATCCTGTTATATGTGAATATATAATAGGAAGAGGAGGTGAATCTAGTTCTAGAAGGTCTGGAAAGGAATTGGAGATTGTTGATAGCTTTCCAAATCAAGGTAAGTCACCCGTTATTGTTGAGTTTGTTTAATGTTGTGAAAATGAATCACATATATTGTGATCATGTGAACAAAACTCAATTGGTGATACACATGGATATGAACCATGTGATGAATGTGATATAGTGATGACCTACAGGTGTGTAGGCATTCATGTTTGCTTTAATTGATATTAATTCATATGAGTGTGGATAATATTGTTGAAAGTATGTCGAAATGGTTCATTTGAATGCGAACTAAGGAGGTGGTGGACAACTAAGTTGATCTACAATGATGTAGACAACTGTTTGTTATACGTAAGTATAATTGGTTCACTTGTATGTGAACAAATTGTGATTGATTTACCTTATATGATTCACAAGGTGTGTGAACATATGAATTGGGAGTATAATTGATGTAAACACAAGTGAATGTGTTCAAATTGTGTGTAAGTTACCAAATTGATTGAACTTGTAGTTAAAGGGCTGGGTGAATCCACACTACGAGTAATTGTGCATTTAGCATATATATATATATATATATATATATATATATGATTCGTTGATTTGGTTGATATGAAAATAAATGTTTTGTGGAGTATGTAGACTTACGTTAATTTTGTTTTAACAACTGTTAGTAAATAGTATGTTTACAGGTGTTTTATGATTCACAAGGTGTGTGAACATGTGGTGATCTACGAATGTGTAGATGTTAAATATATATATAAATGATTGTGGTTATTTTTGTTGCATGATTCACAAGGTGTGTGAACATGTGGTGATCTACGAATGTGTAGATGTTAAATATATATATAAATGGTTGTGGTTATTGTTGTTTAATGATTCACAAGGTGTGTGAACATGTGATGATCTACGAATGTGTAGATGTTAAATTGGTAATGTGCATGCTTTGATTCACAAGGTGTGTGAACATAAGACTTGCAATTCCAATATAATTGATTCACAAGGTGTGTGAACAAATGGTGAATTGGTAATGTGCATACTTTGATTCACAAGTTGTGTGAACATAAGACTTGCAATTCCAATGTAATTGATTCACAAGGTGTGTGAACAAATGGTGGATTGGTAATGTGCATGCTTTGATTCATAAGGTGTGTGAACATAAGACTTGTAACTCCAATGTAATTGATTCACAAAGTGTGTGAACAAATGGTGGATTGGTAATATGCATGCTTTGATTCACAAGGTGTGTGAACATAAGACTTGCAATTCCAATGTAATTGATTCACAAAGTGTGTGAACAAATGGTGGATTGGTAATATGCATGCTTTGATTCACAAGGTGTGTGAACATAAGACTTGCAATTCCACTGTAATTGATTCACAAAATGTGTGAACAAATGGTGGATTGGTAATATGCATGATTTGATTCACAAGGTGTGTGAACATAAGACTTGGAATTTGTGACAATTGCGTACGGAAAATTCGGCATTAATGACGTGAGCACATTTGGTCGTGCTTGAAATCCACGATGATTTAGCAATTTTAATCATTACAAGTTGATAGTGTGTGAAAAATGATGAACGTGGGCGAAAACCGTGCGCAAAACGGAGTTCGTATGCTCCCGAAATCGCGAAACGAAGATAAGATCAAAATTGGAAGAAAAGAGGCTGGGGAGTTACGCCCCGGGCCAAACTTCGATGTGGGGCGGTGCGCCCGGGGTCACTATGTCGGCAATATTGCTTAAATCGAGCAGATGGCTTCCAGAAGTTATTTTTTTCTTCTGTCACGACCTTGTAAGACTTCCAGACGAAGAAAACTCATATTTTCACCATGAAATCATCATTTTGAAGGCTTCTAATCGCTTGGATCGCATCTAGGATCGTATATACAAGTCCTGATTATCGTTTTGCATTCAGAAATCCGTCAGATTAGGTAACGGTTCATTTTAACCTTCTAGTTTGATTATGATTGATTAGATCTTCATTTTGAACGTAAGGAGATAGTTAGGGTGGTTGATTAGCCTAGATGATGGCTAGGATTGATTATAAACGAAGAACACGATGTTTTAACGGTTAAATCCTTGTTTTGATCCGTTATATTGCCCGGTTTGCATGAAATCATACCCATGATTATAATGGTTTAAACCTTTTGATTATGACAATGTAGGTGATTAGTTTGATTAATCTTTGAAATGCAAGGTTGAATCCAAGTGTTTCAAACTAATCACAACCATTAACATACTCATTGGAATGATTATCTGATGTTTATGATAACAGTCAGATTAGTATGTTAAACATGGTTATTACACCTATCCTAATGCTACATTGTGATATTTCATGATATTTGGGTAATCAATAACAAGGATTAATCATTCCTAAGCCATTAAACCATCTAGAAACTGTTTTAGCATTATAATCAACATTAACTATTTGGTTAATCCTAGATTATTCTGATTAATCAAGAGTGTCATCAACCTTGTATTAGGAATCTAATTCAATGTAGGTTCCTACATTATCATACATTGTATGATACAACATCAAAATAAATAATTAAAAACCTAATATCGGTTTGATGACTTTCAAGGAAATGTCTTTGACATTGGACGTTCAGAAAGATCTAATCAGTAAGTTAAAACCTAAATAACTCATTAAATATAAAATAATGCAGACTTACACTATTATCACCAGTCTGCGAGTTATCTGCTACCTTTATATTATCAGGTGAGTTTCGTACAACTCCTTTTCTTTTTAATCTTTTATAAACATCGGGGAACACTGTTGAACTTTTTGGAACTATATGATATGTATCACTGTTATCTGAGTGATTTCATGTGATTGTTGCGAACTTGTGGATTTCATGGGATTTTGCCTGAGAACAGAACACTATCACAGAAATTAAAAGTCCTCATTTTTATACTGTATCTAGTGAACCCATGTGGGGCCGAACGGGGAAACATAGATAATACTATCGGCTGACCACCCATTTGCTGGGAGCTGCAAATCCCCTTGTGTGAATGTTTGTTTCCTGTTTTTAGAAGTTCTTAATGTTGTGATAGACATTAAGATAATGAGGCTCCAAGATATTACCGACGGGTAGTATCTTATAGAACAAGAACGTCAGAAAGGAACTGGATACAGGTCCCATGGTTATCTGGAATTGAACATTTTGAGAACTTATAATTACATATCATATCATATTGTGGAACTTGAACTGTATGATCTCACCAGCTTTGTGCTGACGTTTCAAATTTAAATCTTTTTGCAGGAAGACAGTGACCAACCGGTGAGGCAGCACTTTAAACACTTGTAATTAAATAAATGTAATAAACTTAGATTATGTAATGTAATATTGGTTGTGATTACGACATCCTTGTAATGTATTTCTTTTAAGTTAATATGTGTGCTTGTGATATCGGATCAAGTAAGTCACCCCTCATCTCGAAGACATCACCACTATGTTTCCGCAACCTTTTCAGTGACATCATGATGAGGTGACGAGAGGTGGGGGTGTGACACAATTCCAATGTAATTGACTCACAAGGTGAGTGAACAAAAGATGATCTACAGTAGTGTAGACATTTCAAAATTCAAGAGTCAAATTGTTTAATTTTGACTTTTGGGAAATATGATGTACAACTGGAGTTTTGTGTGCACATGTATGTATGGTGTTAAATTATAACGATTGTGCATGAATTGGTGATTCATGGGGTTTTGGGTGGAAAAGACCCATTAGTAAATCGTTATGTATGTGATTGAATGTTGTTACCAAATTATATTTGGGACATCAGTAGTGTATCCATATGGTGTTATGGAATACACTTGGTAAAATAGTTGGGTAAACTTACTTAGTTCTAACGAACTAATGGTGATTTAAATGTGGTGTTTACAGGTACAAAAGAGTAAGGTGAACGGCAATGGTGATCAGGATCGAACAAAAATATTTGAGTGGTGAATTGAAGTTAACTTATTATAAGTATGTAGAAATACTTAGACATGTTTTTAATGTTTGAATGATTAAAAATGTGTGTGTTTACAAACAAAACACAAAAAGTTTTCTAGGACCTAAACAAAATTCTTAATAAATGTTTTAAATATCCGGATGGGACATAAAGTGACAGTGGGTGCCACATGTTGGTATCAGAGCAATGGTTTGAGGGATTCAAGTGCGTTATGAACACTTGAACTCAAACTTGAAGCTCTTGATAAAGAAAAGAGGAAGTTGTTCGATCTAAGATTCGATCACAAAGCCGAACTCACCAGGTATGATGTATCTGTAAAGTGTTGTTTAAGGTTGTGTGGAAGTATATGAATATGAAACCACATGGGGTGGTATTTGGATTGTTGAAATTGATTAATGTTATGATAAATTGCATAACTAATAAAAGTGTCATTATATGTTTAAAATAATTGACACTGATAATAGGAGACGATTCACATTCGTGTGAAACTAATGTAAGACCACTGGTGTGTGGCATTAATATCAACATGTAAGTCCATAATGAAATGGCGTTGGTGTTTATCATGTAAGTCCTCATTTTTGTGGCGCTGGGGGTAATCCATGTACATGTACGTGATAATAAGTTACCCATTTTGTCGAATTTGTAGTTATAGAACTTGTTTTGTTTTAAACCAATATTCCTAACTTGTGTGAAACAGTGAACGTAAAGACACGGGTATATGGTGCATATCTTTCTATGCCTGGCCAGCTTAGTAACATATACACGATATGAACGTATATTTGAGAACATTGTTTCATATTAGTATATGGAAGAATTGGTAAGGTGTTAGAACATGGTGTATGTGATTTGTTAAAAATCACAATCGTGTCGCTATTAGTTTGAATAGTTGAATAATTCACAAAAGTGTGAATATTCGATAAAGACACGTACATGTAATGTATAATATTAAATATGTGTGATCCATAGAATCAAAACAAACGGGGTAGCATACATATGACATTATATGTCTAAGGCTAGTATAGAATTTATTGTCACAACTGTGTAATGACTGATGAATATCATCAGGGGATGAATGAAATTGATATCTCCGAGGTGCGGAGAATTGTGTGAAATGTGTGGTTAAAGCCTTAGAGTTATTTTATCTTTTTATATAAAGGAGATAAAAATATATGTATGAAAGTGTTGTGTGTAAACTAGAAGTAAGGATATGAAGTGTCTAATTCTAGTACACGATACTTAATATTAATTCACAGTTGTGTGAAGGTGGTGATAAATTTTAAATTTAAATTATAAAAAGAATGATCCACAAGGGTGTGGACTTTTATTATTAATGTATGGAATGAAGTGATTCACAAGAGTGTGAACACCCATGCAAATAATTATAGTTTGAGATGATTTACAATGGTGTGAACATCTATATGGGGCTGATAATCGAATTGATTCACAAGAGTGTGAACATTCGTTTAAATATAAGAATTAATGGACATCCACAGTATGTGGGAATGGGGATTATTGGGTAGAGCTAACCTATTAACAAAGTTTGATATGTAAACTTTGTAGTCTATATATAACCCTTAGTTGTTTGGCTAGGGATTTGTAATGTGGATTAGTGCATATGTGTGGTGATATCCACATATGTGTGGAGATAATGCCCAAATGTTATTGGGTAAGTATACATAAGAATGAGTGACTCATTAGTATGTTTGAATCGAGTTAAACTTTGACTAGTTGTCAAAATTGAAATTAAACACAAATGTGTGTTACTTTGAATCACAGTAGTGTGATCATTATTTGGTAGTTTAACTTGTTATATGATAACATGATGTGAAATAAGAATGATTCTCAATGGTGAGAACATTCAAAGCGAATATGAATTAAGGTGTTGAAATTCCGGTTGGGAATTTAAAATAAGGCAATGAATAGTTGTTAATGCCTAAAACAGGAAGAGAGGATTATTCACCTATTAAGTTGAAAGACAATAAAAATAGTTGACACCTCAAATTTGATTGATGAATATCAAATTGAATTAAAGGGGTATGATACGATTTTGGTCATTGTAGATCGGTTGACTAAAAGTGCTCATTTTATTCCTATTCGTGAATCGTATTCTTCCGAGAAAATGGCTGAAGTGTACGTGAAAGAAATAGTGTCGCGTCACGGGATACCAGTGACGATTGTGTCTGATCGAGACACACGATTGACTTCTCATTTCTGGGAGAATTTTCAAATGAAATTGGGCACAAAACTGTTGTTGAGCACGGCGTATCATCCTCAGACTGATGGTAAGAGTGAACGGACCATTCAGACATTGGAGAATATGTTACGAGCGTGTAATATTGATTTTGGACGTAGTGGGGATGATTATCTACCTCTGGCGAAATTTTCCTATAACAACAGTTATCATTCTGGGTTGGGAATGCCTCCATATGAAATATTATATGGGAGGCGGTGTAGTACTCTCGTTTGCTAGGGAGAGGTTGGCCTGCGAGAGCGTGAAATTAAAGAAATACTGAATGAAATAAATCAACGAATTGATCAAATTTGAGCTCACGTGAAGGAGACACAAGACCGTCAAAGGTCGTATGCAGATAAACGAAGACGATCAATTGAATTTCAAGTGGGAGACTTTGTGTTGTTAAAGGTTTCCCCTTGGAAGGGTGTAATTCATTTTCGTAAACGAGGAAAATTAAGTCCACGTTTTATCGGACCATTCAGAATTATAGCTCGGATTGGCAAGGTTGCCTATCGCTTAGAGCTACCGGAGGAGTTGAGTGGGATTCATAATACATTCCACGTGTCATATTTGCGAAAGTGCTTGGCGGACGAATCGGCTTATGTGCCGAAGGAGGGTTTGGTGTTTGATGATAAACTCAATTATATGGAGAAACCGGTGGCTATCTTGGATAGAAAAGTCAAGCAACTTCGGAATAAAACAATTAACCAAGTAATGGTGCAATGGAAGAACAGGCGAGGTTCGGATGCTACGTGGGAGTCCTAGGATGAAATGCGGAAATTTTATCCTTTTCTTTTTATGTATAACCGGTTTCGAGGACGAAACCTTTGGAAGGAGGGGAGATTTGTAACGATCGGTTTTCAGAAATCGTACACATTTGAAATAATCATTACTAGAGTGATTGTGATTGTTACAAATTGAATATATGCGAGAAATGATGAACGTAGGCGAAAACCGTGCGCAAAACGGAGTTACGGATTGTCCGGAATCGCGAAATGAAGAAAATTATAAAGATATTATGTTTTGGAACGCTTCGCGGTAGGCGAAGGCTTTATGAGCCTCTCTTCGCGGTACGCGACGAACCCAAAATATCTGAGGATCCCGAATCGCTTCGCGGTACGCGAAAATCCCTTGAACACTCCTTCGCGGTACACGACGGGTGTGGCGGTTTGACAGATATTTATCCTTTCAGAAATTATGCAAGAATTTTATTTTATTTTCATTCTCTCGACCTCAAACACACATACAGAAGTTCTGATCAAATTTTATCATCAAGATCAGTGTTCTAAAGTCATCTAAACGTTCGGGTTGAACCATGGATCGTTTCTACCCGTTCGGATCATCGTATTACAATCAGAAATCCGTTCGAATGGTAACGATTCGTTTTATCTCACTGATTTTAATAGTATATGGATTAAATTGAGTTTTGAGCATTATATGATGATTTGGGATGATTAGAAATGAAGAACTAGATGTTTTAACGGTAAAACCTTGATTTAGATCCGTTATGATGTGCGGTTGTTATGAAACTCATAATATTGAATAGGATAACCTGTGGGATGATTAAATCATGATTGTGATGGTTTTAGATCATTCTTTGTAATGATAAATCGAAGTCAGATGTTGATTAAATGTTGATATTTGAAAGTTAATGATTTTAGCATGATATGCTAATTTAAATAATGACTTGACTTTAAATTCCACACACTACTAAATGGGATTCAAATAAGTTTGAATCAATATGTATGGGTGTAAGGTGTATCGAAACTACTAGTATACGTGTGATTTACAACTAGGTGTTAGTAAAGGAAGTCAAGCAACGGATTTCAAAATATACAGTTTTGATAAGTTGTATATGATTAAGAACATGTGTAGATTAATTTCTACACATGGGTTGTTTGATAAAAGCCTCAATGAGGTTTTGAATGAATATGAAAAGTAAAACATGTCAAATGAATTAGATATATAAATAACACAAGTTGTGTGTTCACGTTGTTAAATCCTGTTATATGTGAATATATAATAGGAAGAGGAGGTGAATCTAGTTCTAGAAGGCCTGGAAAGGAATTGGAGATTGTTGATAGCTTTCCAAATCAAGGTAAGTCACCCGTTATTGTTGAGTTTGTTTAATGTTGTGAAAATGAATCACATATATTGTGATCATGTGAACAAAACTCAATTGGTGATACACATGGATATGAACCATGTGATGAATGTGATATAGTGATGACCTACAGGTGTGTAGGCATTCATGTTTGCTTTAATTGATATTAATTCATATGAGTGTGGATAATATTGTTGAAAGTATGTCGAAATGGTTCATTTGAATGCGAACTAAGGAGGTGGTGGACAACTAAGTTGATCTACAATGATGTAGACAACTGTTTGTTATACGTAAGTATAATTGGTTCACTTGTATGTGAACAAATTGTGATTGATTTACCTTATATGATTCACAAGGTGTGTGAACATATGAATTGGGAGTTTAATTGATGTAAACACAAGTGAATGTGTTCAAATTGTGTGTAAGTTACCAAATTGATTGAACTTGTAGTTAAAGGGCTGGGTGAATCCACACTACGAGTAAATGTGCATTTAGCATATATATATATATATATATGATTCGTTGATTTGGTTGATATGAAAATAAATGTTTTGTGGAGTATGTAGACATACGTTAATTTTGTTTTAACAAATGTTAGTAAATAGTATGTTTACAGGTGTTTTATGATTCACAAGGTGTGTGAACATGTAGTGATCTACGAATGTGTAGATGTTAAATATATATATATATAAATGATTGTGGTTATTGTTGTTGCATGATTCACAAGGTGTGTGAACATGTGGTGATCTACGAATGTGTAGATGTTAAATATATACATATATATAAATGATTGTGGTTATTGTTGTTGCATGATTCACAAGGTGTGTGAACATGTGGTGATCTACGAATGTGTAGATGTTAAATATATATATAAATGGTTGTGGTTATTGTTGTTGCATGATTCACAAGGTGTGTGAACATGTGATGATCTACGAATGTGTAGATGTTAAATTGGTAATGTGCATTCTTTGATTCACAAGGTGTGTGAACATAAGACTTGCAATTCCAATATAATTGATTCACAAGGTGTGTGAACAAATGGTGAATTGGTAATGTGCATACTTTGATTCACAAGTTGTGTGAACATAAGACTTGCAATTCCAATGTAATTGATTCACAAGGTGTGTGAACAAATGGTGGATTGGTAATGTGCATGCTTTGATTCACAAGGTGTGTGAACATAAGACTTGAAATTCCAATGTAATTGATTCACAAAGTCTGTGAACAAATGGTGGATTGGTAATATGTATGCTTTGATTCACAAGGTGTGTGAACATAAGACTTGCAATGCCAATGTAATTGATTCACAAAGTTCGTGAACAAATGGTGGATTGGTAATATGCATGCTTTGATTCACAAGGTGTGTGAACATAAGACTTGCAATTCCAATGTAATTGATTCACAAAATGTGTGAACAAATGGTGGATTGGTAATATGCATGATTTGATTCACAAGGTGTGTGAACATAAGACTTGCAATTCCAATGTAATTGACTCACAAGGTGAGTGAACAAAAGATGATCTACAGTAGTGTAGACATTTCAAAATTCAAGAGTCAAATTGTTTAATTTTGACTTTTGGGAAATATGATGCACAACTGGAGTTTTGTGTGCACATGTATGTATGGTGTTAAATTATAACGATTGTGCATGAATTGGTGATTCATGGGGTTTTGGGTGGAAAAGACCCATTTGTAAATCGCTATGTATGTGATTGAATGTTGTTACCAAATTATATTTGGGACATCAGTAGTGTATCCATATGGTGTTATGGAATACACTTGGTAAAATAGTTGGGTAAACTTACTTAGTTCTAACGAACTAATGGTGATTTAAATGTGGTGTTTACAGGTACAAAAGAGTAAGGTGAACGGCAATGGTGATCAGGATCGAACAAAAATATTTGAGTGGTGAATTGAAGTTAACTTATTATAAGTATGTGGAAATACTTAGACATGTTTTTAATGTTTGAATGATTAAAAATGTGTGTGTTTACAAACAAAACACAAAAAGTTTTCTGGGACCTAAACAAAATTCTTAATAAATGTTTTAAATGTCGGATGGGACATAAAGTGACAGTGGGTGCCACAGTGAACAAACAACTTGAAATGTCTAGGTAAAGATGATAACGAATCAAACACGAGAAAGTTAACAATAATCCTATATTGGTTAACACAACGGGATTGGAAATCAAATAAAACAAATAAGCATTTGGTCCCCAAATCCCTTCGCGGTACGCAAAGAAACGCGGAAAAAATCGTACACCAACAGCGGATCAGACTGCCTTGGTGGTACGCAGCGGCTCTCGGTCACAGAACCTAACTACTTTGCCCTTGGTGGTACACCAAGAATCCCGAGGAGCTTCTTGGCGCTACGCGACGAGTCCCTGAACTCAAATACTTTATAAATACCAACCCATTTCCTCAGTTCCTCTCACTTCACTTCTTTTCCCCATTCTCGAACTCCAGCCCGACTCTCGACCCAAAAAACTTGGCAGGAGCATCTTCAGTCCTCGGGAACCTCAACTCAAGCTTGTTGCTGAGTTATATTGAAGATTTGGAAGCTCGAGACTTGAAGGAAGCACTAAAAGGGCCCGTTTATGCAATCACATCCTTGTAACAGCTGTGTAGCCCTCATCAACCTCATTCTAAGCATTCAAACTTATGTCCTAGTTGGATTCTAGCTTCCAAGACCTATTGAGGTAGTTCCAAATGGCCTATTACACTTAAAAACCCACATGCAAGCTAATAAACACACATGCAACTCCAAGAACGAACACCAACATAAATTTGATATGATTGTTAGCTGATTCTTGATATAATAGTACTGATTTATGCATATATTTGATTAGAAATGAGTTTTGATTGTATTTTGTGGCTATTTATGCTAGTTACTATATAAGGAAACTATAATGCGCATGGTGATTGTTAGAATGTATTCTAGACATGCAAGATGCTTTCAAATGATGATTCATGCCTATTGATGTGTTAATTAACATGTTGGAATTGATAAATTTGAGAAAATAGAGTTTAGGTTCATATATTTCTAAAAATGGAAACTTTGTGTTTAAAGAACACGCATTGCATGTGTATATTTTCTAGGATAAGATATTATGATGATGAAGGTCATAGAAAGATGTTAGGAATGTTTGATTGTTGTGAGAACGAGCTTTGTGCATAACTTTATATAAATAGAAACTTTAATTGGGGATCTTCTGAAAACGGAATGTGGTTACATAAATGGTAATGAAATATGATAGAATATACTATAGTAAGATGATATGAAGGCATTTGTATGATTATTTGGGTGAAAACATGTTAATACAGCTAACTTGCCAAATATAGTAACTTTAATTAACTAGAAATGATTGGTGAACATACTTCATGATATTGTCACACCCCAACCGACGGCGGAATACGTCGGGGCGCGAGTTTGACTGCTCGAAAGCTCATGGTGCTATTATAGCATTTCGATATTTAAAGCATCATTATTACAAATTAATTACCACATTCATTGAAGCACAACAAACATTGCATGAATTCAATATCTAATGTATTACAATAAAAATTCTATACACTGTTTTAAGAATTAAAATAGGTCTTTAATCAAATCCTATGTCTTCATCATGTCTTCCTTAGCCTGTCACACATGTAAAATAGAGTTTTTCAACTATTTGCATAGTTGGTGAGTTCACACACTAAGTTTAAATAATAGGTATAAAAAGGATGCAAACTATAGCCTAACTAGATATGTATTATAAGCATAGCATGTATAGATGTTTGAATAAACTGAATGAATAAATGAATAACAATAGCTTGTGTCCAAACAAGTATCAATACAAACTGTTAATTCAAGTATGGTCATACTATAAGTTAACATTTGTATTTCTACAAGTTTGCTAGGTGTACTTTTCACCTTTTTCACACAATGACAAAAGACAATGCAAAGATGGTATCTAACACATCTTAGGCTACTAAATACTAGCTTGCTTGACTGGCAACACACATAGAATCAACACATTGTATAAAGCTTAGCATCTAACACATAAAGCTAACTAGGTCTAAGGCTTGCATCATAGATTGAATGAATAATAGAATTAAAATAAGTTTGAATAGAACATGTGTAACATCCTAAAAACAAAAAATGTAAAAGGGAGTATGAAGAAACTCACTTGATAGATTGGCTAAATCCAAAGTCTTTCATTGTAGTGTGGAAGGAATGAATGTAGCACAACTAATCCTAGATTTATAGGAATCAACTTATAAGCTAAGTATTCCTAAAGTTCAAGTTGTGGTATACTAAGTCTATACCATTCCAGGGTTTTCTCAAAGATATGTCTAAAATTAATATTACATAAGTTTAAGATTTAAGAATACAACAGGAAGTAAATATGCAGTCATATTTTGTTAAATAAATAAAGGTGCAACATCATTTTTTTAATTTTATTTATTTATCTAGTAGTAAGTTTTATGGTGTCAAAATAATATGTTTAGTGTGTAAATAGTTGCTAATTGTCCTTTATCCTATAAATTTAAATAGAAAATTCATTCAATAAATATTTATAAAAAGTTATTCATTTGCTTGGAATATTGTATAAAATTGTTTTACATTTGTTTTGTATTATATTTTGCGATAAACATGTTTTAATTATTTTCTAAAGAAAAAAAAACAAGCTTCTGCCATAAAATTTATAATATATTAATATAATCCTATTTTGATTGAAAAAAATGGTATTTTTTAATAATGTAGTCTTAAATACACAAATATTCAAGTGTGTGTGTGTTTATAAATTCAGAATAATAACCAATTTGTAAAACTAAATTTGTTTGTTTATTTATATTATTCAAATTATAAGATTTAAGATAGTTTAAAACTAATTAACAGTCATTTAAAATAAAGTGTAGTTATTTATTAATTAAAAACTGATTTCCAGGGTTAATAATATCATCTTAAGATTTTATAATTTTTTTTCCCGATTTTATTTATAAAAAAATAAGGCTGAAAAGGGTTAAATGGCAAAAACCCGGTTTTAATCGCGGGTGCCTGGTTTCGAGCCCGGGTCACCACTCTAGCCCAGCATAAATCTTACCATTAGGCTAAAGGGTGATTTGCTGAAAAGTTTGGTTCTCGTTTATCCTTATTCCGAGTTCCTAATTGATTCCCAAATCGGATGAACCCCAGATATGGGTTCGATCAAATTCAGTCGATAGCGTAATCGTGAGCCCCTGATGTAATTGGGCTATTTTTCCTATGCAAGAATCAATTATAGTGGAGTGATAAATCACCTGAAAAGCGTGCAGGAAGATAGAGTTCGAGTGAGCCGGAGATCCGTTTCAAGTCGTGGCTCTATTCCGAGGATTCAAAGTGTTTTAGATGGGGTTTCCAATATGAACAGCTTCAGAATGAATTCACAATGAATGTGTGTCTTTAGTTTAGTTTAATTGTGTCTCTTTTACTCATTTATGATTCCCCATTTGGTCGTGCTCCTTTACAGCGATTAAACCGTGTCAACCATGGTTTATTTTAGCAATTCGCTAGCTGGATTTATTCGTGATTGAAGCATAGACGTGTTGTTATTCAAATTCCAAATTTAGGAACGAGCCTTAGTCAATCACAAGTAGGAACCGATTAGGAGGGATTCGATCCCTGGTTCGTTTGGGAAGAAGAAATGGAGGATTGGGTTTTTGACCCTTTAAGTCCCTCAATTTCTTGAGTTATACAAAATTCGTTTGAACTTTCTATGTTAATAAATTAGTTTTATTACTTAAAATTCTAGTCACCTAAATCTTCTAGAGTTATTATTTGAGGTGAAAAGATTTATAAAAGTTCATAAAACATTTTATGTTACATCAAATATAATTGTTATAAAGGTATTTGTAATTGATTATGCATCCAATAATTTAAAAACATACTTAATGAATTTTCTGTTTAAAGCCTAATAAAATCACTTATGAATAAAGCTTTATTATGTATGACACCCGGCAATTTCAGGTAAATTGAAATTCTTACAACTCTGTATTTCCATTCATACTTCTTGCATTTTATTTAATTAGGTTTAATTAAATGAGTTAAACACAAACAACTGTGAAACGATAATTCTAGAAACTATTGAATCGTACATTGCACATTGGTTTGGAAACCAAGTATGACAAACACAAACACAAAACATTTGAGGAATTATTGAATTGTATATTGCACATTGATTATGTTTAATCAAGCATGCAAACATTTCATAAAAGACGAACACAAACGATCATCGATAATTCGAGGAATTATCGAAAAACACACGAGTCTTACGAACGTTGGTGAACAAACATTAATCAAACAAATGTGCTAATCATGAACTAGAAGTTAAGGATAGACGTTACGAGTCGAACGCAAACAAAATCGAATAATCGAAATAAAAAAACTAAGGAATGGAGCCTTCGTGGTACGCCAAGAGCCCTAGGCGAATTCCTTGGTGGTACGCGAAGCAGGAGCGGGAGTTTGAACTCCGAAATCCTTGGCAGTACGCAACTGGTCCCAGAAGACAAAAATCTTATTAAAACAACCCCATTCTCTCACATCCGGTTTCTTTACCCAAAAACTTGAATCTTCTTCTCATCTACTCGAACAAACTCCGACCAAACCTCTCTCAAACCTCTGTTGATCTATCTTAAGCCTTTCCACTTGCTTTTCTTGAAGATTGAAGCCATTGGAGCCCAAGAAAGGTTTTGGAAGCTAGCAAGAAGCAAGGATCAACATCATCCACCAACATCTGGGCCTCTAGGAGCTGTTTCAACTCGAATCTCCTCACCTAAGGTTGTTTTATGAGCTTATGCATACTACATCGAACATGAAAGGGGTGAAAACCAACATGCATGAACATCCGCCCACATGCAACTGCTTGTGGCTCACCTGCACGAAATTGTTGATGCTCTTGTGTGATTTTAATGTATTTTCACAAAGATTTATTGATGATTTGTAAGATTTACCATAAAAGGAAACTTTTATGGTGCATGTTGTAGATTTGTGATGGTCTAGACATGTTAGACATGTCTAGATGTTGTGAAATGTATATTGAGGTGTTTAGAAACAATTTTGGATATTTGGATTTGTGAAAAAACATGATTTTATAGAAATTTACTATTTTTAGAAACTTTTGAAAACCAAAATAGGGATTTTGATGTTTTAACATGTTTTGGTGAATTGTGATTACTAAAATATGTTTAAAAACGATTTCTAAACATATTGGGAACTTTGATTTACGAAAACGGACCTTTAATCGAATACTTACTATTTAAGGAAACTTTATTTGGGCAGAAAATGCATAAGTGATAATTTATACGCAGAAGATACATTTTAAGTGTTAAACGTGTTTTTATAAACATACTAGAAGTAACAGTTTTATGAAATGGAATTTTATAACAACACTTTTCAACAATAGAAACTTTCTAAATATAGAAACTTTCCAGAAGTGGAAACTTTATGATTTCATAACAAGACTTATGTGAAAGCATTACAATTAGAGTCGTAGGATGCATGTTAGTGTCCTACTTGCAGTAAGACACATAAACGAACTAAACACAACAAACGTGTCACCAACGATTCGTCTAGTCAACACAAAAGCCAATACACAAAGACTCGGTTGAGCACACCGACACTTGGAGTTGTAAGGGATACAACACATCACAGAACACATACTCACGACCTATATAATTATAGGTGCTCACTAGCAGGTGCTAGCACTCGCAGTCGCGAGCACACTTAAACCGGAACTACTTTATCAGGTGAGTCAGCTTTGGTTTCAAACCCACATATAATATAATTATATTGACTAGATATCAATCGATATTGTAATGATGTATTCCTGCAAACCCTTAGTTTAAACATTTGATGTTTACTGCTTATGAAAAACATATGCTCTCACCAACCATTGTGTTGACCTTTTACTCGCATGTTTTCTCAGGTAGCTAAGGCACGCGCACAAGGACTACGATGTTAGGATGAAGTCCATGCATCAACTGTAATGTCTTAGGCCATTGAACATTTAATATCATTTTGTTATGTTATGTATTTCTAAGAAACTTAAATCGTTTATGCAACTGTTATCTTATATTGTTTTGAAAACTGTTTTATCAATGCTTCCGCAACTTATGAATTCGAAACTATTTTGACAACTCTTACGTTAAATTCCGCAACTCTGATTTTACAAAACTGTTTTATCTAAGTTATTGAATGTGCGTATGCAACTAGACATGTAGGTCTCGCAACTGTAACGGGAGACTGCGATCCTGCCATGTACCGATGACCGGGTCTCGCGTCGCGCCCTCGGGAAGGCCGTTGTGTGACAAATTGGTATCAGAGCCAGGTTTACTGCTAATTAGGTTTCCATTTAGTGAACTTAGCCAATAACTATTAGTCTCCACACAACACATAGTGTTTAGTATTGTGATACTCGCATACATGATACGCACACTTATTACGCACATTTTAGATATGGCGACACCATCATCACTGCATATGTTTACACACGACGAGGAGGAGCCGATAGCCCCAGCACTACCCGCATCACCTCTATCAATGACCGTTGAGTCACCAAAGGGCTGCTTCGAATGTGGAAAACTATGGCACTTCAAGAAGGATTGCCCACATCTGAATAACAACAACCAACCAAACAACGACAATGGGAACAACAACGGTCCGAAGGGACGAGCTTTCGTTATCGGGGCGAAAGAAGCCAGAAGGGATCCCAACCTTGCAACAGGTACGTATCTCCTAAACGATCATTACGCTTCTGTATTGTTTGATACTGGAGCTGAGAAAAGTTTTATATCTAATGATTTTAGTGAGATCCTTGCCACAACCCCAACACTCTTAGAGGTTGAATATTCAGTAGAGCTAGCTGATGGTAACTGATTGTCACTAAGCACATTCTGATTGTGTCAGTCTATGGGATAAGTATGTTATGAGAACGTCAATCTATAACTTGGTGGATATTGCATGTGTGTGTTGTAGAGTAGGTGAGTAATGTTCAGAAAGTTTGCTTGAGGACAAGAAAAAGATAAGTGTTGGGATGTGATGAGAGGGATTTGGTAATGATTCTAACATTCTTAATGGGATGTTTTTATGTGGTTCAACATGATTATTTATTCGAAATAGAAGCTACCTTGTGTCTTTGTGTGTTTGTAGGTCGAATGAGGCAAGAAAGTGATTTTAGGTGGAAACCGAGCACCGGAAAGCAAGATCGAGCACATCCGAACATTTGAGTATGCGAAATGGAACCCATGAAATTTGAAGAGGCATATCTTGGGCTAGGAGAGGAGTTACGGGACATATAATATATGCAAATCATGTTTCTCGACGAGACGGAGCAGAATATGATATCAGATCAGCCGTAACTTACGCCGGGATGCTAAACCGTAGCTAGAAACCGTAAACCAGAGAGTTCAAGGCGTAAGGTGCAGCTCTAACATACAATTATAGGTTAGAGTATGACAGTTATCCCAATTGTCAAGAAAATGTCACCAGCCCAGTTGTCGAGCCAGTTCATATTACTTATCAATCTGAGGAAGAGAAACAAATTGATTGATTGGACCTTTTTCTATCCAAGATAAATGAGATTTTATCATCAGACCACCTTACAGATCAACAAAGGGTCAAATGCTTAAATTTCGAGTGTGAAGTGCTTTCAATGAGAATTGACATAAGGATGCAATTTTTAGAAGAAGAGAAAGAGGTTGTGGAGAATAATACCACACCAACTCCTTCCATTGCGGATGAACCTTATTCAGTTGATATGGTTGACAACGAAGTGATAAAAAAAGTGGTTATAGATCTTCGAAAGCATGAAGTTGAATGTGTTTATTAGGTAAATGGCATAACACATTATGAACTGGTGACCGAGACTCTCCTAGGTTGTTTTAATCGTCCCTCATTACGTACTATTCAAAGTGACAAAGTTAGGGATGAAGGTTCAAGTATAAAGAAGAGGAAAGTAAGATTACAAGACGTTGGGCAAATCATTCAAAAGTGGTTCCACAAGCATTTTAAGGACATGGTGATTATAAGGAAGAGGAAGTGGACGTGGATCCAACATGTTAACTACCGAGCATATGTTGGCAACTCGGTAGGCAAATGTTCACTTCAACCTCCATGAAAGATACATTGGGTATGGTCTGGCTGAAGACCGTAAACAAAACTTAGCGCTGCATAGGAGGCAACCTATGTGTTTTTATTGATTTTATTTAGCTTGTTTTTTTATTCTTAAGTATTTTCGCATTTAATTTTTTTTGTTATGCTCCTGCCACAATCATCGTTGGAAATAAGTGTGGGGAAGACTTATGGAGATTCATGGTCGCGATAGCATCATTAACAATATCTACAACACGAGGGCAACAAGACCAGGTTCATGTTTCTTTTCCTTCATCACTAATTGTGTTTTTGTTTAGTGTTTTAATCCAAGTCTAGGCTGATAGTTTTGAAGAGACGATTGCATGATTGGAGTTAAATTTTAAAATGCACCATACATTGGGGACAATGTATCTCAAGTGTGTGGATGGGGGATTAAAAAGGAAAATTTTCAAAAATATTGTCTTTAGGTGAACTGGAATGAACATAAAAACTCGATTTGCAAGGCACTAATGGATATCTATTAAGGAAAAGATAAAAGTTTTTAAACATGGTTGTTCCTTTAAGTTTCATAGAGTTTTGCTGACAAAATGATTTTTGGGAAAATTTAAAGAATTGCCTAATTAAGGATATTATGTTTTGAGGTAATTGCATATGTTGCATGTCGGTAACCTTATTCCTCCATATATGTGTGAAATTTTGAGCCTTGGAGTGTAATGTTTGTGAGTTGAATTTCATTTGTTGAGAGTGACCGGTAGTTGAGGATTTTGATAGAACTTGTGTGTTTGGATACACGCTGAAACCTTAAGTAAATAAGTGCACCGAAATGAGAAGGCATTAGGATTACACCAATCTTTCTTTGTTAACATGTTATAAACATGTTTAACCCCCTAGTTAGCCATTTTTGAGCCCATGTTTTGTACAAAAAGTTCCCTATATTTGTTCAACCCTGTAGCCGAGCATGAAAGCAAATCTTATGAAAAATGTGATGAGAATCCAATTTGGTTTAAAAAGAAAAAAAAGAAGGAAAAAAAAGAAAAAAAATAGAAGTCATGTTGAAAATAAAGACAATGTATCGTGGTAATACGAATGTCATTGGTTTAAGTGTATGAGTTGGATTCTTCATCTAATGGCCCACTAAATAGCATATACCCTTCCCCTAGCCAAAGCCAAAAAGCCGAAAAGACCTTTTATTGGTGCTGGTAGAGGTGTGATTGACATACAAGCCTATGTTCATAAGAATCAATATCTGGTTGTGAGTGATATAGTTCCTAGCATATTCTTTGCTAATATTCAGAAACCAAGAAGAGTGATTCATTATGAGGGGTGTGCAACATGTGTAAGAGTTTTAAATCATGTATTTTTAGTTATGAAATTCTTATTTTTGGTTAAAATGGCATCATATGTTTGTCGGCATGTCAACCTCGATTGTGTCAGTCTATGGGATGAGTATGTTATGAGAACTTCAATCTATAACTTGGTGGATATTGCATGTGTGTGTGTTGTAGACAAGGTGACTAATGTTCATAAAGTTTGCTTGAGGACAAGAAAAAAGATAAGTGTGGGGATGTGATGAGAGGGGTTTGGTAATGATTCTAACATGCTTAATGGGATGTTTTTATGTGGTTCGACATGATTATTTATTCGAAATAGAAGCTACCTTGTGTCTTTGTGTGTTTGTAGGTTGAATGAGGCAAGAAAGTGATTTTAGGTGGAAACCGAGCACCGGAAAGCAAGATCGAGCACATCCGAACATTCGAGTATGCGAAATGGAAGCCATGAAATTTGAAGAGGCATATCTTGGGCAAGGAGAGGAGTTACGGGACGTATAATATATGCAAATCATGTTTCTCGACGAGACGGAGCTGAATATGATATCAGATCAGCTGTAACTTACGCCTACGGAGGTGTAACTTACGCCGGGATGCTGAACCGTAGCTAGAAACCGTAAACCAGAGAGTTCAAGGCGTAAGGTGCAGCTCTAACATGCATGTAGGCGTAAGTTACGCCCTACGTCGGGGGGTGGCGGAAAACACCAAATTTTGCGTTTTTTGGGGTATTTAAAGCCTAAATCAACCCTAGTCGACTGTCACACCTTGGGGGCAATTTATTGGGCGATTTTGGAGCATTTTGGAGCATTCTAAAGCCCCGAAACATCAATCCAAACATCAAGATCAAGGTTCCATCATGCAATTTCACATGAAGATTGAATATTCAAGTGTTGCTATGTCCGGCTAAGCTTCTCGTGATCGTCTCCGGGTGAATTGTTAGGTTTGATAACTAGGTTTTATTTTTATTTGTTAAACATTGGTATTGAATTTTTTTTCATAGATTTACAAGTTCAATATTGCTTGATTGTGAGACAATAAACTATTTCCGGTTTGTTTTACAACTTTCAATTCAATCTCATTGCTTGCTTTCATCTATTGTCAAGTTTAATGTTATTGGTTTAATTTTAAAGTATTCTAGAAATCCTACATTTTGTGAAACAAGTAATTATCTGAGTCAACAACATCGGTCTAGTTATCGGTTGTCAACAAAGTCATTGACTTGGTTCCAAATTATAATTGTTTAATAATCTAAGCATGAATCATGTCTATGTGATTTCCATTTAACAAATCAAGATATACCTAGTTGTTTTACTAACTTGAAACCTGGAGAGATCACCTTCTTTATACATTGTTACAAATTTTTAATTTACGTTTTAGCTTACTTAAGTTTGTTTTACATAAAACCCAAAATACAACTTTCAAGTTTATTTTCTTAAATGCATTTAATTAGATAAACGAAATTATATAAAACTGACCACATGCTCCTCGTGGATACGATACCTGACTTACCCTAGCTACCTAGGTTAATTAGGTTTTTGCATGACCCCAACGATAGGTCATCAACTACCACCACCTCGACAAGTGGAGTTACGCATAGATCTCGCGCCGGGAGCAGCGCCTATCACACGAGCACCCTGTCGACTTGCACCTTCGGAGATGCAAGAGCTGTCCAATCAACTACAAGAGCTTTTGGACAAGGGCTTCATTAGACCAAGCTTCTTACCGTGGGAGCTCCTGTCTTATTCGTGAAGAAGAAGGATGTCATGTTTCGCATGTGCATCGACTATCGTGAATTGAACAAAGTGACAATCAAGAATCGTTATCCCCTACTAATCTAAGATCGATTTGCGATCTAGGTACCATCAGTTGAGAATCCAAGAGGAAGACATTCCAAAGACAACTTTTCGTACTCGGTATGGCCATTACGAGTTTTTGGTCATGCCATTTGGGTTGACTAATGCACCCGCAGTATTTATGGATCTCATGAATAGAGTGTGCAAACCATACCTCAACAAGTTTATCATTGTTTTCGTAGATGATATACTCATCTACTCCAAAACCCAGGAAGAACGCAAAGAGCATCTTCAACTGGGTCTTGAACTCTTACGGCAGGAGAAGTTGTATGCTAAGCTCTCCAAATGCAATTTCTGGATTCGGGAAGTCCAATTTTTGGGACATGTTGTCAATGAACAAGGAATACACGTGGATAAATCCAAGAGAGAGGCGATCAAGAACTAGGAAGCACCGAAGACCCCAACTGAGGTGCGACAATTCCTAGGCTTAGCAGGCTATTATCGACGATTCATTAAGGGATTTTCCAAGATAGCCCAACCACTCAAAACTCTCACCCACAAAGATTAGAAATATCTCTGGACTGACAAGCAGGAAGCTGCATTCCAACTCCTAAAACAAAAGCTCTGTAGTACACTATCTTATCTCTTCCTGATGGAACGGACGATTTCGTAGTATAATGCGACGCCTTGATACAAGGACTCGGCTGCATGCTGATGCAGTGAGAGAAGGTGATCGCACATGCTTCTCGACAATTGAAAGTCCACAAGAAGAACTAAACCACTCACGACCTGGAACTTGGAGCTGTGGTATTCGCAGTCAAGATTTGGAGACACTACTTGAATGGTACAAAGTGTACTATATACACTGATTACAGGAGCCTCCAACACATATTCGAGTAAAAGGAACTGAACATACGACAACGTCGCTCGCTCGAACTCCTAAACGACTATGAGTGTGCAATAAAGTATCACCCGGGAAAAGCCAGCGTTGTGGCTGACGCCCTAAGTCGGAAGAATACCTCGAAACCCAAGAGGGTACGAGCTTTACAACTCACCATTCATCCCAATCGCCCTGTGCAGATATGTAGTGCCCAAGTTGAGGCATTGAAGGAAGAAAACCTAATGGTCGAATCACTGAAAGGAATGGAGAAACAACTCGAAGTAAAAGCCGATGGCTTACACTATTTCATGGAATGCGTCTGGGTTCCACACCACGGAAACTTACGAGACCTAGTGATGGACGAAGCTCATAAGTCTTGGTATTCCATTCACCCTAGATCAGACAAGATGTATCATGATCTGAAAGTTCTTAATTGGTGGCTAAACATGAAAGCCGACATCGCCACATACGTGAGAAAATGATTGACTTGCGCCAAATTCAAGGTTGATACCAGAAACCATCTGGATTACTCACACAACCAGAGATTCCCACGTGGAAGTGGGAACAAATCTCTATGGACTTAATTACCAAATTATCCCGTACTCCTAGAGGATGTGACACTATCTGGGTAATTGATGATTGACTGACCAAGTCCGCACATTTCCTTGCGATCAAGGAAAATGACAAGATGGAATAACTAGCCAGAATATACGTTAAGAAAGTAGACTCGCGTCATGGAGTGCCAATCTCCATCATTTCGGATCGAGAAGCCAGATTTACTTCGAACTTCTGGAAACCATTGCAAAAGTCGCTTGGTACGCGGTTGAATATGAGTACAACATATCACCCACAAACCGATGGTCAGAGCGAAGACATGCTACGAGCGTGCGTAGTACACTTCGGCAACAGCTGGGAAACTCATCTACCATTGGTAGAGTTCTCATACAACAAAAGCTACCACACGAGCATAAAGGCAGCGCCTTTTGAGGCCCTCTATGGCAGGAAATGCCAGTCACCCATCTGTTGGGCGGAAGTGGGAGACAATCAGCTCACTAACCCGAAACTTGTCCACAAAATAACTGAGAAGATTGTGCAAATCAAAAACCGTATGGCAGCAGCTCGCGATCGTCAGCTATAACGATAAACGCCAAAAGCCTCTGGAATTTCTGGTAGGAGACGAAGTCCTTCTGAAAGTTTCGCCATGGAAATGTGTTATTCGTTTTGGGAAACGAGGCAAACTGAACCCATGGTATATTGGACCATTTGAGACCTTGAAGAGGATTGGTCCAGTGGCATACCAACTCAACCTACCAGCCTAACTCGATGGAGTTCACAACGTATTTCATGACTCGAACCTGAAGAAGTTTTTATCCGATGAAACACTTGTGATTCCACTGGATGAGATCCAGGTGGATGAACAACAATGGTTCGTGGAAGAACCAGTAGAAGTCATGAACCGTGAGGTCAAACAATTCAAGCAAAGTCGGATTCCGATCATCAGAGTCCGATGTAACTCGAAACGCGGACCTGAATTCACGTGGGAACGTGAAGATCAAATGACCCGCAAATATCCCCACCTCTTCAAACAGACAACGTCGAACGCCGACATCAACGAATAAATTTTGGGACGAAATTTCCTTTCAACAAGAGGATGATGTGACAACCACAAAATTTTTGTTCTCAAACTCTACCAACAACAACCAAATTTTGGGACGAAATTTATTTCAACAAAGGGACGATGTGACACTCTGTATTTCGGGATGAAATTTATTTCAACAACTCTGTATTTCACGTTCATACTTCTTGCAATTCATTTAATTAGGTTAAATTAAATGATTTAAACACAAACAACTGCGGAACGATAGTTCGAGGAACTATCGAATCGTTCATTGCACATTGGTTTTTGAAACCAAGTGTGGCAAACACAAACACAAAACCATAATTTTTAGGAATTATTGAATTGTGTATTACACACTGATTTTGGTTAATCAAGCGTGCAAACATTTCGTAAAACATGAACACAAACAATCACCGATAATTCGGGGAGGACGTTGGTGTACAACCACTAATCAAACAAATGTGCTAAAAATGAACTAGACGTTAAGGATAGACGTTACGAATCGAACGCAAACAAAATCGAATAATCGAAATCGAAAAACTGAGATATGGAGCCTTCGCGGTACGCCAATACCCCTCGGCGAATTACTTGGTGGTACGTGAAGCAGGAGCGAGAGTTTGAATTCCGAAATCCTTGGCGGTACGCAAAGGCCTTGCATCTTCGGCCTTGGCGGTACGCGATGCATCCCAGAAGACAAAAATCTTATTTAAACAACCCCATTCTCTCACATCTGGTTTCTTTACCCAAAAACTTGAATCTTCTTCTCATCTACTCGAACAAACTCCGACCAAGCCTCTCTCAAACCTCTATTGATCTATCTTAAGCCTCTCCACTTGCTTTTCTTGAAGATTGAAGCCATTGGAGCCCAAGAAAAGTTTTGAAAGCTAGCAAGAAGCAAGGATCAACATCATCAGCCAACATCTGAGCCTCCAGGAGCTGTTTCAACTCGAATCTACTCACCTAAGGTAGTTTTATAAGCTTATGTATACTTAGATCGAACATGCAAGGGGTGAAAACCCGCATGCATGAACATCCACCCACATGCAACTCCTTGTGGCTCACATGCACGAAATTGTTGGTGTTCTTGTGTGATTTTAATGTATTTTCACTAAGATTTAAGTTAGAAATCATCTAGGATTGGGTCTTGATTGATTTATTGATGGTTTGTGTAACATCAGTGCCGGAACCATCACCGGAACAGTGATCTTAAACAGTTCATGAACAGTAACAAGGTCCGAACAATATACATTTTAGTGCATTTTCTATTCATATTCATTATCATTATCATTCTGTGATATCAAACAACAAGTCAGAAACATTTAACAGAAACAAAGTTCAGAATTTTGGTTTTGGAGTCAGATAATTATCTGGCAATACAGAACCATCATGTGATTTCTTGTTAGGATTTATTATGTATAAACGTATGTGAGGCTATACAGAACAAAACATAACGGGTGTTGTTATGTGAATACTAAATTGACGGGATATTCGTATAGGTGACGACCTGTACGAATATATCTGAAGGTTTAACGTTCTGAATAATATCCAATAATTAGAAAACAATATTGATAAGTATAGTTATCGTCATGTTCGTACGGGTGACGATTTGAACGAATACGCGCGACGACCGTACGATTCAATTTAAACAGTTGATTAAATATTTTAAATTTAAAATAAATAAAAGATATTAGTTAATTTATTAGGAATCACAACTTAAATATATTTATAAATATTATTTTTGTAAACTGCGTCGTTTCATCGCGAAAACCTCGCGAACCGGCATTTTACGCGAAACCGAACTAGACCGAACGACCGGGTATTTTCCAACACATTTAATGTGGCAATTAAATGCCACAACCACCACCATTCCACCCTCTCTCTCTCTTTAAATCTCGTTTTCTCGTTCTCTCTCTAAACCTCTCTCAAGAACTCACCTTCTCACTAAGTTTTGGAGCTCATTTCAAGTCGGTTTCAAGCATATTTGGTATCAAAGCGACCATCTCATCGAGTAGATCACATAAGTACAAGAAGTTTGAGCATTCATCCATCAATTTGAGGTAAATCTCCAAACTTAACTCGGTTTTAGGATATGTCACGATCCTTGTATTATTTCTATACTAACCGTGTTTAAATCACTTAGTAATGTTGAGATAAGTTATGGTTAACAACTAGAAAACCCTAGAGACGGATCTGTAACAGGTTAGGGTTCAAGGAGACGATGATGGTGATAGTTACATGATCGGCCGAACCTGTTTGCTGAAGGTGGAACTAGCCGAACCTTTTTTCATTTCACTAGCTGAACCTTCACTTGCTGCAACGAACCCTGCACCACTCTGACCCACGAACCTGTTGGTTCTGAACATGGTCCTGCAGTGAACCTTGTGGTTGTAACCGAACCTGTTACCGGCGAACCTCCTTAGCGGCCGAACCCTGGTTCATGGGCCGAACCTAGTGCAGCCGAAGTCGGGTGAGCCGAACCTTGCAGGTGGCGAACCCTAGAGCTTCTCCCGAAGCATCTGCCTGGCCGAACCTGGACATCACCTGGCCGAACCTCCTCTTTAGACCTACCGAACCTTGAGCGAACCATGTTACTCTCCTCAGCCGAACCTTAAAGGTTCGCTGAGCTGATTTACTGCCGAGCCATGCGAAGCATCAAAAGGTTCACTGCCATCACACTATTCAGACCCGAACCAAACCCTAACCCTCATAAAACCTTGAGAATACAGCGAAGCTAGGAACCCTATTATTGGTTTTATTGATACATGAGATAAAATAGGGTACTTGCATGAAGTGAGACTTAGGATTTCTTTCCATGAACTCAATTTGGATAAGCTAAGGATAAAACCTAAATGGTGCTCCTAGATTTAGCTTAACATGCATGGGAATAACTTAGGGTTTTAAAGTGGGAAATTTAATTATATGGTACCATGCAACAATATATAATCACGCATGTAGGTATGTGAGAGTGCATGGAAAAGTTTTGTAAGTAGTTGTGTTAAGAAATTATCACTTGTCATTGGGAAAAATCCTTATGAAAGTCATGAAGAACTCTAGAGACCTCATGAGACACATAGCTAAATTTAGATGAATTGATCATCTATATCGAATAATTCCAAAGATTCGAGTTGTAATCATTGGGAATCAAGAATTATAAATGGGCCTAATGGGGCCCAATGGGCTAACAAAACCCATCACATGTCAAATGTTATGTCATTCAAATATTGAAAATTCTAATAAAAGTAAATGTTTTATGAACCTATTAAATTAGAATTAAATGATTTTCTAAACTAATGTTTTAATTTAAATATGAAGCTTATTAAACATATCAAACAAGACTTGTTGTGAATAATTATGGGAGATGGGTTACCAATGGGTAATTAAATTAGTTTAACTAGATTAAATCATAGAAGCACTTAGCAAATTAGGACACTTAGATATACACATCGAGACCAAACCTTAGATACGACGACTAATATGCATACTTATAGTATTCGAATTCTTTTAAAACAACTCAGGAACTGAAGAAACCTAAGCTACAAGAACGAGCGCGCATTTTGTGATAAGACATTAGCACGGCAACACAGGTGAGTTCATTGCCCCTTTTCTAAACATTTTTGCTTTAAAACGCGGGGCTGAGAAGCATGCATAAACTGTTTTATTTAAATTGTTTACTTAAATACTTTTATTCATTATATGTTATATATTTATGCTTGTGATACTCCTGGAATCCTGTCTTGGTAATTACTATACAGATCAAATTATCAAGTTGATTAAATTACTCTTATGAGTAATACTTTAACTCTAAACTTTAAACAAACCCTTAGTCCATCAAGCTCAAATTTAAGAACCTAAATTCAAAGTGAAATCTAGGAAACTAAAGATCATGTTCAAAGAAATCTAATTCAGTGTGTATCAATTATCATTGTGAAAATCATGGGAATTCTAAAGATCAAATCAAGAGACTCAAGGAATCAGAAATCATAAATGTGTGTGAATCATTGAAATAATGAAATCATTAAGATCTAATGAAATCATTAATACTTGAGTTAAGGTGGATGTCAATTGTATGGAAATCAAGACCACGTGTAACACCCATAAAGTCCCGGCATAAATAGTAGACTCTTGTAGTCAAGCTATATGGGCAATAACGTGAACTATCAAATGAAATCAAAATCAAGAGAATCAAAGAGATCAAGAATCAAAGGATATCCGTAAAGTCTCGGCATGTACAGTAGACCATTGGGTCAAGCTGATATGGGCATCATTAAAATCCTGGCACGCTCAGATATACTCCTCGTAAGTTATGCCTGATATGGGTCACGTGTGAGAGGGTACAACTTGGACAACCACCAACAACTAAGTCTAATTGATTGAGTCAAATAAGGCCCAATCATCATGTCTTAGTTGTAGTTAATGTTTATTTACTTGTTTAATTAACATTTAACCTTATATTTTTATAATTGCTTTTGGGAAATCATGTACTATGATGAACTCAAGAGAATCAAAGGTAAATCAAATTTTGGAAAGCAGAATCTAAATCAGAGGTGAATGGTAGGTAAAAATGCTTAAGTATCATTAACATCAGTGTCATATACGCATTAGTATGTGGTGGGACGGCGTCTGGGCGGGTTTGTAGGCTCGACTCAGGGGTATGCCCTATATATAAGCATACCGATGTGGACATTACATGTGATGTTAATGAGGTTAGGGTCTTTACCGAGAGAGGTTTACAAATCATTTTAAATTTCTAAACTATATGAACTCACCAACCATGTGTTGACTTTATTTTTTGCATGACTTCTCAGGTGACGAACAGGTCAACTGAAGAGTTATTTCTTTGGACTAGGTTATCAGATAGAGGACCTAGCTTTTTGGACCTGCATATTTTGAACCATCATTATACAGTTATTTTGTATATCTTGTGCAGATACAAGATAGAAGATTTATGATGTGATAGTAGATTTACATTGTTAAATTATAAACTTAACTGATGTAATTTAACTTTGTAATTCTATTTTATTTTAGCAAGTTTCTCATTTAAGTATCATATGCTATATAACAATCTGATCATTTCGATTATCACTCACGATATCGCGCCCCGGGAACCTTCCGCCCGACGGGGACTCCGATCCAACCCCGCCGGCTCGGGGTGTGACAGTTTGTAAGACTCACCATAAAAGGAAACCTTTATGGTGCATGTTGTAGACTTGTGATGATCTAGACATGTTAGACATGTCTAGACGTTGTCAAATATATATTGAGGTATTTAGAAACACTTCTGGATATTTGGATTTGTGAAAAACATGATTCTATAGAAACTTACTATTTTTAAAAACTTTTGCACATTAAAAGAGGGATTTTGATGTTTTAACATGTTTTGGTGAACTGTGATAACTGAAATATGTTTAAAAATGATTTATAAACATACTGGGAACTTTGATTTACGAAAACGGACCTTTGAACGAATACTTACTATTTAAGGAAACTTTATTTGGGCAAAAAAGGCATAAATGGTAATTTATATACAAAAGATACATTTTAAGTGTTAAACGTGTTTTTATAAACATACTAGAAGTAACGGTTTTATGAAATGGGATTTTATAACAACACTTTTCAAAAACAGAAAATTTCCAGAAGTGGAAACTTTATGATTTTCATAACAAGACTTATGTGAAAGCATTACAATTAGAGTCATAGGATGCATGTTGGTGTCCTACTTGCATTAAGACACATAAACGAACTAAACACAACAAACGTGTCACCAACGATTCATCGAGTCAACACAAAATCCAACACACAAAGACTCGGTTGAGCACACCGACACTTGGAGTTGTATGGGATACAACACATCTCATAACACATATCATGACCTATATAATTATAGGTGCTCACTAGCAGGTGCTAGCACTCGCAGTCGCGAGCACACTAAAACCGGAACTACTTTTTCAGGTGAGTTCGCGACCCCTTTTTGTCTTTTCTACCTTTGGGGGAGAAAACATTGCATGATAAATTGTTTTGAAACAACAAACTTATTTTGGTTACATATGGACATGCATTATCACTATATGAATATTTGTGGCACACATCACAACTCAAAGTCCTCACAAACACACCTGGGACCGTTAGTAGCACGGGGGGCCTAGTGTGGTAATCTTGAATAGTACTATTTGGGCCTGACAAGCCCCACCCATCGCGCCTGGGAGGCCAACCCGACTGGATGTCGGAATGGGTGCAAAATTGGCCAAACACTTTGCCATTGTGTTGTGTGACGGACATGGCGGAGGGCACATAGTCAGCTTCGGTTTCGAACCCACATATAATATAATTATATTGACTAGCTATCAATCGATATTGCATTGTAATGATGTATTCCTGCAAACACTTACTTTAAACATTTGATGTTTACTGCTTACGGAAAGCATGTGCTCTCACCAACCATTGTGTTGACCTTTTACTCGCATGTTTTCTCATGTAGCTAAGGCACTCGCACAAGGACTAGGATCCTAGGATGGAGTCCATGCATCTACTTTAGTGTCTTAGGTCACTGGACATTTAATATCATTTGGTTATGTTATGTATTGGTAAACAATTTAAAATGTTTCCGCAACTGTTATCTTATATTGTTTTGAAAACTTGTTTATCAATGCTTCGCAACTTATGAATTCAAAACTATTTTGGCAACTCTTACATTAACTTCCGCAACTCTGATGTTACAAAATTGTTTTGTCCAAGTTATTGGATGTACGTATAAAACCAGACATGTAGGTCTCGCAACTGTAACTAGAGACTGCGATCATGCCGAATACTGATGACGGGGTCTTGCGTCGCGCCCTTGGAAAGGCTGGGAAGGCCGAGGTGCGACATTATGTATTCACAATTCATTTTATATATTAATCTCATCGTCTTCATTGTCTTCATCGTGATCTTCGTCGTCATCTTCATCATCATCATTTTATGTTTACAACCATATTAACTTATATGGCTTAAATTTATAATTTTATTATTTTGTAACTTAGAGTTTTGTTGAAGTTTATGAGTAATTGTTTCTATAAAACTTAATAAGTTTTATCACGAGTTAATCAAATATTAATAAGTTTCTTATTGGTTTAAATCTTATAATGTTTAACATCTTATTACCCCTTCGAATTTATTTATTTATTTATTATATCATACATGTATACACATAATATAATTATTTATCACATGCTATTAAAATTGGTTTTATTTTAAAGTGTTTTATGACTTATGATGTCTTGACATATTATTTTGCATTTAAAACAAGTAGTAGTCATGAATTTGGGTTTTATTACAAATGAGTAAGAATTATAAATTCGATTTCATAACGGAAAACCTTGGGGATTACAGATATATGATGTCATAATGTGTGAACATGTACAGGAACTAGTGTTCATAGCGTGATAAAAGATGATTTTGTTACAACTTGCTAAATATGGAAACCTGTTAAATATAGAATCTTGCTACATGTGAAAACTTACTATGCATAGTAACTTTGTTTGATGAACCTATGTGACAATTGCCATGAGTAACAACGTGATCGATAAAGATACATTATGCATACTTTCCATATTTGGAAATCATATGTGTTATGACATGCTTATGTGCACAACTTGCTATTTGAGGAAACATTGCAAAACACTGAGACAAAACGAATATTAACAAACCAAACGAGTCACCAATGGGTCGTCGAGTCAAACACGGTCAAACTTGGAGTTGTTTGGACACGCACGCGGTCTGATGGACCGACACAAACACAAAATCATGCCACCTAGTGATATAGGTAACAGATAAGGAACATACATCTCATGGGCAAACCAACTCAATCACAAGTGAGTTTACGGCCCCTTTCCTCTTAAACTGTTTACAAACTCTTAACCGGGGAGAAAAATCATGCAATCACTTTTGACAAACATTTTGGAAAAACACTTTCAACAAACATTTTAGACAATCATTTGTACAGACATTTGGGACAAACATTTTGGACGAACACTTTCGACAAACATTTTATACAAAAATTTTTACAAACATTCGGACAAACATTTAATAAACATTTTGGACGAACCTTTTGACAAACATATTAAGACAAACGTTTTGACCCTCAAACCATACAAACTTGTTTGATAAACATTCTTGACAAACATCTGGGTCAAACAAACTTGGCAAACATTGGGATGAACACTCAGATATGTTACTGGTTTTATTGTACGAACTCTGTAAGTGTTGTATATCGTGTAAAGTCTTCGCAAAGTTGTACCGTTAATGAAATGCAATGAGGAGATCTTGGATAGTACTATTGTGTTTTGGACAAGCCCTACCCAACGCCAATACAGACTGGAGGTCTAGACTGGTGCAATTTCGACCTAACACGCCATTTCTCCACGATAGTCATGGCGAAGGCAATGACAAGCAGTCCAGTTTCGGTAGCGATGCAACTGACACTTAGGGTCTTGGGCCTGACAAACATTGATAAAACAATATATATATATATATATATATATATGACCCAATTGCTTACATGCTTTTGAACTAAACTTGTGAACTCACCAACTTTATGTTGATACACTATAGCATGTTTTTCTCAGGTAACCAGCACGCTTAAGGGCATAGGATGCATTTAAGGAAATCCATTGAAGGATCATGCATTTAGGGAATTATAACAACATTATGAATTTCATTTTAATGTGTTAAGACAAACATACCTTTGTACAAGCTTTCGCAACATTACTTATTTCGGCTGTAACTTAACATTAACTTTTAGGATATTATTTACTGATGTCCACATCTTTTCAAACTCATATATAGTCGTTCTATTTGATCAACGTATCTGATCCTGCCACATCACACCCAACGATATGATTCCGCAAGTGGTGATTTGGGGGTGTGACAATATGTAGCCCTACAACATTTACTGCAAACATCTACTGTTTATTACTAATATAAAACATGTGCTCTCATTAACCATTGTGTTGACGTTGCTTGCAAGTTTTTCTAGTAAGTAACGCTCTTAGGATAGGATGCTAGGATGGAGTCCAAGCATCACTTTAGTCATTTGGACAACTGGAAACAATTTATTTATTTGATTTCAAATGTGTAATATTTAAACAATTGAAATGCTTCAGCACTCTATTTTGTATTTGTTTAAAACATTTTAAACTCAAGCTTCCGCAACTCTGATTTGACAAAAATTATTTTATCCAATTTATTGGATATACGTATGTAAACAGGCATGTAGGTCTCGCAAGTGTGACCGGAGACTGCGATCCTGCAATCCATGTCATGCCCTCCAAGGGACGGGAATCCGGGGGTGTGACATTTTGTGACATCCAGTACCTCATCGTCCGGCAAGTCCGTACGGTGTGTGTACTTTCACTATTCACTGTGTGTGAAAACAAGATGCAAACAGTGTATAACAACAGAACCTAGAAAACAAGAAACAGTTGTACGTATTTATGTGAAAACTTAAATATTGTAAGTACAAAACTCACGATAAACAATAGTTGTAAGTATTTAGGTGAAAACCTAAGTACAATTAATACAACGAATCAAGAACGGAAACAGTGTTCAAGTAAATAACAAGAACATGTCGGTTGCGATCTGATACCCATAAATGACAGGAATCAGATGGCCGACAAATCAGTATGAAAACAATGTGAAAACAGGATGTTAGTTGAGTCCGTTAGTGAGGAAGCGCAATTCAAACATATATTTCAGTGTTATTTAATAGCAGTAAACTGACAGTGTATTTGCGTGAGTGACGATTCACACAAACATATATGTGAGTTTAACGTTCTGAGATAATGACTGAGAAGTAGAAAACAAAAGTCAGAAAGCCAAACCATCGTCGTGTTCGTTCGGGTGACGATTCGAACGAATACACGCGATGGTGACGCGATCTGACGAAACGAAAACGAAATACGACACGAACGATAATAATTAAATAAAATAAGATATTTTACATTTTACAATTTTGAAACTCATCAAAAAAAATTTAAAACAACTCTTGTTATTTTTAAAACACGTAAAATACGAGTTACGTTCCGGAAACGCAACGAAAACACGAACCAAGAAACAAAAACGAACCCGAACCCACTCGGAGTATAAATACCTTGAAAGACCCATCTTCTTCATTTAACACCCCCATTTTCTCTTTCTAAAAACCCTAATCCGGCCACACTTCCTCTCTCTAGAATTTGAGCTTCAAAACCCCATAACTCACACATTTCTTAACGAAATTGAGTGATTCTTGAGCCTAAACGAAGATCTTGATCCCCTCTACATGAAAGTACAACCGATCTGAGCCAAAATCCACTGAAATCCGAGGTGTGAGGCTGCAAACATGTCAAAAATTAGGGTTTTTGTACCCTTTGCTTGAACACAAACCCTAACCGGTTTAAAGGCCTTTCTCTCGAACCCCATGGCCACGATAACTAACCTCAGCATCCCCTATCCTTGAAAACACCATAGAACCACGAAAGAGGGACGGATCTAGGTCTAAACCTGCTGTGGCCGAAGAACAAGTTCAGTTGGTCGAATGGCCCTCATTCTCTCGGCGGTCACTCGGCCAGCCACCCTTCTTCGGTCGGGCTTAGTTCATTCGGGCCACACCCTTCTTCATTCGACTGGGGCATCTCATTCGGCCTAGCTCCCATGCGGCTACCCCCATTCGCCCAAGTAGTCCCATTCGGCCAAAGCACTGGCTTGTTCGACTAATCTACCTGATCCAACTCACCCTTGTTCGGTCCACCTACCAGCTGGCCCACACTGCTAAGGGTGATCTGCTTTGGCCCAAGAGGCTGGGCCAGCCCATAGTACCTATTTCGGCCCATATATAACAGTACACACATGCTTTCGGCCCAAGTAAATTCAACTGGCCCATGATATTTCGTTCGGCCCAAAGTACCAGCCCACCAGTTCGGCCCAGAGGCCCACCCTATTTTGGACCACATGGTTGTTTTGTAAACGAACACATACAAGACTTGTGACGAGATCCTTTAAGGATCAATTAATATCTAGAATCCTTTCAAAGTGTGCTAAAATGTAAAGTGTCATTAGTTGAGTACATCAACACATTAAAAAGAATGACAACACTTTCGAGTAATCTATAATTGGGGTTTAAAACAAATTAAAATTCTAGGTATTATACTTAGAAATTTTTATGGGTTAAGTTTCTCATAACTTATTATGACAATGAATCAAGTAAGACACACAATATGAAGACTTACAATAATGATGAACTATAACAAAAGAATCGGGGCCGAATGAAAACCATGACCGAGGAGTGTTAGCCAACTTCATGGCTAACACATACACACACACGAATGTCTACAATTCGTACTTACAAGTTATGAACAACGTGAAATCAATACAGGATCTTGAAAACTACCACAAGTACAATCAAGAGCGCGTGCATCCTCGTTTAAGCTAAGTCAACCCCAACATCTACAAAGTGAGTTCATACGCCCTTTTTTTAATCATTAACTGATTTTAAACTCTCGGGGCTGAGAAACATGCTAAAATATTTTATGTATTTAAAAGTTTTAGTTTAACTTATTGCTTATACTTGGATCTAGATAATATTGCTTGACTTATTATCGCTTATCATTGTATGCATGCTTGTGTGAATCATATCTTAACGGAGACATCTAGGATGAAACATGATAATATAATTTCATGAATCATTAACACGATAGAATAATACAAGTTATAAGATTTTATCTCATAACACGCTATTATTCTTACGTGACTGAACAATGAGACAATTACAATGGGAAAACAAGAATGATAATCATGATAACATGCTTTCATGATGATGGTATCATTCACCACATCTGTTAACATCGTGTCATATGACGAGTTCTTATAACATGTTGTTAAAATCACTAAGAAATACATAACACCGAGATAACATATGAGACTAATACTTGTGATATCAAGAATGACATCATGATAACCTAGTTTCAAGATGTCATTCCCCACATATACTAACATTGTATTATAAGACATGATCTTATAAGAAATGTTAAAGACTAGAGATCATAGCAATGTGTTCATTGCATTTTGATCATAAGATTAGAACATATCAAGGATGTTATCATGACAATATAAGTACCTGATATCATCCCCTCATTGAGTAACATAAGTGTACTAAGAATTGATCTTATAACACTATGTTTATACTATCGTGACATCTATGAGTCTACATTTGGGATAATTATGAAACTATACCTGTGATATCTATGAGACTAAACTATGACAATCATCAGATTAGATTAGACCTTATGTGTGTGAGAATATGTGTTGTGTGACTACGTGAATAGGGAGTATACTTATATGAGCCTATGTGATGAGACTATATGAGACTATGTGATGAGACCATATGAGACTATGTGATGAGACTATATGAGACTATGTGATGAGACTATATGAGACTATGTGATGAGACTACATGAGACTATGTGACACCTCGCAAATTCCAGGTCAGCAATTATTTTATTCCAATAATATGTGTGTTATTATTTCATACGTGGCACTAGAATGATGAATGTTTAATGCGACACGTGGCACAACAGTTCGAACACACCGATAATTCGAGGAATTATCGCACAAAACTCGCACGTGTCTTGAATGACGCACGTTGGTGAACGGATCAAATCACAGTACACTTTCACTACACATTAGGTTCCGAGAAACCTAATTTAGCTAGAGCAATGCTTATGTGTTGAGAAACGATGTTCGTAGTCGATAAATTCGCGAAAATCGGTTCAAAACAATGAAATTGGGCTTATTGGGCTCAACCGAGACCCATCGCGGTACGCGATGGACACACAAATGGACCTTCGCGATACGCGACCCATAGGCGGGAGAATTTGAATTTCTCCGAAAACCGTCGTGGTACGCGACGACCGATCATCTCCCACCATCGCGGTACGCGGCGTGTTTCGGGAACAGAATTATTATTTTAATCGCCGCGCTACGCGGAGCTACTTTTTGGACAGTTGTCGCGGTACGCGACAACCCTTACGAGCATGAAATCTTTATAAACCCAATGTTAATCATTCCTGCTGATCCTACTCTATCCCACTCGACCATTCCCGACATATCCGACCTAAAACACTCTGTGGGAGCCATTGCCATCAGTTTAGAGCTACTTTGAAGGTGTTCAAGGTCCTTAGAGAAGAGTTGAAGGTAGAAGGAGCAAGAAGGAAACACCATCATCACTTGGAACGACCCAGGAGCTGTTCTCAGGAGGATATCAAGCTGCTACATCTCTGTTCCAGCTTCATTCCAATTTACTTGAGCTCTATTGAGGTAGTTCTAACACCATCTCGAGATTTTAGCACTTGTACACACACATGCGATGTGAATCAAGCACATGCAATCATCCACACACTTTGTGCGCGAATTTTAGAGTGATTTAATCTAAGATGTATGTGTTGAGCTACTGATTTGAACATTTGATTTGATACATTTATGCTATTTAGTGTTATTTGGGGCTTTTGTGACCTATAAGATGATTTGTAACCACATGCATCACCATCACCATCTTGGTCACGAAATTATGGGTTTGTGGACATGCTATTTGATGATTTTGTTACTGATTTGAGGGCTTCATAATGATCTATGATGATCTTGAATGATTTAGGTGGTTATTTGTTGATTTTATCATAAAATGGGTACGTTTAAGTACATGCATGGATGATCTAAGTATGTTGGTATGATATTTGATGATGAAATGATGTTATAAGTGTTATTGATGATGGATTACAAGGTGTAGAAGTGTGGATTTTGATCAAGAGCATGATTATTAGCATTATTTCCAAAAATAATAACTTTCATGTTACAAATTGTGCATTTTAATGAAATAACCACATTGGTATGATTAGGTTCATAAGTTATGTTTAAAAATGATATTTAGAAATTAGATGATGATTATTTGGTGCATAGGAATGATTAGACGTGTCAAAAGAATGATTTTCATGAATGTTACTATCTATAGTAACTTTTTATCACAAGTTTGCAAAAGGATGATATGTATGATAATGTTATGAGTCTAACATGCTAGGTTGATGATAATATGATAATCTTAAATGATTATTGATGTTGAAAGAATGGATTTGTGCATTACTCATAAGTTACAAGATATAGTAACTTTATTTTGCTAAGTCAATGTTTTGGCACATGCTAGTCGTAACGATTATGATTAAGGGTCTATTTAGGATTAAGATGAAGATGTTAGATGATATTGATTGTTAAACTTGATGAAATATGCTTATTTTAGAAACTTTCTAATTTTAGAAACTTTTACGCGTAAACTATGCTAAACCGGCCATGTGTAACTAAGTGCTATATGATAACATGCTCATTTAGGATAAACACTCATGCTAGAATAACCGGAATGTGATTTTATGCATGACTTGCCTAATGTGGAAACTTTCCAAAAATAGAAACTTACTACAAATAGTAAGTTTCCTCACGAAAGTGAACTTTGGTATCCGTACATGTCACATGACACTAAACTGCATGTTACACGCACACTTGATCCAAAACCGTCACCAACGGGTCGTTAGGTCAAACACGGTCAACACGGTCAACTCGACTCACATAACAACTCGGAGTTATTGAACACTAACACGGTCCTGTGAGACCGACATACGTGAACACGAACTCATAGTACCTATGTGATATAGGTGACTACTAGCCGGCGAGCTACACTATCTCTTTTGAGCAAACGCATTACTTAACTCAGGTGAGTTTTAAAGTCCCACTTTTACTCTTATACTGTTTTACTAAACTTTGGGGTGAGAATATTATGCAACTGTTTTAGATATAGTACTGGTATGTTGTGAAAACCATTTTCGAGTGTAACTATTATCGCTTAAAGTCCTCACTTATCCTTACCGTTAGTTGTGTCACAAACGAGTCGTAATTACGAGTACTACTGGGTTTGACTAACCCCACTCGGCACCAATGTTGACTGGAGGTCATAACGAGTGTAATTTCGATGGGAATGCGGGTTCAGCGATGACCTGCGGAGGCAAACGGGAACAGTCTAGTTTCGGTAAGATGAACTGACACACTCCACGGATCGTAGTATCCAACAACAAAACTTAACATACCCAGTATATGTCTGTTTACTTTTCAGTCTGTCTAAACCTGTGAACTCACCAACTTTTTAGTTGACACTATTCGCATGTATTCTCAGGTAACTAATGGAGCACACGCTAGGACGCACTCAAGGAAGCCTTAAGGAGTCTGAACAGCATATAGACTCATGTCCTAGGCTTTGTGTGCATTGAACTTGTTTTGAAACAATTTAACTATGTAGTGTCTGTTATCAATTTAAATTTTCCGCTGTAATACATTACTGTTCCGCTGCTTTTGTTAACTTATATTTCCGCTGCGTATTATTGAAATTTGCATTATTCTATAAATCTGTGTGAATGCGTAACTCATATAGAGTCGTTCTATATGACCATGAGCTGTGATCCTGGCCACGTCACACCCACGTGGACTGACACCACGAGTGGGAATTTGGGGGTGTGACAGACTGGTATCAGAGCCTTGGTTATAGGGAACTAGGTTTGCATATAGTAAACTTAGACTATAGCCACAGCTCTACACTCGACACCACACTTAGAATTCACACACTGATATTAACATTACTATTGAACTGTTGTTTACTAAATTGAGATTTTCAGGAATGGCCAACAACGACAACGCTAACAGGAACCCGGGCAGACGCTCGGCAACAGATGATCTGACCGCAGAGAGTCGACGGCGAGTCGACGACATCGTGACCCAAGTCGATGAGGAGATGGACAGACGGGCACGACATGCAGCACGAGCCCAGTACTGGGGATGGCTCCCCATGGTGATACGGGACTGGATTATAGGAGAGAGGGTACCTTCGCAACGGTATCCTGGCGACGCACCGACCGACCACAGATTACCACCACTGGGAGTGCCGATGGAACAGGCATTCGTGGCTCACGTGGCTTTCTCCCGACGTGAGGCCATGAGGAACGGCGAACTATCGGACGAGGTCCGAGTTCTTCGAGAGAAGAACGATCGTCTCGAGAGGAAGAACGACAGATTAGAGGAACAGGTAGAGACTCTGTGCCTCCAGGTGTCCCAGCTGATGGGGCAGCACGAACAGATAGTGGATGTCATGCAGGAGCATGACATACGCATTACAGAGAATCGAGTCGCCAACGAGGAGACTCAAGCGATGGTTCAGGCTAGCGATGCCATGCTTAACGCGTGGGTCGCACAGTTTATTGACGAACCACCTCAGGATGATGGACCCCAATTCGAGGTCAATGACCTCGAAGAGGGAGACCTTGACGAGGATCCCAACGAGGATCCTGAAGAGGGCGAGGATGATGGAGATGCTGATAGTGACGTTTCACACGTCACCATGGACTCAGATTAGCCGAGTTACTTTCATTTATGTTTCTTTTCTATTTGCCTAAACGAGCGGGATGTGCTTGTACAAACTTATGTTGTTATTATCTTTTGAAATCATTGTACTTCAAGATATAATTATTAATGAAATGATGTTTTGCTTCATTTATTATGTCTTGATTACGGTTGCTTGTTAACATGACATCTAACTTGACTTCTGACATGACCGGCTAACATTCTAACTCATGCTAACTAACATTCCAACCCTTCCATATAGAACCATGTCTGGAAGAGGATCCAACGCCTGCAACCTAAAACGCAAGGCCGAAAAGGCAAGAATCAACATGATGGTCGAACGCAAGGTCAACAAGGTGCTTGCCGAGTACGAGGCAAACCGTCACACCAGCGATACTAGTGACACCAATAACGGTACTAACCCTTGTTTAACATGACTAATTTAGTGTAGACAACGCTGACACTAACACGTGACCTTGGACTCCTATGCACAGGACCTCAAGGGAGTGCGGCAAGGGGATGCTCGTTTAAAGCCTTTCTGAGCTGCCACCCTCACAAGTTCCAGGGTACCGAGGGAACAGTGGGACTGCATCGCTGGATTGAGAAGCTGGAATCGGTCTTTGCTATGGCCGAATGCTCGGAGGAGAACCGAGTAAAGTATGCTACCGGGACTCTCGAGGGATCTGCCCTCACCTGGTGGAATACGCATGTCCAAACTCTCGGACTCGAGACTGCCAACACTATTCCGTGGGAGGAATTCACCAGAATGCTTCACGAAGAGTACTGCCCACGGGACGAGATCAGGAAGCTTGAGGAGGAATTTTGGGTGCACAAAATGGTGGGCTCGGAAATCGAGAAATACTGCACTCGATTTCATGAATTGTGCAAGCTGTGCCCGGCAATGGTGACGCCGGAATACAAGAAAATCGAGCAATTCATCAGTGGGTTGCCCGAGCAAATCCAAAGCATGGTGACTGCTTCTGATCTCTCCACCATACAACCACTGATTCGCTTGGCTCATAAATTAACCGATCAGGCGGTAGCCCAGGGAAAGCTGCCGAAGAGGGGTGAACATCTGAAACCCCAAGAGCCCAAGAAGAAGTGGGAGCCCAGCAATAACCGAACCTTCTCACCTCAGCAACAAACCCAGCACCGGCCAGCACCCGCAAAGGTCTTCACTGCCACCCAACCGAACACTCAAGGCAAGGGAGGATAACAGGGCAACAACCCAAAATGCAATACATGTAACTTCCATCACTTCGGACCATGTAAAAGGGTCAAATGCACTAACTGTGGAAGGAACGGACACATGGCCAAGGAATGCCGATCCAACCCCAACAACAACAACCAAAACACTCTCAAGGGGTGTTATGAATGTGGTAAACTAGGGCACATGCGGAGGGATTGCCCGCAACTGAAAAAGGGTGGAGGTGGAGCAGCGAAGGGACGAGCCTTTGTGATTGGCTCGGGAGAAGCTAAAGATGATCCGAACGTCGTCACCGGTACGTTTCTTTTAAATAATGTCTATGCTAGTATATTATTTGATACCGGTGCCGATAGAAGTTTCATCTCTAGTGATTTTAGTAAACTGCTTAATATGACGCCAACACCACTAGACCATAAGTACACCGTAGAGTTAGCAGACGGCAAGCTAATAGAAACACAACATATCATCAAGGGGTGTGTCCTGACGTTAGCAGACCACCAACTGGTAATTGACCTGATGCCGGTAACTCTCGGGAGCTTCGACGTGGTGATTGGAATGGATTGGCTATCTGCAAACCACGCGGAGATCGTGTGCAACGAGAAGATTGTGCGGATTACGTTGTCAAGTGGAGAGCAGATCTCAATCCAGGGAGAACGACGCGGAATACCGTTGAACATCATATCCTGCATGAAGGCAAACAAATACCTGAAGAAGGGATACACAGCTATCATGGCACTTATCACCGAACAACCAAAGAAGGAACGAAAGATCGAGGACATCGCTGTCGTTCGCGATTATCCAGAAGTCTTTCCTGATGATCTACCGGGACTACCACCAGCGCGACAAGTGGAGTTTCAGATAGATCTGACACCGGGAGCAGCACCAATAGCCAAGGCACCATACCGATTGGCTCCTACTGAAATGCAGGAACTATCTAATCAATTGCAAGAGTTGTTAGATAAAGGATTTATACGACAGAGCTTCTCACCTTGGGGAGCACCGGTCTTGTTCGTGAAAAAGAAAGACGGTTCATTCCGTATGTGTATAGACTACCGGGAACTGAACAAGGTAACGATCAAGAATCAATACCCCCTACCTCGAATAGACGTCTTGTTTGATCAATTACAAGGGTCAAGCTACTATTCGAAGATCGATTTAAGATTCGGTTACCACCAACTTAGAATACAAGAGGAAGACATACCGAAGACAGCCTTCAGAACACGGTACGGACATTACGAATTCCTGGTCATGCCTTTCGGACTGACTAACGCACCGGCGGTATTCATGGATCTCATGAATCGGGTGTGTAAGCCGTACCTTGACAAATTCGTAATCGTGTTCATAGATGACATTCTGATTTACTCCAAGACTCACGAAGAACATGCTGATCACTTGAGACGCGTCATGGAACTACTGAAGAAGGAACAACTATACGGGAAGTTTTCCAAATGCGATTTTTGGATTCGTGAAGTTCAGTTCCTTGGGCACGTGGTGAACGAGAAAGGGATACACGTAGACCCAGCCAAGATTGAGGCAATCAAGAACTGGACGGCGCCAAAGACTCCGACTGAGGTGCGACAGTTCCTGGGATTGGCCGGATACTACAGGCGATTTATCGAGGGATTCTCGAAGATCGCGCAATCATTGACATCCCTTATGCACAAGGACAAGAAGTTCGAATGGGGAGAAAAGCAAGAAGCTGCATTCGAATTATTGAAACAGAAACTGTGCAGCGCACCAATCCTATCACTACTAGACGGGTGCGAAGACTTTGTAGTCTACTGCAACGCATCAAAGCAAGGACTCGGTTGTGTGCTGATGCAACGCGAGAAAGTCATAGCTTATGCGTCACGACAATTAAAAGTGCACGAGAAGAATTACACAACTCACGATTTGGAGTTGGGAGCTGTAGTGTTCGCATTGAAGATCTGGCGACACTATCTGTACGGCACAAAGTGCACTATATTCACCAATCATAAGAGCCTGCAACACATATTTGACCAGAAGGAGTTAAACATGAGACAACGCAGATGGGTCGAGCTGATAGGCGATTATGACTGTGCAATCAAGTATGATCCCGGAAAGGCCAACGTAGTAGCTGACGCGTTGAGCAGAAAAGAGACAACCAAACGCGTACGTGCACTACAACTTACCATACACTCTGAGCTACCCAATCAGATCCGAGTTGCACAACAAGAAGCTCTGAGAAAGGAAAACCTTACTCTAGAAGCCATGCGGGGTATGGATAAACAATTGAAACAGAAGGACGATGGAGCTTACTATCTGATGGATCGGATTTGGATTCCACGCTACGGAAGATTGAGAGAAGTAGTGATGGATGAGGCTCACAAAAGTCGATACTCAGTGCATCCAGGCTCTGACAAGATGTATCACGACCTGAGGACAACCTACTGGTGGCCTAACATGAAGTTAGAAATCGCGACTTATGTGAGTAAGTGTCTGACTTGCTCAAAGGTTAAGGTTGAATACCAGAAACCATCAGGATTACTTCAACAACCAGAAATCCCAGTATGGAAATGGGAACAGATTTCCATGGATTTCATCACCAAACTGCCAAAGACGGCAAGTGGCTGCGATACCATCTGGGTTATCGTAGACCGACTCACGAAATCAGCACACTTCCTACCGATTAAGGAAACTGATAAGTTGGAGAAGCTAACCCGACTATACTTAAAGGAAATCGTTTCCAGACACGGAGTCCCAATCTCCATAATATCCGACCGAGACAGCCGTTTTGTGGCACATTTTTAGAAGTCCTAACACAAGGCACTCGGAACATGGTTGGATATGAGCACTGCTTATCACCCGCAAACGGATGGCCAAAGTGAAAGAACCATCCAGACCTTGGAGGACATGCTACGAGCATATGTGATCGACTTCGGTAACAGCTGGGAGACTCACTTACCTTTAGTTGAGTTCTCATATAATAACAGCTATCACACCAGCATTGGAGCTGCACCATTTGAAGCACTTACGGGCGTAAGTGCAGGTCACCACTTTGTTGGGCAGAAGTTGGTGAAAGCCAACTGACCGGACCCGAACTTGTGCACGAGACAACCGAAAAGATCGTGCAAATACGTAATAGAATGGCAGCAGCTCGAGACCGACAGAATAGCTATGCTGACAAAAGGTGCAATCCTTTGGAGTTCCAAGTGGGAGACCGAGTACTTCTTAAAGTCTCGCCTTGGAAGGGAGTGATCCGATTTGGGAGACGGGGGAAGCTAAATCCTCGTTACATCGGACCATTCGAAATAACTAAACGAATAGGCCCCGTGGCCTACGAGCTACAGCTACCGCAGGAATTGAGTAGCGTACACAACGTGTTTCACGTTTCAAACCTCAAGAAATGCCTATCAGATGAAACGCTCGCAATTCCGTTGGAAGAAATTCAGATTGATGAACAACTACACTTCGTTGAGGAACCGGTGGAAATTATGGACCGGGAAATCAAGAAGCTTAAACTCAGTAAGATACCGATAGTTAAAATACGATGCAATTCACGGCGTGGGCCGGAATACACCTGGGAGCGAGAGGACCAGATGAAAAAGAAATACCCTCACTTATTCTCCGACCAAACTGGCACGAGCAACACGAACTGAATTTCGGGACGAAATTCCTATTAACCGGGGGATGATGTGACACCTCGCAAATTCCAGGTCAGCAATTATTTTATTCTAATAATATGTGTGTTATTATTTCATACGTGGCACTAGAATGATGAATGTTTAATGCGACACGTGGCACAACAGTTCGAACACGCCGATAATTCGAGGAATTATCGCACAAAACTCGCACGTGTCTTGACTGACGCACGTTGGTGAACGGATCAAATCACAGTACACTTTCACTACACATTAGGTTCTGAGAAACCTAATTTAGCTAGAGCAATGCTTATGTGTTGAGAAACGATGTTCGTAGTCGATAAATTCGCGAAAATTGGTTCAAAACAATGAAATTGGGCTTATTGGGCTCAACTGAGACCCATCGCGGTACGCGATGGACACACAAATGGGCCTTCGCGATACGCGACCCATAGGCGGGAGAATTTGAATTTCTCCGAAAACCGTCGCGGTACGCGACGACCGATCATCTCCCACCATCGCGGTACGCGGCGTGTTTCGGGAACAAAATTATTATTTTAATCGCCGCGCTACGCGGAGCTATTTTTTGGACAGTTGTCGCGGTACGCGACGACCCTTACACGCATTAAATCTTTATAAACCCAATGTTAATCATTCCTGCCGATCCTACTCTATCCCACTCGACCATTCTCGACATATCCGACCTAAAACACTCTGTGGGAGTCATTGCCATCAGTTTAGAGCTACTTTGAAGGTGTTCAAGGTCCTTGGAGAAGAGTTGAAGGTAGAAGGAGCAAGAAGGAAACACCACCATCACTTGGAATGACCCAGGAGCTGTTCTCAGGAGGATATCAAGTTGCTACATCTCTGTTCCAGCTTCATTCCAATTTACTTGAGCTCTATTGAGGTAGTTCTAACGCCATCTCGAGATTTTAGCACTTGTACACACACATGCGATGTGAATCAAGCACATGCAATCATCCACACACTTTGTGCACGAATTTTAGAGTGATTTAATCTAAGATGTATGTGTTGAGCTACTGATTTGAACATTTGATTTGATACATTTATGCTATTTAGTGTTATTTGGGGCTTTTGTGACCTATAAGATGATTTGTAACCACATGCATCACCATCACCATCTTGGTCACGAAATTATGGGTTTGTGGACATGCTATTTGATTTTTTTGTTACTGATTTGAGGGCTTCATAATGATCTATGATGATCTTGAATGATTTAGGTGGTTATTTGTTGATTTTATCATAAAATGGGTACCTTTAAGTACATGCATGGATGATCTAAGTATGTTGGTATGATATTTGATGATGAAATAATGTTATAAGTGTTATTGATGATGGATTACAAGGTGTAGAAGTGTGGATTTTGATCAAGGGCATGATTATTAGCATTATTTCCAAAAATAATAACTTTCATGTTACAAATTGTGCATTTTAATGAAATAACCACATTGGTATGATTAGGTTCATAAGTTATGTTTAAAAATGATATTTAGAAATTAGATGATGATTATTTGGTGCATAGGAATGATTAGACGTGTCAAAAGAATGATTTTCATGAATGTTACTATATATAGTAACTTTTCTTCACAGGTTTGCAAAAGGATGATATGTATGATAATGTTATGAGTCTAACATGCTAGGTTGATGATAATATGATAATCTTAAATGATTATTGATGTTGAAAGAATGGATTTGTGCATTACTCATAAGTTACTAGATATAGTAACTTTATTTTGCTAAGTCAATGTTTTGGCACATGCTAGTCGTAACGATTATGATTAAGGGTTTATTTAGGATTAAGATGAAGATGTTAGATGATATTGATTGTTAAACTTGATGAAATATGCTTATTTTAGAAACTTTCTAATTTTAGAAACTTTTACGTGTAAACTATGATAAACCGGCCATGTGTAACTAAGTGCTATATGATAACATGCTCATTTAGGATAAACACGCATGCTAGAATAACCGGAATGTGATTTTATTCATGACTTGCCTAATGTGGAAACTTTCCTAAAATAGAAACTTACTACAAATAGTAAGTTTCCTCACAAAAGTGAACTTTGGTATCCGTACACGTCACATGACACTAAACTGCACGTTACACACACACTTGATCCAAAACCGTCACCAACGGGTCGTTAGGTCAAACACGGTCAACACGGTCAACTCGACTCACATAACAACTCGGAGTTGTTGAACACTAACACGGTCCTGTGAGACCCACATACGTGAACACGAACTCATAGTACCTATGTGATATAGGTGACTACTAGCCGGCGAGCTACACTATCTCTTTTGAGCAAACGCATTACTTAACTCAGGTGAGTTTTACAGCCCCACTTTTACTCTTATACTGTTTTACTAAACTTTGGGGTGAGAATATTATGCAACTGTTTTAGATATAGTACTGGTATGTTGTGAAAACCATTTTCGAGTGTAACTATTATCGCTTAAAGTCCTCACTTATCCTTACCGTTAGTTGTGTCACAAACGAGTCGTAATTACGTAGTACTACTGGGTTTGACTAACCCCACTCGGCACCAATGTTGACTGGAGGTCATAACGAGTGTAATTTCGATGGGAATGCGGGTTCAGCGATGACCTGCGGAGGCAAACGGGAACAGTCTAGTTTCGGTAAGATGAACTGACACACTCCACGGATCGTAGTATCCAACAACAAAACTTAACATACCCAGTATATGTCTGTTTACTTTTCAGTCTGTCTAAACCTGTGAACTCACCAACTTTTTAGTTGACACTTTTCGCATGTATTCTCAGGTAACTAATGGAGCACACGCTAGGACGCACTCAAGGAAGCCTTAAGGAGTCTGAACAGCATATAGACTCATGTCCTAGGCTTTGTGTGCATTGAACTTGTTTTGAAACAATTTAACTATGTAGTGTCTGTTATCAATTTACATTTTCCGCTGTAATACATTGTTGTTCCGCTGCTTTTGTTAAATTATATTTCCGCTGCGTATTATTGAAATTTGCATTATTCTATAAATCTGTGTGAATGCGTAACTCATATAGAGTCGTTCTATATGACCATGAGCTGTGATCCTGGCCACGTCACACCCACGTGGATTGACACCACGAGTGGGAATTTGGGGGTGTGACAGACTATATGAGACTATGTGATAGGACTATATGCGACTATATGAGACTATGTGATGGGACTATATGAGACTATATTAGACTATGTGATGAGACTACATGAGACTATATGAGACTATGTGATGGGACTATATGTGACTATATGCTACTATGTGGTGAGACTAGATGAGGTTATGTGAGACTATACGATAATACAAGGTGGAACCATGTGAGAAATATATGGGTATCCATAGTTGTATTACAAGTAGTGTTTAATTCTATTGAGCATGTAGTGGGATGGCGTCTGGGCGGGTTGTAGGCTCGACCCTTTCGTATGCCCTATATATAAGCATGGTTGATAGGGCGAAACACTGTTTGTAGTATAACTATGGAGAGACCATCGTGAGAGACCAACCAGACAATTATCAACAAGACTTGGGTGAAACATTTCGATTGTGACTAACACACTGGGAATGAACAAGACCTTATGGGTGCATATCAGACGGGTTGAACACAAGGGATATGTGAATGGGCATCTATAGTTGTATTACAAGTGGTGTTGAATTCTATTGAGCATGTGGTGGGATGGCGTCTGGGCAGGTTGTAGGCTCGACCCTTTCGTATGCCCTATATATAAGCATGCTTGATAGAATGAAATCACTTGTAAATATAACTATGGAGGGACCATCGTGTGCGACGGGTGAATCAAACATTAACAATACATTTGTATGATTTTGTGTGTGTAAATGTTAACAAGCCAATGGTTTTCAATTGCTAAACTTATGAACTCACCAACCTAGTGTTGACTTTGTTTAAATGCATGTTTTCTCAGGTGACGAACAGGTCTAGTCACCAGTTTTCAGGACATAAGCTAGTGGACTTTTAGAAGACCTAGCTTCATTTTGTATTGTGCATAACTTTTGATGACAAACTTTGATGAATCATTTTTTTGTAAATCTTGTGCAGTTACAAGATAGAAACTCAATGATTCTTTTGGATATATTTACTTAGTTAAATTATGAACATAACATTGTAATTTAACTTTGTAATTCTGTGTCATTGCCATGTTAGCATTTCTCATTTATATATCATGTGCCATATGAACAATCTGATCACTTTGATTATCAAACGATATCGCGCCCCTAGAACCTTCCGCCCGACGGGAAAGTCGATCCATCCTGCCGGCTCGGGGTGTGACACATTTGAGCATATTGATTTCATCATCATACTTGGGTTCCCGACAATACTTCGAGGTTGGTTATATGTGTTGCAAACATGTAATCTACCTCATGTATGTGATTGTTAGGTTTGTAAACGAACCAAACGAACACAAATAGCATAGACACATTAACGAACATAAATTTTGTGTTCGTGTTCATTTATTAAGAAAATGAATATGTTCGTTTTTGTGTTTTAAAAAATTAAACAAATTGTTAATGAACATAAATGAACACAAACAAACCAAAATAAATGAAAAAACATAATTGAACCTAAATGAACATTATTGAACAATTATAAATGAACACAAACATTATTTAACAAACATAAATACTATTGAACAAGCATAAACGAACGCAAACGACTAGCCTCATAAATGTAAATACTTATCATCCATAAATTAGATAGTTGATCGAACAATCAAACATAAACTAACATTAGATAGTTAAAGAGCACTTGCAAACACAAAGAGACGAACATAAATAAATGAACACTAGGTGTGTTCATCTTTGTTCGTTTAATTAAATAAAAACAAATTTTGTGTTCGTATTCGTTCATTTATTAAATAAACGGATTTTCAGTTGAACAGTTCACGAACTGTTTCATTCTTTTACAGGTATAGTCATCATATGTTTCCACCGAGCATGTTAGGGCAAAACAAAAAATTTAGAATAATGAAAGTTAACTTCTTGTACATCTCATTTATCAATGTCGGTGACAAAATCTAATTTATCAACGTCGGTGACAAAAGCCATCAATCGTAACAAGCTCTTTTTTATTTTAAAAAGTTTGGAAAGTCACCCATATAACTCTATAAAATATCATTTTGACGTTTTTTAGATTTTTTTTTAATTTCTGTTTTATTCCTATTGGTCTATACAATTTAATTTTTTTTCTCAATAAATTCCTATGGTTAATTTAAAAAAAATAATAATTATTTTTATGTCTAACACTAATGTGATGGTAATGTGACAATGAAACTGACATTGATTGAAAAATATTGGTGTATTATATAATTGTCTTCTATTTGTGTTTCGATTTCCATGGTTGAGTCGCTCTAAGTTCATATATTTCTTTTATGTATTTAACCACATTAGTGTCGCTCACGCAACGTGCATAATGAAGTTTGTAAATACAACACATCATGCAATGTTGCATTTGACTCTTTTATGTTTATTTTCTATTATATTACTATTTTGAAATTCCTATAATATACGAAACATAATCGTGTATTCTATTTATTATTCGATCTTTATAATTGTTTATCTACCAAGACCTCGCATGTTTCTTTTAATCATACATTCATGCACAACTTTTGTGTCTTAAATATATCGCTATGTTGTAAACTTGTAATACGTGACTAGCTTTCTTTATCTTCGCTAAATTTTCATATGCTAAATAACTCGTTATATTAATTAATTTGCCGAATTAAAATTTTAAAATCTTTACTCCAGTTGCCAATTTAACATAAAATTTTGATGATTATCCGATTATTATTTAGTCAAAGTCATATTCATGTAAATCACTAAAGCTGTTGGAAAAAAATTCAAGGAAAAAAAAAAAATAAAGGTTAATCTACCAACTAGTAACATCCAACTTGTTCAAGCTACACGACTTTGTTCCCAGTGTGGGTCCATCACGGCTTTGGCCTGGTCAAACCAGGCAGGCGAGTGTACAAACCGTTATGCAGACTCGTTGATCTAATCGAAACATTGGGCTGCCAAACATCGTTCCCTGGTTTGGACTTTTTACTCTTTGACAAACTATACTCATATTTGTGGTGGATGCATATAATGGTGCGTGTATATAATATATATCATGGTTGGATAAGTCACTAAGCGATATAAGTCGGCCAACTGTGGAATTGCGAGTACCCGGCCTAGACGGGGAGTACTGTGATACGGTAAATGATAAATAGAATAACTTTTAAAAGTTATATACATACATATATATATAGGGGATGGTTCAAATGTTAACCATTCCTTATTGCGATAACCGAATAACTACATCTTATTACTTTGGGGCACACATTAAAGTAAATCAATAGGTGTACATTTTTTTTTATTTTTTTATTAATGTAAATGTGCCTTACATTAGTTAAAAAAAACATATACATTTATATTACTTTAGTGTGGACCAAAATAATAAGATGTAGTTATTCGGTTAACGCAATAAACATGGGTTAACATTTGATCCTCCCTATATATATATATATATATAAGGTATGGTTAAAATGAAAACCACATTTCATTGAGAAAACCGCGAAAACCATGCAAAAATCACGTAAAAACGATTTTTTTTGAATTTTTTTACAGGTTTGTTACACTATTTGACACATTTTTATTAAAAAAAAATCAAAAAAGCGCCAACCAAATATTTGATTTTTTTGATTTTTTTTATAAAAATGTGTCCAATAGTGTAACAAACCTGTAAATAATTCAAAAAAAAACATTTTTACGTGATTTTTGCATGGTTTTCGCGGTTTTTCTCATTGAGATGTGGTTTTCATTTTATCTTTTCCCTATATGTATATATAGGGGAAGGTTTTTTACATAACCCACTCTTAGAGCAATAACTCTTAATAACCCGTCATTGTAAACACATTTAGAACAATTTCTTATACTATGAGTTTGCGTAAATTTATCACCGTTTGAGAGTTAATGTAGTTGTAAGTTTTTAAAATTTTGTAACTTACAATGATGTAAGTGTAAAATTTTCTTTTGAGAGTTGGACCGAGTTTTTTTTGGTTGAGTTGGTTTGGCCGAGTTGGAGAAAATCAGTTCGGCAAAGGGGTGAGCACAGAGTACTCGCCGAATGCTCGGCTGCCTAAGCCAAGTTTTACGACACTGATGTGTGTGTGTGTGTATGTATGTATGTATCGACACTCGAGTGACAAAATTAAAATTATACTAATTTTAACGTTTTTTACTTAATTTTGTAAACATAACGCTAATAAGAAATGGATCAATTCGTTAATCAAGCATAATGAAGCGGAGGTCTTAATAGTTAATGCAAGCAACCTCTCTTTTTATGTGAGATAAAAGATGGGGTTATCTATATTTTATCTTTCTCAAATCTTACCTTAAAATATATGGAATATGCTAATGACGTGTATTCTTTGAAAAATTAGCCGTTGAATTGTAACATGGAGGCCATACCCCATTCTCAATAATTAGATAAACTCTCCATTTATGGAAAACTAGATGATCGAAAGCGACCCATAAATTGCCCATTCTCTGATTTATCAACAATATATTGTCTTTTCTTAAAATATTAATATATTTGCTCTAATTTTTTTTTACATATTTTTTAAATATATAAGAGATCGTTACAGTTATTGTTTAATGACCACACAGTGCCTTCATTATGTTTGATTTATTAAGTTATTTATTAGAAGTGTATTTAATTAAAAAATTAATAAAATTATGTTAACGTCATATTCTGTATATATAAAAAAATAGGAAGCATCTGGTTGATGTTGGGTCATATTAATAAAAAATAACATACAATAAAATAAAAAAAAGGTTCTCAAACCTTTCGCAACACAAATTAAAAATTCTATGCATGTTGACTTTGTATATTAAAACGAGTGAACATTTAAGATAAAAAAAAAAAAAACGAATAAGATCATAGTAACGTTCTAGACTTCGTCATAAAATAATATTGTTATTTATACACTTAAATATAAGTAATATTATTGAGTCTTTAAATCACGCAATAAAATGCTAGAGGCATTACAGCCCAGCGACATCTTAATGGTGTAATAAGGATTATGAACCATAAACTCCTAGGTTCGAATCATACAAGGGTTTTCTCAAAATATTGAGTTTTCTCTTGAACTGATAACTTGGTAGTTGATATATGAACAGAAGGTATCGTTGATGGCACGATAATAATTCAATGATTCGCCAGTGATTCAAATTAACAGTGCAAAATATATTATGCAAGAAAGGTATTCGAAAATTATTTTGTCAACCTTATGATATGCGTAGCTTATTATTCTTCATTGTGCATCACTTAAAACTAATTATTTTGGCTTCCTTTAACAAATCAAAACCGTTTTTTACTAGATGATAGATTTAATGATTTGGAATTAATTGGTTTGAGAATCTTATGACTTTTCAATATGAATATTATAGGTTGTAACATTTATATGTTTTTGATAATAATTTAAACTCATAATAGAGATAAGTTCGAATAAAAAAAATGAACCGTGAGATTTCTTAGTGCATTTTATTCGAAAACATATATATATATACACTCCTTTATAATGCATATATGAGAGAGAAGATGGAGATGTCTTAAAATTAAGAAATGTACAAGTTATTAAGCTTGAGGCACAAGCCTTCCTTTCACGTTCTAATCCCTAAAAAATGAGCGGGACAAAAAGCTAAACTCATTTCAAATACATGCCAAATTCAAATGCACTCCTCAAAACTCTTCTCGATCTGCTCCTTCCCACGTCGCTTCAGCAGCTTCTCGATCTTTGATTCCGGTGCGTCTCCGATTCAGCATCTAAAGCTTGCATCTTTAAGCAGCAACTTTTTGAAAACCCTATCTCATTTAAAATTTCAAAACACACGAATACACAATTACATTTGGTTCCATCACGCTCTCTTGTTCCTGTCTACAGATACCATGAAGATGGATGCATCGTGGTGGTGGATGAGCAAATTTCTTCTCCCTCAAGTACAAAACACCGGCGGTGGTGGGTGGGTGGTCTGCCGGACGCGATACAACTCCCCCTTCTCCCCATGACGACGTCTGCGACAGTAATTGTACCAGGTATGTGTTTTCTTTAGGATTGATTGCATTTCTTTTGACGTTTGCAAAAGTTTAGGTTTCAGTTTATATTTTTGTTGTCGTTTTTGTCAAGATTTCTGCTCTTATCGATTACTCTCACCATTTTTAAGCAATTGCTTATTAGTTGTTGTAGAATTCATCAATAGAGAAGATACTACATGTGGTCAAAAGACAACATCTTATACATGAGACAAATAGTGACACTCATACGTTTCTTTCTTATATTATAAATTTTTTACTTGATTGAACCAATGAGTTGTTCATGTGTTTCTGGAGGTTGAAACACAAAATTAGGAACTTTTGGGTATTTTTGGACCAAAAGCAGCGTGTATGATGGTCTATCAATTGAGTTAAATTTTGTTCTATTCATGTTCTTCTAGGAGTTTATAAATCTATTTGATAGGGCTCTTGAAAACCCCAACGAGATGAATAAACAATTTGGATTGGATTTATATATGTTGGTAACCAGTTGTAACCTGAAGTTGTAACCATTTATGTTTCATTGAATTGAGTGTTCTCTTCACTAAACACTTGTGTTTAATAATAAATTCAACAACCTTGACCACTATTTTAAGGGTTGTATCGTAATCAAGATTCAATACTTTTAGAAATAAAATAAAAGTGAATATACGTCTTAAAGGTTGTATCGTAATCAAGATTCAATATTTGTGGAGTAAGTGATTACAGGAGACTTGAAGAAAACCAAGCATAAGACTAGCTCGACTGTTTTGGTTATAATAAATCACAAGGTTTGGAGGGCTTAAGGAAACAAGAAAACCAACAGGAAGATTCATTATTTGAAGAATTATCATCACCAACCAGTAAGGGTTTTAATTCATAAAAACTCATTTTAAGGGGGTTTTAAGCGGTTAAAAATGGTGTAATGATGTAATATTGACAATTTTATTAGGTTATTTCGAGTGATCAGGTTATTTCATGTGAGCCATGGTCGATTAAGGTATTTTTGTTCGGATTTTGTGTCGAAGTAGCCTTGATTCTTGGCTAGGCGACGCAAAACGAGTTGCAGCCATGGTCAGGTAAGGTTGCTTTGGCCGATTCGATGTTTTACAAAACTAGGCTATGATGATAGTCTAATTTCTAAATGAGCCATGAGTTTTTTTTTTTACTTTGGCCACCAAGAGCCCGACTAGCATTTGATATCATCCGTCTTATTAATTGTGCATCTTCAATAAAATCTTGGTACGTATTTTCATAAAATACTCCTCACTGCATTATCACCCTCGGTATGTTACAACATTACACACACTAATATATTGTGGATTTGCAATAAATTTAATGTTTTATTTTTGCTTTGTTACCTTGCATGTCTATCTGCTTTTCTTGTGCATCTCAGATTGAAAAAAAAAATTAAAGAAGAAGTTACCGAAGAAGAAAAGTGTGAAAGAGCTTGTATGGTGAGCCTTCTTAAACCTTTGCTTTGAAATCTATCAAAACCATTGTAATTTTTTTTGCTCAGCTGCACTTGCTTAATATAATAGCGACTTGTGATTTTCTTTATTGCAAATAATCCTTACTGATTTACTGGATGCATATTATCTTCATGGGATGCTGCCATCGTAATAACTAACTTGGTCAAAACAACATTAGGGCCTAAAGGAATGGTATGTCCTTTATTTTTAACAACCTTCAGGTATATTTTTAGATTTCTGTCATATGGATTAATTTTACCCTGCATGGATGAGTTTGTGAATATATTTTTCTATAGCTATAAGAAACTGAAATAGTTCATTATGGTGTAAATTACAATCAAAGTTCATTATGATGTATATTTTACCCCGCATGTTGTTTTTAGGGATCTTTCATATATTTTTGCATAATCCAGTTTTAATATATTTTTTCTTAAATGATCTTTGTGATTATTTAATAATTACAGTTTAGTATGAAGATTAACTTGGTGTATGGTGGTGGAAGTGTTGGTCCTTTGGTCCCAGTACCTTTTAAATAAAACCAAGTAACTTCAAAGTTTTTTAAATTACTTCTTAAATCCTTTCAGCCTTTTTTAATGTTTTTTTTAAAAATAGGCCTTTTGGTTCTTGTTTTGCTAATCATTTTGTGACAATTTTCATAATTTATGTTTTTAAAATTCGTCAATTGGTGCTTGTGATATAAGTTTGACTATCTTAAGAGCTTGGAAATTAAGAAGAAAATTCAAATTCTGGGAAATTACATATCTACATTTATCTAAAATAGTTATACACAGCCTAATAATGGTTATGAATTATTTTAAATTTATAATCCTTAAGTAGAGAAACATGCAAATGATGATAATTTGTTTACATTTTACTCTACTAAAGCTATCAAATGATCGGCTGTGTAAAAAATTGGTTGGTTTAGGACATGGAGCTAATATGGGAGCAATGCTAGCTGGTGATGCAGCAGCGGCTGCTACATATGGATTTATCATCTAACATCTCATGGTAATGGTCTTGAATTTATTAAATTTAATGTGTTATCTTATCCTTCCAATAGTTAAAATGGTTGGAGTGGGACTGTAACATCCCAAATTTTCTAAATACAAGTTACTTGAACTTACGAATGCGTAACGAACAATTAACTTGTAGGAAAAGAGACGAAAAATAACCAAGGCGAGGATTACAGATCGTGTACTCGAACTAGTAAAATTTCGAGTACTCCAGTTTCGAGTACACTAGATTTCGTGTACTCAGGATTTCGAGTACTAGCCCTTGTCTATAAATAGTCGTGCCTTGGGAAATGTGACAACCTTTGGTTGGAAGCACAGTCCCTCTCGAGTACACGAAGTTTAAGTCCAAGAATTTCAAGAATCAAACTTTGATCGACCAAACGAAGTAGGAAACGCACGAGATTCTACCAGGAGGATCAGCTACCTTCAAGTAAGTGATTCATGTATAGAAAGCTGGATTTTTATACAAAAGTTAGGATGGTTAAACAAAGGGTGAACTTATGCATAAAGCTCACACCTTTATGCATAAAGTTCATAACTTTGAGGTTCCAATGCGTTGGTAACAACCAAAGGAACCTAGAACTAGCTCCCCAAGGTCTTAGATGAATTTCGGAGATGTTTAATGACGAAATGATGAGTACAGGAAATCATGTACAGAGGGTACTCGAAATCATGCATGTATTTCGAGTACAATGTTATTTCGAGTACAGGGGCTATTTCGAATACAATGGTTATTTCGTGTACATGGAATTTCGTGTACATGGAATTTCGTGTACATGGCATTTCGTGAACTAGAGATGTTTCGAGTACATGGCAATTCGTGTATGTAGGAACTTAATGAATTTCAAGGGTTTCGAACACTTAGCTAAATTTTGAAAACTTGGATTCAATAAGGGGGACTAGTAGGCAATGAGGACTTAGAATAATTTCTAAGTCTAAGTATGTGATGTGATGGTATGTGATGATATGATGTAACTGATATAGGTCCTTAAGGCCCTAGCTAAGGAGTTCGGCTAAGGTTAACAGGAGTCTACTATCAGGTGAGTTCTAGACGCCCTATTTTATGCTTAATGTTTTGGGCTGACATACATGCTTATTGTTATGTCTATGATGATATGTGCCTATGATGAATGAATGATGATATAACCTGACCATGTATGCATGTTAAGGTGCTAGTATGATTATTGCATGAAAGTATGCTAAGAATGATGAATGCATGTTAGTAAGTTATGATGATAAACTGAATGATAACATGCTATGATGATAAATAGGGATGTTATGTTAAGATGAAATCCTAGGTACGCTATGATGAAAGTATGATGTTATGATGATTACATGCTAGCAAAAATGTGTTTATGTTGCCATGATGAATGATATGATGACGTGCGGCTAGCATGACATGTGCATGGTACTAGGATGTTATGATGACATGATACTAGTATACCCTGTATGAGAAATCCTATGTTATTAGGATAATGATACGATGTTATGATGAATGATGATATGGTGCTAGTGTGTCATGTCATGATGAATGATGGTTGCTCCAGTATTTGTACTGGGTAAGTATGGTTGCTCCAGTATTTGTACTGGGTAAGTATGAGGTTGCTCCCGTACTCGTTACAGGGTAAGTATGAGGTTGCTCCCGTACTCGTTACGGGGTAAGTATGAGGTTGCGCCCGTACTCGTTACGGGGTAAGTATGAGGTTGCTCCCGTACTCGTTACGGGGTAAGTATGAGGTTGCTCCCGTACTCGTTACGGGGTAAGTATGAGGTTGCTCCCGTACTCGTTACGGGGTAAGTATGACGTTGCTCCCATATTCATATGGGGTAAGTATGGTTGCTCCAGTACTTGCTACTGGGTAAGTATGGATCTGTAGAACGCTTCGGCGGGACAGATCAACGGTTATGGAGCCTTGTGCCGGCATAAGCCCACTGTTCGTATGGTAACAGTGGAACGTATGATGATGATGATGTAAGGATGTTATGTGCTAAGGTTATGGACTATGTGTATGAAATGATGTGTATGTTAAGTATGTCTAATGTTGTTTTATGAAAACTAGAACTCACCAGCGTAAGCTGACTTGATTTAGCATGTATGTCAGGTTGAAGGTATGATATGAGAGGGCATGGAGCTCGGGCATAGAGTCATACGATCCGGCGGTTTTTGGCAATCCGATATGTTTTTGATACAGACACTTTATTGATTTCTGTTTATCAAACTATGTTTACACCGCTGCATGATTATGAAAGTTTTTAGTTTAAGAGCTATGTGTTATGATGAAAACCAACCTCTGTGAGGTGCCCGGTTTCGGGGCCTCACAGGGACATTGTCTTCATAGTTAAGGTACTAAAATTACCTTTCTATCCATTTTTTAGAAGTAATTATCATGTTAAATATGGCTGCATAAAAAAACAAAATATCACAATAATAATTAATATGGTAGATAGCCATATGCACTTTTAAACCTTGCAGGATGAACTCTTCACGTTACAGGCTGTTGCATCTTTTGCTTGTAGATTAGGATGGGCAGTCAAATAATCGACCTGGAATCTACTCTTCTAGAACTACTAATGCCCTCAATGTTAAAACTAAAAGTTCTCCTGCTACCGTTGGCTCTGGAAACACGTCTATTGAAGCTGGTTTATTTCAACAGAATAGTTTTGGGACAGAAAACCATGAGCTAAGTTCTTCTTATGCACGTGTTGCATTTGTTATTGATGCTAACATAACATCTTATTTTAAGATGGGGTGTGTTTCACGTGGTTAGTTCCAATTTTCAATCTATTTTTCAGCATTCATTTTCAATGTTATCTGTGTATTATCATTATTTTTTATCTGAGTTCACTACACTATTTTCTTTTTCCCTTTTTTTCTATCTTTTCCAAATTTCATGATCTTGCATATCTATTTAACTAATTATGTTTGTAAGTGGCAATCTGGCCCAGATGCACAGAATTGGTATATTTTGGTTTTATTTTAATCTTTGGTGTGAAATATGTCCAAGCGTGTCCAACTTGATCAAAGCTAAAAAAATCAATTAGGTATTTGCACATCCAAAATGTGTTGGCTTCTGTCTGTTCACACTTTTTTTGTTATTTGTTTTGAATTTAATATATAACTAAACAAATAACATAACTATCAAATTAATAATCAAATTATTTGTAAAAAGAGGTCATTATCCTCTTCTTGATATTCTTTGCAGGCTTAAAATCTCATGTAGTAACACTATATGAAGTTGGAAAAGTAGGTCATACTAGCATTGAAGATCTTTGCAATGATCTAAGCACATTAGAAGGAACAAAATTTCTGGGAGAGCTACAAGAATTTGCTTTGTTTATGAGGTGTTTGTTGTGCCTAGAACTTATGTGCTCCAAATCTTGTAAGATATGTTTTTTTTTTTACTTTTGGTTTTTTGTTCACAAACAAAACCGTTTTTTAGCTTTAAAAGGACATCAGTTCAACAAAATTAACATTAATATATAATGTGTTTATTGTTTATTCAATTAATGAATTTTATTTACAATAGGTTGTTGAGTTTATACAAGAGGCAAAGGGTCGATCAAGGATCCATAATAGGTATTTTATCCATTAAAGTTCATTGCATAAATGAAATGAAATGTGTTTTTGATCGAAATTAATATTTGTTCATGTTTGATTTATAAATTTGAAAGAAGAGAAGAGGAATACCATGCCATGAACATTTAAATGAGCCGCTTCATATTGATTGATGCAGACTTAGCAACAAGTAGGTTGTTATTAGGTTGAGGCAAGCACAAGAAATACTTGAAGAGCTTCTTAAACATGTATTGTTTTCGTTTTGCTACTTTTAAGTTTTTAAGCATGATGTTTGCTCCACAGTTTACATGCAATTTGACATGTGAATTTTGAACTTTAAATTTCTATGTAGTATAACCATTTTTTGTTATTTGTGTTGGATGTTTTTTTTCAAGATCAATGTGTTTATGATGGATTTTTTTTCTTATTTGTGTGTATTATTTTAATGAGATTTGTAAAACTCTTGGCATAGATATACTACACTAATGTTATGAAAAAGAAAACTAACGAGAGCACTATCTATATCACGAGAACATTGATAAGTTAACAAGCAAACACCATGTAGCTGCCGCCGCATCACGCGGGTTTCCGACTAGTATATATATATATATATACATAACTATGTAAAAACTACCTCATTCCTCTCAAGTCAATGAACCCTACCTTGTTTGGTAAATAATTACACCTAATCCGTGATTGGTTCAAAAAAAATTTAATTATAATATTTTAACGGCTATAAATTAGGAGTCATATGATACCGTACGAACCATATAAGATTTTAGAGAAATGACCAAAGTTAATTTATGCATAAGCACGCTATACTTCATTATTTAAACAGGGTGTGTAATGCTTAATGATAACCTCAAATTCTCAAAACAAACTGTTGACAAAAGAGCTGAGTTGGCATAAAGGCAAAAACAATGTCTCCATTCATGCATCTTGTCACTCTTTTTGCTAATTACTAATTAGGTATATAAGTTGTGCGGGCCTATGTAAATAGTTTTATTTTTTTATTATTATTTTAATTTATTATTATATTAGTGAATATATATTTTTTTAACAGTATTCAATTATTCGGGATCATTCTAACAAATAAATCACCTTTTATCTAATAAACAGAGCGTGATGGTCTGACTCAACTGTCTATGAGAAAATCTATAACTAGAAAAACTCTCTAACTAAATCCATAACATATTTTCTATAGAGGAGACTCTTATTCAAGACCTTTCATGATAGAAGTCAAAATACTATTAAGGCTAGAAACCCTTTATTATTATACTAGGTTATAAACATGTGTATTACATGGATTTAAGAATAAAATTAAGTTATTTTATATCTATGTCTTCGTATATTTACATTAATAAAATAATTTTATTACATTAATTTAAATTTGCATGATTATTAAAATTAAAAACATTTGTTGTACCTTTTTATATAAAAATGTTTTGCGTGTGTGTGTATGTGTATAGCATTAGACGTACATTATATTTATGGCTATTTTATTTGGACACCTTACTTTTTTATTTTAACACTCCTGTGCGCCAAGACGACGGGCCGTACTGCCCAGTACGGCCCGTCTTGGCCTTGAGTTATTTTTCCAAGCCATTTTGGTGTCAAGCAGTTTTGATATGACTTGATACGGCCCGTACTGGTCAGTACGGGCCGTCTTGAAGTTGTTTATTTTATTTAAACTTAATTTACGTATTTAAATAATTTTTAACGATATACGTTTAGTACGTGAATTATTTGAACGATATAAGTTATTTATTTTATTTAAACTTATTTTACGTATTTAAATAATTTTTAACGATATATGTTTAGCACGTGAATTATTTGAACGATATACGGCTATTATGTTAATTAAACGTCATAATGTTGTTGCGTTACCGTTTTTAACAATATTAATTATAAAGTCATAATTTAAACGATATAAAGTTTGTCGCGCAAATATTAAACAACACAAACAGAAACACTACAAATACACAAAGAAACATACATATATACACAATATGGTTTTATATACAAGGAAACAAAATACAAAAATACAAAACTAACTACGATCCGGATGGTCCAGCGGACGATCCGTCGTCTGCGTAGACGCGTGGCTCCGGGAACGGTGGAAGCTGTGATCCGTCCCGTCACGCACGCACTGACGCGACAGTCCACTGGACCAAATCCTCATAACGATCGAGCCGTCGCTCGACGCGTGCCTCCCAGGCGGCCCAACGACGATCGGACTTAGCCATCTGCTGAGCCGTCTCGTCGCACCGGGCGGCAATCTGGTGCAACAACGCCTCGAGTGGCTCGGTCAGGCGCACCGCACGATAAACGTGCGGTGGATGCTGCGGAAGCTCCTCCTCGCGCGGCGGTGACTGGACCGGCTCCTCCCGAATCGGCTCGGGCTCCGGCATCGGGCCACCGTCCTGCTGCTGCTGGTCCGGCACGACGATGACCTGGGCGGGCTGAAACGGTATATGATGCTTACTTTTTTGTTGTCTTTGATAAGTCTTTCGTACAGACAGTTGTAGTTGTAGTCGTATAACTCTGATGTCGGTGAGTTACATAAATTCGCCCATCGACCTTTGAATTTCTTCCAGTCTGCATCCGAAAAGCTTGCCTTGCAGTGTTTGGCAATATTTTCGTCTATGTGCCATCTACAGAGATATTTTGCAGCTTCTTGAAACACATTACGGCACGCACTCATAACAGTAAGGTCTCGATCTGTTATGACCACACGTGACTCCATACATTTATTCAACATACTCTTAGCCATTTCCAAGAACCAGACGTAGTTTTCCTCACGCTCTTTGCTTACGAACGCGTGAGCAATACTAAACGTCTGGTGTGTGGAAGTCACACCAACAATTTGAATAAATGGAAGCATGTAGTGATTCGTTTTGTACGTCGCGTCCATCATCAGTACGTGTGGAAATGCACCCCACCAGCAATACGATTTTAGATGACAGAAGAAAATGTCTTCCACGACGTTTGTTGCAGGATCCTCCCGGGCACAGTAAACGTACCGCTGACTGTGAAGCACGTTTTCCAAGACCTGCATCGGAGTATCACCGAATTTCTTCTTGTTTTTTTTATTTTCTACTGTAAATTGTATACATCTCTAGAGATGTATACATTTTCAGGGTTATGTTTCTTTATGCTCGAAAGAATGTTACGAGGATCCATGTATCGCTCGGTCAGATTCTCAACCAAATCTTCTTCCTCCTGAGTAAATCTTGTAACATATGGATGACCCTCTAGATTCTGAGCATGTTCGTGATTGTGATTGTCGTTTATCACCTGCAATTTTCAGGATTCATGAATTTCGTTGTATAACCCTATTAGAAGCAAAATATTCTCACTCGGGATATTTCAGGATCCGGGATATTTCGGGATCAGGGATATTTTAAGGATATATAACAATTATTCCTGTTGCTTAACTTTATTTGCGAGATTTCAGGGATTGACAGCTTGTCCTACGAAGGGTCCTAATATCATGGAAGCACGCGTCAACTAACTCAATTCGAATGAAGGAATCTAGGAGAGATTTGTGCAAACAACTTGAATTGCTCTTCAACGAATGGAAAGTGCCGGAATAATCGGAACTACCATATGAACGTTGCTAAACGTTCTCTTGTATTTTCTTTGTATAAATACTGAGGCTATTGATCGATATGGGACACGGAATACTCAAGAAACACACACGAAACTCACTGAAGCTTATTTGGCAGCTTAGAATCGATCAATTTGCGCTCTTTGTTTGTATTCGTTTATTTGATTATTAATAAAACTAGGCAGAGTGACATTTGTCACCTCCCGAGGTTTTTATACCGGCAATCCTGAAGGATTAAGGGCTTTTCCTCGTATAAATATCGCGTGTATTGCTATTTTTCTGTTTGATATATTCAAATATCCCCAGGGATATTCGGGGATATTCTGGTCATATATTCAGTATACCCGATATATTTGCTTGTAAAACACAACACCTCACTTTTCTAATTCGGTTTTGCTAAAAGTTAATCTTATTAATTTTTACCCGAAACAAACCCTATCAGTTGAAACGGACAACCGATTTTCTTGCAACCTGACCGTCTAAGGATTGCGATGCTATTATGCTCGCCACCACGGTCACACATGAGCCGGACTTTGATAACACTGCCTGTTGTCTTTGATTTCTTCGTTCTTCTTTTGACTACAATGTAACCATTGTCTAGTGCTCTACTTTTCACCCACCCTACCAGCGCTTTTTCGGACATAAACTCCTGACATATAAAAACAATAATAAATACCGTAAATGGGTAGCGACAATAAACAATCATCAATATTTATGTTTCATTTAAGTTACCTCTTTGGTTTCCCAGTTAATGTTTGAATCCGCCTGCTTTTCTTCATAAGCATCCTCCGTGTTACTTTGTTTACTGTCATCATACATGTTTCGGGTAAAAAGTAACAAACTTAACTTTTAGCAAAACCGACTTAGAAAAATGGGGTATTGTGTTTTACAAGCAAATATATCGGGTATACTGAATATATGACCAGAATATCCCCAAATATCCCTGGGGATGTTTTGAATATATCAAGCAGAAAAATAGCAATACACACGAGATTTATACGAGGAAAAACCCTTAATCCCTTAGGATTGCCGGCATAAAAACCTCGGGAGGTGATAATTGCCACTCTTCCTAGTTTTATTAATAATCAAAGTGAATAAATACAAACAAAGAACGCAATATGATCGATTCTAAAATGCTAGATCGGCTTCAGTGAGTGTTGTGTGTTCTATGAATAACCCGTGTCCTATATTGATCAATCACCTCGGTATTTATATATAAAAAATACAAGTGAACGTTTAGCAACGTTTATAAGGTAGTTACGACTATTCCGGCACTTTCCAATCGTCGAAGACTGATTCAAGCTGACCGCGCAAATCTCTCTTAAATTTCTTCATTCGAATTGAAGTAGTTGCCGTGTGCTTCCGTAATATTAGGTCAAGCTATGAGACAACCTGTCATTTCCAGAAATCTCGCAACAGATGTTAAGCAACATAGATAATTGTTAGTAAGAACACATATCCTTAAAATATCCCTGATCCCGAAATATCTCGGATCCTGAAATATCCCGAGTGAGAATATTTTGCGCCTAACAATACACGAACCCATAATCGATTTGTTGCGCATACGATGCTTGACTGTCAAAACCGACATCAGCGTTAGGTTCAGCATTCAGATCTATCGTGCCGTATGAATACTCAACAGGAGACTCTTCGTTCAAATCTGGCACGGAATAGTTGAAAAAACTCCTATCCCAGAACGACATCGTTACAAATACGAATTAACTTGAAATATATTCGAATTCGAAAAGTTACGCGTTTGTTTGAAACGATTCAAGCTTATATAAAAATTTGAAGATGGTTCAATACGGCCCGTACTGGCCTATACGGCCCGTACTGGGTCAAATCAATGTCCTTCCATGTCAGCATTGTCAGAATTGAAAAAACAAGACGAGCCGTACTGGACAGTACGGGCCGTCTTGCTTTAAAATCATTGTCCTATGTTGCATGGGTTGTCTGTACGATAAATGAGACGGGCCATATAGGCCAGTACGGCCCGTCTTGATCCCAATCATTGTCACAGGTTGTCAGCGGTGGATGTTTGACCAAGTACTAAGACGGGCCGTACTGGGCAGTACAGGCTGTCTCAGGGGTGTATTTTTAAAAAAGAGAGTGTAAGAATAACACAACCCATTTATTTTCATATTATAAATTATTAATATTAATTTAATACATTTATGTAAATTTATATTATTAATAACATTAATGATGATCTTTTATATATAAAAATAAGCATTTATTTTTGAAATAATAGAAGAATGCCACGTGACATTTTCATGGAATCAATTATTAGATAGGTAGATTGATAAAATGTTAGAACAAAGTTTAAGCTTCAACTCCAACGGTATATAAGCAGGCATAGGGATGGCAAAAAAACCCGAGCCCAACGGGTTTACCCGAAACCCGCTACATATGGGACGGGTATTCCCAAACCCGATGAGTATTGGGCCGGGTATAGGATTAATTTAAAAAATTTTCGCGGGTATGGGACGGGCTTGGGATTTGTTCATATACCCGTTTACCCGGCCCGATTACCCGATTATATATACCCGTTTACCCGTCCCATGTACCCGATTATAAATACCATTTATATACATTTGAATTCATAGAATTTGTTTCTTTTTTAATCCTTTTGAACTTTAGAAATTGTTCATATAATTTGTTTCTTTTTTATCTTTGTTTTTTTTGTGGCAACTACAAAAATATTTTTGAACCATTTTGTTAATAATTGCTATTTTTTTGTTTATCTTGAACAATGATAATCAACTTATAACATTTTGAAATTTCATGTTATTTGATATATTAATTGTTTGTTCTTGGCAAAATGATAATCAACTTATAACATTTTGAAATTTCATGTTATTTGATATATTAATAGTTTGTTCTTGGCATATTTAACATTATAGTTTTTGGTATAAAAAAATAAATTTATTATTAGTTACCCAGATACCTCAACAGTTATTCTCAAAACCCGAATATATTTAGCTAAACCCGCCGGTATACCAGAAACCCGCCGGGATACCCGATACCCGACGGGTAAATACCCGATAGATACCCGATGGGATTTGGGACGGGTATGGGACATACTTTTATAATCGGGTATGGGACTGGGATTACTCAAACCCGTCCCAAACCCGGCCCATTGCCATCCCTAAGCAGGCACGTATGGTTAGTTTTTGACTCAAAACTGTAACTATAAAGAAAATGTTAGTTAGACAAATATAATGATCATATTTATTGGTTATGATGGTTATGCTAATTAATTTTGTCGTTAAAACAGATCGGTTGATGGTAAACTAAGCCTAACTATAAATATTTAAAAAAAGATATTAAACAAACATTCAATTAAAACAATAAGATATTCATAATTCTGACAGATGTTCAACCAAAAACATCAAATGTTGAAAACGTTGAAAAGTCCAAAATTCAACAAAGAAAAAAGGTTTGTTGGAATCACATCTTCATATTAATTAAAGTTATGGAGAATAAGGACTTCTAGCCTCGTGATTATTCTTTTAACTTTCTTATGAAAGGTCTTGCTTAGAATTCGAGACAAAACATATTTGTTGAGACAAAGTTGGGGTGTTTACTTAGTTGTAAGTTCCTCATAGGTAGGCTTGAGCGTATGCTCAGATCATCAAATCCTAGAAAACGGTTAAAATCTCGTCCTAAATTTCTGCATTTCAATTCATTAAAAAAATTGAAGTTATAGAAGTCTGGAAAGTTTCAATGGTCAAAATCTTGAACTCTTGAATGGAATTGAATTATATAAATAGGGAAAATGGAATTATATAAATACTTAGAATGGAATGTAAAATATATATATAGGATTGGGTTCAAATGCTAACCCTCATTTATGGCACTAACCCATTAACCCTCATTACCCAATCAGAAATAAACAAATGGCTTTTTCTTTTATTATTTGGTAAGGGTAAAGTAGTAATTTGCTATATTAAATACTTTACCCCCTCTTTTTTTATACATCCATAACTTTTTTATGCTATAATATTTTTTTATAAAAATTGCACCATTTTACTCGTCTTATTTTTCTCTTTAATTCCGTTATAGTCTTGACTAGGTTTTTTTATTTTTTTTCGTATGTTCGTATTTACACCAATGTAACAAGTATAAAAATAACAAATTATTTGTAACGAGTTGTAACGAATTTCGGTTTACATTGTTGTAGAATAAATAGGGTTTACGTTTAAGAGTGTAAACGACCCAAGCCGATCCCGAGCTAGTTAATTACGTTATATTCTTGACTAGGTTTTTTTATTTTTTCCGGATGCTCAAAAATTCGTTATATCTACAAAATTGTAAATTCATTTTAATACTATAAAAAAAATATATTTACAAGATTGTATTAATACTTTAAAAAAAATAGTATAACATTTTGTTGATAAAAACCCAAATAATTCGTTACAACTCGTTACAAATAATTTGTTAGTTTTACAAATAATTCGTTACAAATAATTCGTTACAACTCGTTTACACTCTTAAACTTTTTTATGCTATAATATTTTTTTATAAAAATTGCACCATTTTACTCGTCTTATTTTTCTTTTTAATTTCGTTATAGTCTTGACTAGGTTTTTTTATTTTTTTTCGTATGTTCGTATTTACACCAATGTAACAAGTATAAAAATTACAAATTATTCGTAACGAGTTGTAACGAATTTCGGTTTACATTGTTGTAGAACAAATAGGGTTTACGTTTAAGAGTGTAAACGACTCAAGCCGATCCCGAGCTAGTTAATTACGTTATATTCTTGACTAGGTTTTTTTATTTTTTCCGGATGCTCAAAAATTCGTTATATCTACAAAATTGTAAATTCATTTTAATACTATAAAAAAAAATTATATTTACAAGATTGTAAATACATTTTAATACTTTAAAAAAAATAGTATAACATTTTGTTGATAAAAACCAAAATTCGTTATATCTACTAGATTATAAATACGTTTTAATACTTTAAAAAAATTATATCTACAAGATTGTAAAGACATTTAATACTTTAAAAAAAATAATATAACATTTTGTTCATAAAAACCAAAATTCGTTATATATACAAGATTGTAAATACGTTTTAATACTTTAAAAAAATTATATTTACAAGATTGTAAATAGATTTTAATACTTTAAAAAATATTATAACATTTTGTTGATAAAACCAAAATTCGTTATATCTACAAGAGTGTAAATACATTTTAATACTTTAAAAAAATACTATATCATTTTGTTGATAAAACCAAAATTCGTTATATCTACTAGATTGTAATACGTTTTAATACTTTAAAAAATAATATAACATTTTGTTGATAAAAACCAAAATTCGTTATATATACAAGATTGTAAATACATTTTCATAGTTTAAAAATTATATTTACAAGATTGTAAATACATTTTAGTACTTTAAAAACCAAAATTCGTTACAAAATCAAGAATATAACGTAATTAACGAGCATCCGGAAAAAATAAAAAAACCTAGTCAAGAATATAACGTAATTAACGAGCTCGGGATCGGCTTGGCTCGTTTACACTCTTAAACTTAACCCCTATTTATTATACAACAATGTAAACCCAAATTCGTTACAACTTGTTACAAATAATTTGTTAGTTTTATACTTGTTACATTGGTGTAAATACGAACATCCGAAAAAAAATAAAAAAACCTAGTCAAGACTATAACGGAACTAAAGGGAAAAAAAAGACGAGTAAAATGGTGCAATTTTTATAAAAAAATATTATAGTATAAAAAAGTTATGGATGTATAAAAAAAGATGGGGGTAAAGTATTTAATATATCAAATTACATCAATACCCGTATTCCCTTTTCTTTCAAATCAATTATATTATTATATTATAGTTTAATATTAACCATTAGATTAGCATCTTCTAATTTGATCATTCAATATGGTTGGGTTAATGTGTTAGTGCCATAAATGAGGGTTAGCATTAGATCCATTCCCTATATATATATATATAGAGGATGGGATTATACATAATCAACTAAAAATAACTAACCCATTAACCATAATCCAATAACTAATTTAAAAAGTGAGTGCATAGTTAATGAGTTACAAAATGACATAAATGTCATAAATGCCTATCCCATATTAAAAAATGAAAAATGACACGTGTCACGATTTTATGCGTTTACTTTTTAAATTAATTATTAGATGATTGTTAATGATTTATTTAATTTTTGATGGGTTATATTTTTATCATTTCCCTCTCTCTATATATATATATATATAGATATAGGGGGAGGTTCACATACAAATAGAGTTTTTTGTAAAAATGGTATGAACCAATAATGTGTTGACATGTGACATTTTTATTAATTAATAGAAAAGGGTAATATAGGCAATTGTATTTTAAATGTGCATTAAAATAGGGAGGTGGTTCATCAGTTTCCTGATTGAACATACGAGCACCCAATGCCAGTAAATATACCAGCACAATATATCAGTGGTACACCAGCACACTGTCACATATAAACATTAGTGCTAACATAATAGCACATATCAGCACACACAACACTATAACAATTTTAGTGATAACATAATAGCACATATCAGCACAATATGATTAACAACACACAAAAATTGCATAACTAACATCACAGTTGTGTTTGTTAACACTACATAAAAACACATAATAGCACAAGATAGCACATCCCTAATACGGTCTGATTGAAGGTGTTGATTTTGGGGTAATCGCCAGTCTCTTGTTAGTCGAATGCGCACTAATTTCCTTCGTCGATCAGTTGAAGAACAAGGGAAATTCGATTGAATGAAAAATTCAAAAACTGAATCCCATTTTTTTAGATTAGGCGTGATATTAGGAAATCTAAAAACAAAGAAATTCCTAATTTGCCCTTTTGATAATCGTATATCCCTTTCAATCAAATAATTTACCAATTTTAAATCCCAATCGTTGATCTTAGCACATCTATGGCCCAGATTGTTTCTCACACTTTTTACAAAGATAGTGTTTCGTACAATAACTCTACTCTATATATATATAACCTTAGGGATTCCTTCTATCAACAAGTTACAAGTTGTAAAGAACAAAAGAAAAACATAGTCATAAACACATAATTTAATAAGTATAAAAAAAAAATTTAAGTAAGGAAATTTACTATTATATCTTTTAAACTTGTGGTTAGAATTAACTTCTTTAGTTTTTAGGTAACAACGCTTCTTAATTCAACATCTCATTATAACCCTAAATTTTTTTTTGGTAAGTTAATTAATTAAACAAAATGATTTCAATCCACCATTTCACCGCCTTTTTTTATATGTAATTATAGGCCTTCAAGTCCACACGATTCTAGTCGGCAGCTTTCTTGTGCACAATACGAATTGGTTTTGGATGTGTCGGCCTAACTGTTAATTTACTAAAAGTCAATTCAATTCGGTTTTGTCAAGGATAGAAACTATGTTAACCATAATTCATAAACAACCCACTAAAAATCTGTCTTTTTTTTTTTAAATTCTATATATATTATTATGGTGTATATATTTTTTATTAATGTTTTGATATAAATTTAATGCAACACCAATTTAGTCAGATGAATATGTTTTTAATGCTTCTATTTTTAATTTGATTTTGTTTTCCTTAATGGTTGTCATAAGAATAACGTGATTTAAACATACTGGTCTGATGTGTTTATTTTAATCTATTTTTTGATATAAATTTTTAAAATCAAATAAGGGTAAAATCAGATATATTTTACTACTAATTTTTGTAAATTCTCTTTTGCATTTTAATTAAAAAGTTCATTTTTATAACGTAACATTTTCACGATTAATGGCTAATCCATTGTTGCTTTTCCTTTTTCTTATTTGTAGCTTAGAACCAAGTCACGTAATTTCATAAGCTTTTTCTTATGTTGTTGTCCATGTAAATTTCATCATTTTAACGCGTATCCATAACCATGTAGTATCTTCTAATCATTACTTATATATAGATGGAAGTAAAATAACCCTATTTATTGTGTTAACCTGAAATAACCTGTCAAGATCAATCTAAATCTTTTTTTTAAACATTATTGTAAACATATTTAGAATATTTGCTTATTTTATAAGTTTGTATAAATTTATCACCGTTTGATAGTTGACATCCTTCACCAACTCTATCCATTTAGGACATAAACAACCATTTCCTATTTTGCTGTTAAAAAAATAGAAAAAATAAATAAATAAAAGAAGAAAGGAATGGAATGCTAAATCTGAAGTAACCGTGGGAAATAGAATGAAACCAAATGGTCAAAAAGAGAATAATGAAGCAGTCAACTTTTAGAGCTGCTGCAATTTGCCAATTTGCAACGCGTACCACCGAAAATGTTAAAATTACCATATCTCACCAGCTGTACTTCGTGTTCCCCAACACAACATTGGCCCATCAACCACAGGATAACATCAATCTTTTTTATTTTTTTGTTTTTTTTAACGGCCAACTAATCAACTGTTGGGTATTTTTTACGCGACTCTTAATGGTTTAAGGATGCATAAACTGACCACTAGTAAAGACAGACGGAGCGGAGCCTCTAGCCCACCAGCCACAAATTTCACAGGAAAACCCGACCCAAGCACCCGTATAAAGACACGAAGGTGGAAGGTCGGTAAAACCGGGTAAGATCAAAAATCGAACCCAGGACCTGAGTCTTGTATCAATTCTTCCATACCTCTATCTTACCACTAAGATAAGACACATCGGTGGATAAAATCAAAAATCGAACCCAGGACCTGAGTCTTGTACACAATCTAAAACCGCCTTTCTAAATACTCTCTCTTATCGTACGCCTCCTCTCTGCTCTTATCTGCTAAACCTACACCTCACTCATCACGCTCTCTTACCCTATCCCATCATCATCACCTGCACCTTCATCTTCATAGACTGCTACTCTACCACCTTCTTTCTCTAGCTCTGTAGTCACAGGAGGCTTTGTTTACCAGTTTTGAAATTTTGAATCTTTACCTGATTTGCAATCGAAATATTGGATTTTGTTTTTGAATCTTGTGTGGCTCACTTTAGCAATCAGATCTGAGGTTATTGAAGAGGATCAAGGTTTCATGCAAATGGGTTCTGTGACTAGATAAGTGTTTTCGTTACTGGATCTTTAAATCTGCTGCAGCTACAGGATCACAAACTGATCATCATCGAAGAACAATACTTGGATTATATCGTTTTCTATCGATAAAAGTTTTCATCTTTTTAAGCATGGCGAACCGATGGTGGGCTGGAAATGTGGGGCTGAATCCGATGACGTCGTCCGGGCAGCCGCCGTCGCTTCACCTGAGGCACACGGTGGAGGATGAGAAGTCGGTGTTGAATACTGCCGGAAGTAACTCAAACCCGAATCCTAACGATCAGAACGATGAAAATGATGAGGAGTTTGGGAACCAAGAACAGAATAATGTTGCAGGGTCGTTGGAGGCTCCGGAACCGACGAGCTCTAGCGGTGGACGGCGGCCACGTGGGCGACCACCGGGTTCTAAAAACAAACCCAAACCGCCGATTGTGATCACGAAAGAAAGCCCAAACGCTCTCCGAAGCCATGTGTTGGAAATCAGCAGTGGAAGTGACGTTTCCGACTGTATTGCGACATTCGCGCAGCGGCGCCACCGTGGGGTTTCTGTATTAAGTGGCAGCGGGATCGTCACCAACGTCACGCTCCGGCAGCCCGCGGCGCCCGGCGGCGTGTTGACTTTGCAAGGGCGGTTTGAGATACTATCTCTTTCCGGTGCATTTCTACCGCCACCGTCTCCGCCTGGGGCCACCGGGCTGACGGTGTACCTAGCAGGTGGTCAGGGTCAGGTGGTGGGTGGGTTGGTGGTAGGCCAACTCATGGCGTCTGGACCGGTAATGGTGATAGCGGCCACGTTTACTAACGCGACTTACGAGAGGCTGCCGTTGGAAGATGAAGGTGAGGGTAGTGATATGCAAATACATCAAACTTCAGGGGTGAATGCTGTAACCAGTCCTCAGTCTGGGGGTGCTCCTCCTCAAACGGATAACAACATTCCATCTTCTTCAATGGCAATTTACAATCAACCCCCTAAACTATTACCAAATGGACAAATGCATCAAGATATGTTTTGGGCTACTCCCCCTCGTCCTTCCCCGCCTAATTTCTAGCAATTTCCGGTGCAAGTTGCTATTTTGTAAAAGAATAGGGTGGGAACTAGAAAAAGGTAGACTTTTTCATTTCTTAAATGATAGTTTGATTAGTGTTAGGTTAGGATTAGTACTTTGTTGTGTTGTAATCACACTGTGACCTATCATCATCATCATCTATTTTGGGGTTAAGTTTGATGGTTTTTGAATTAAGTTTAATTTGCTATATTAAGAAAATTAATTAATTAATTATTTATTATTCATTTTAGAGGTGAAACTTTAAACCAAATCATTAAAAGTAAAAATGGTTTGGTTTTATGGTTTGAATTTTTTTGGTTTTGGCTTCTACGGTTGGGATTTTGAGCTCTTTAAAATAAAAACCAAATCAAATTTAAATGTACCCAAAATGTAATTTTTTATTGATATCACCTAAATCAACTTTAAACAAATACACATACGCTACACACACACACTCATATATAAACATAAGGTTCGGTCAGGGTGTTACTCCTGTAAATCAAACTGTTTATTAAGCTTTCAAAATTTTGTAACTAACCGATCAAATCTTTGGGGAACACACCATGAGACTAAACCAATGATCGATCTGAACGGTTTCATGGTTTGAAACTGGACCGTGAGCATCTCCAACTTGTTACAAAAATATAATTATTTTATGATTTGGTCTAATAAGGTTTTGAGTTTTAACAAAATGGCTAAGTTGTTGGTTCACTGATTTTTATATTTTTTGATGTTATAATTTTATTTTTTTTATTGTTAAAAAATATGTATAAGTATAACTAAAAATAAATATTTAAAAAAATCTGTATAAATAATAATAGTATGCATGTGAATAAGCATGAAAACATATGACAACTTAATTACCTATTTAAGGGATTTGCCAAACAAATGAAGGGTTGTTGTTTGATCACGTTAATCCGTTTATTTTTCAAAGCTTTTTAAGATCACATTATTATTTTTATGCTTTACTTTTCAAAGCTTATTAATCAAGACAATATTATCATCTTATGGTTGTGTTCAGCTTAATCCGTTTACTTTTCAAAGCTTATTAAGACAATATTATTATGTTATGGTTTGATATGAAGAAGACAATGAAGGTGTTTGATTCAAATTTAGATTTAACCCCTGAATTTTTTTTGTTAACACTACAAGAAATAAAACCTTTTGGGGAAATATTTGTCGCCGCTATTGAGGGGATTGTCGTAATTAATAGAATTGTGGAGGCGGGATTGGATTGGTAATCAAGTTTTTTTCTATAAAAAACACGAAGTCGTTACGCGTCTTGAAAAACCATGTTTTCTAGAGGTGACTTTGCTATCATATAACAAAAATAGCATTAAGAAATCATTAATTATTATAATTTCGTCACCATAATTCTAATTGAATACATGTCATGTGTTGTTATGTTCTCGTGCATTAATGTTGAATAAATAAACAAATTACCTGTACTAATAAAAACCAACGTCGGTGCTATCCTACGTGTCTACCTTTCGTTTTTTCTTTCTTATTTCTTCCCCATGCCGTTAGCCTCACCCCTTCTTTCTTTCTTCTCTGTTTGTTACCCCTAATCTCCTCTTTGACTTCTACTTTTTCGATTTTTGAGTGCTACTCGCCACCATTTGTAGTTGCCTCTTTTGGTGATCTTTGTGTCAAATGAACTGCATATGTTTTCTATTTGTTGTTTCACTACCTCATATTATACTTTCTATTAGGAATGCAACACTAGATCTTATAACATTAGTTTTAATTATACTAATTCTCTGATTAACACACTGCCTATGGATACGCTATAAAATGCAAGTACATAAACTTTGTTGTAATACTAATACTGTAGACTTAAACATTTAAAATATGTGTATTAACTCATTATCAGTCAATAATTGTGTACTAATAGCATACAACACTTTTGTTAAGCTGTAGCCACAAATGTTTTTTGTTATTGAAGATAACTCCACTGCATCTTTAAAAGCTATTCCAATATTTAAAATAAACATGTAGATATAAAAGTCATCTACTAATTCTTTGTTAACACAGGGTGTTGGGTAAAACTAATCTGTAAGCATGTTTGTAATCAGCAAACTGGATGTTAACATATATTCTAACAATCAAATTAACAAATGTTTCAGCAATATCATCAATTGTTATATAGATCAAGTATCCGAATTCCAAAGAAAAATCATTATTGATAATCCAAGACCATACACATTGATAGACAGAACTACTATTTATTTGCTGAATAGATAGATTCATAGAAAAAATGATGACTATACTTAAAAATATAAAACGCTCTGAAAAGCCCACATACGACGAAGACTTTTTGTTGCCGTCGGAAAAAGCACCGCTCGCTTTTTTCTTATTCTTACGAAGCAAATAATTAGGTTCGTGTCAGAGAATTTTGCACTAATAATACTATATTAGGAAGTTATAAATAATCTTATATACAATTATCACCATATACTAACATATTTACAAAATTGATTAATAAATAGTATATAACCTGAAAGAAAGGATTTTATCTACATAGTGAAAAGTTTGCCAGCAACAACAAATACAAAATAAACTAAAACTTGAAATTATCAAAGAAAAAGGCAGCAAGAAGAATTGGCATAATATCATTTAACCCTTATATATTAAGGTTTTAATGCCTTTAAAGGTATCGCTGACCCAATAGCACCAAAAGTCTCCAATAAGATGACTGCATCTGAGTTTCAAGCTGCCAACAAGGAGATACAAGGAATGATATCAGGAAACTAAATTTGTTTGCGAACGATCATGGTTAATTAATAGCAACTCTATCCGCACAATGCGCGGGTATCTTTCCTAGTTATAAACAAAGAAAAACCGAGAAGTATTGTTTGTTTCTATCTAATAAAAAAACAAATGCAAGGTAAACGCGTATTTGGGTAAAGTGAAGTTCAATCAACATTCTAAAAACGATTGTGGGTTATCATTGTTGACATACAAATGAGAAACACAAAATCAACTTGAAAGGTTTATTATATTGTTGTTCAAAATCAACAATTGCTTGAAAGACCAATTTGAAATAAACAAACTAAAATTGTTGTTAGTTCTTATTGCAAGAAAAGATATTTGGTTTTTGATTCTCAGTCATAACAAAGTGGATATGGTTTGTTATTATTTAACAAGTAGATAAAAAATAAAATCAAAAGCATTGTAATTACGAATACCTATAATTAAAATAAAGTTTTGAAACATAATGTCCCACCCTGACGTACCTCGACCAACGGCGGAATATGTCGGGGCGTGAGTTTAACAGTTCATTAGCTTATTATGCTATTATAACGTTTCGATATTTATCGCATCATTACTAATTAATTAACACAAACATTACATTCATTAAACTGAAATCACATTACATGAATTGAATATTCAAACAATTACAAATGATTTTCTAAACATCGTTTTAAAGTTTAACTAGGTCTACTATCCTACTCTATGCGTTTACCATCTTCACCTAATCTGTTACACATTAAAATATAATTTTGTCAACCATTTACATAGTTGGTGAGCATACATACAATTTTATATAATACATAAGAAAAGGATGCAAATTCAAAATCTAAAAAGGAATTAATCTAAAGTATTTGTTCTTACAAGTTCTAATAAATCATGTTGTAACACCCGACAAATTTCAGTAAATGATTCGTTGTTAACCGAATTAAATGGGCTAGGCCCAGTTAAGCCCAATGAGGCCCACTAAGAACCGAGGCCCAACTAGGGCTCGATCTATATAGTTAAACCTACAAACATTTATTAATGAATTGGTTCTTAATTATTGATGCTTGCGAAAGAAAACATACAAAGAACCGATTAACGTTCGGTGAATGGATATTTACAAAATGTGATTATTAAATTCTAAACACGATATAATAATAATGATGTTATTACTATTATTATTACTATTATTATTATTATTATTATTATTATTAAAATCCAATTAAAGAGGCAGTTTAAAATGATTAAACAGTTAAACAGACGTAAATGGGTTTAAACTCGTTATTCGCCATATTTTTTTCTTATTCGGCGAATTAATAATACAAGATTTTTCGTGTTATTTTTAACATGTTTCGGTAACAAAATGATGGTCGGTAGTCATGGTTGTAGAAGTCGCTAGGCGCTAGTCGGGCGGCGAGGTACCGCCTAGGGATTAATCGGGATTAATCGGCGCTAGGCAGATTGGAATTTTTATATGTAATTTTACAAATATATATTATATACACACATCAATATCAATAATTTAATATAATACTTCAAATAATTTTAAAAAATATACTTAAATATACTAAAAAAAGTACTTTTAAGTGCAAACTTAAACACTGAGTTCAAAGTTCAGAGATAAATTTCTATGTTAACTGCCTGGATTCGATGTTTCAGAGACATATTAAAGATTTTTGGTTGAGAAATATCTAAAAATCATGAAATTGGTCCATTTTTACCATAAAAAAGTCAAAAAAAAGTCAAAAAAGTGAAAAAAAAATAAAAATTTGATTGGGCCGCCTAGGCCAAAAATTAGACAGTAGATGGGCGCCTAGCGCCTAGGCGGCCGCCTAGGCCGATTTTTACAACATTGTCGGTAGTGATAACAGGACTCGAACGGGTTATTTCACGAGTTATACGCGGTTTATATGCGATACAGACTGATCTAGGTATTCTCACCACCCCAAAACCCTAGCTATAAATAGAAACTTAAGCTTTTTGCTCTTTATTTTTGTTTAGTCGTTTACCCCACACCACACACGCACACACACACACACACTTGTGTGTGTTTTGAGCGTGAATATCAGATGAAGCAGAAGAAGGGTTGCAGGCTTCCTTAGCTCTGGCGACAGCCACCCTCTACTCCGACGAAACTCCCTGTCCAGCCCACCTTCTTCTTTGCACCAGCAGCCACAAAACCACCCAGGTGAGTGGTTGTTTTAACACCCCGACCAATGGCGGAAACATCGGGCGGCACGAAGTGTAGATTGTTCATAGCACAAGGTATATAGATGTAAATAATTCAAATATCACATTCAATTACTCATTAAATTCAATCATTCAATACATTGCTTAAATACACAAACCCTAACTATTACATCAATTTAATTCGAAACATAAAATCCAATCCAAGCTCAATAATTTGACATCCTTACCTGAAACATGTTTAAAATCAAGTGTCAACTGCGAATAGTTGGTGAGTTTCATAGGTTTGACCATATAGCAAAATAGTTTAATAATAGATAAGTTAACACATGTGATAACCAAGCTAAATGCACAAAGATTGTTAGATAAACAAGCATTAATCAGTTAAGTTTGACCAATAGGTAAAAATCACCGTGAGCTTTCCCCCACTGGGAAAACCCATCCTGGGTGGGTGGTCAATCCAATGGATTAATTATTGCTACCAATAGATAAGTTGTGATCAATCCAATGCTCAATAGATAAGTTCAATAGTTAAGTTCAATAGATAAGCTCAATAGATAAGGTCAAACAACTAAGACTATTTAAGCTAAGTTCACATGGTTTACAGATAAGTTAAGTTCAAAATAACATGTTTCACCCCAAAATTTTAAAACAAATAAAAGAGGGGCTATGAAGACTCACCTTTTGATGAGTTTGATAACTTTGCAATTATAATCAAAGTAGCTCACATTGTTCAACAAGTTCAATATCAACCTAAATAGTTTATGATGCATAAGTGTATGTTCTTATGTAGCTATAACTTATATGTAACACCTAAAATTTAAATAGGTCATAGTGTTTGGTTTTGTTTTGAGACACTGTTTAATGTTCAACAATTGCTTTGTTTAAAATAAATTTTGGTTTTATTGTAAAAGTTTTAATGTCAATTTTAGTTAAATTTCCAAGTTTCAAATATTTAAAATGTAAACCATCCAAATATTTTTAAGATCAAAAGAAATGTAAATTATTAAATAAGTTTGAAATAGTTTTAAAATGTATAACTTAAACAACCAATGATAAAATATTTATTTGTATAGTAGTTTGTAAATAATTTAATAATATCATTTTTAAAATAAAAATCTAAATGTTTGTAAGTTATATATGTTGAAAAAAATGCTTTTTTTATTTAGATATAAAAAAACATTTTTAAAATGCCAAGTCATTTTTTTTATGTTGTAACACCAAAAATAAAATTTAATAATTTATGATGATTAAAAAAATAATGTAATAAGTTATTTAATAAAATGTATAAAATATTGAATATCATAATTAAATACTAATTATGTGTTATTTGTAAATAAATATAAGTTATCTTTAAAGCTTTTTGTACATATTTAAAATACAAATATACATTATAAATTATTAAACCCTTTTTAAATATATACACATATTTTTATTTAACAGAAAAATATATTTTTCTTTATAAACTTAATAAGGTTAATTTCTAAAAATTTTATGTGAAAACAAAAGTTAAAAATGAGTTTTTGAATAAAAGTTATGTTAAAAATACAAAAAAATGGTCCAAACCCGCCTTATCAAGGCTCGAACCCGGAGCCATCCATTTTAAATCATGAGCTTTAACCAGTATATCTAGAGCCTAAGCCACATTTTTAAACAGAATCTTTTAATTATATCATTACCGCATTTTGTTTCCCTCAAATCAGATTGAAAAACCAACGAGCCCTAACTCCCTTTTTGATCAAGTTCGAACAACCAAGCCCCCATCGATTAAACTAATATGGGGATTTGGTTCATGACCATGAATCGAATAAAATGAGATAAGAGATACCTACTTGATGTTAGTAATTCGGAAGTTCTGATGTATGGATCTAGTTCGAGAATGCCGAATACTGGAGGTGTTAGATTTGATATCATAGTCGTTTATGAGTGTGTTTTGTGATCACAGATCGTTTCGTGAGTATCAATTGGTTCTGTGTGTCCGATTAATTTGATTTATATACATGTTTGGTTTCGATTATGGCGTTTTGGTTTGTTATCTTAGTTATGATTTTGATTGATTCAGTGTTTAATTCGTATAATTGATGATTAGAGATGATTTTCGCAGTAAATACCTTGCTGAAGATAGGTTTGATTTGCTGTATCAACGCGTGAATGAGCTGGATTTCGCGTGCATGCAAAGCGGGTTGAATTGGGTTGTGGAGCGGGTTAGGGGCTGGTATACGGGTAAAGGGGAAGGACGAAATGAAGTTTCAGCTTTTGGCAATTCTGGTCCCTCCTTACTTCTCTTTGTGTTATCAGTTTTTAATTTGTCACTTTTCACCCTTCAACTTTATTAACAAATTTTGTTATAATTTGATTTTATTTGTTTCAACTCTATAAAACCAATATAACTAAATTAGTTATATTTTTATGATGTTTTGAATTTTATATAATTAAACAAACTTATTTTTAATATTTATTTAGAGTTAAATTATTTATTAAAGTATTTAAAATTTTATAATTTTTTTATAATGTTTTGTGATTTTTATTAAAATTTTGTAATTAAAATTTATTTATTTGTGAATAAGTTCTTATTATAAATTTATATGTATGCCTTTGCTTTTGTATTTTTAACATGTAAAATTTTAAACAATTACATACGTATACATACGTATATATGTATACTAAAAATATTTAAACATTGTTTTTCTCATATGTGTGTGTGTGTGTGTATATATATATAATAACTCATAGATGAATATTTCAAATGGTGTCATATATTATTTAATAAATTTATTTACTAAATATAATTGTTTTATAAATTTTAGGAATGTTACAGTCTACCCTATTTTTAGAAATTTCGTCCCGAAATTAAGGAGAATCGTAGAGAAATTAAGCATGTTTCAAGTTCAACATGTGAAAATTGGTGAATGTTGCTAAGGAAGTTCAAGGGTTTGGAACCTTCGTTTAGTCTGACTCTACGTTTGAGGATAGTAAGTCGTACTGAGATTGAATCAAACAACTCGTGAATAGACACTCGAAGATGAGTAGTATATCATGATCGGGTATGATGCTAAAGGCACATCAATGGAAGACTCGCAGATACTTATACTTTTTATTTGTACTAGGGTGAATAGAATGTTGAACTACAAGAACCTCGAGTAGTAGCTGTTTAACCAGGAACAATGCTTTAGACACTTAGTCAAAGCTTAGGTTTCAGCTCCCTCTAAAGTTTTGCACAAGTTATTTTCGTTGTTTTAGTTTTCTTGCCTAGAAAGAGGGAAGATAAGAGACAGAAAGCACAAGGAAATTTGGGGAGGTAATCCTTAGTTATTCAGAGAATGTTAGGACTTAAATATCGAAACATTCTGTGATACAAGACAAGAAATAATAAGACAAATTGCTGACATTATTACAGACACTGACACACTCAGACTATTACAAACACAAAGTCAACAACAACGGAAACAAGAGTCTTCAGTAGTCTTCAGGCCTTTCGATGTTGAAGTAGATGTACTGAAGTTCAGCGTTTATTGCTTCGGAAGTTATTTATCGGAAGCTGATTAAGTAATCAGTTATTTGGGAAGAGAAGATTGTCTCCTGAGTCATTTGACTTCTTCCGATGCAAAGGTTGTCTTCCGATGACTTCAAGATCAGCTATTGTCTTAAGAGAGAAATAAGTTCAGCGGCACTTTTTTTTTGGCGAAGCTTCTGTTGATAGCCTTTCGATACTGAAGCAGTTCTTCAATCGCAAGAGAAGCATCCGCGGCTTGTCTTTCCACGGTTTTATTCAAATGTCTGGCTTCAGTGGTTTTGCTCATCAGTCCTTATTTTCCAACAATCTCCCTCTGGACTGATGAAGCCAAAACCTACATATTTTGTTTTAAAGCCAGGCAAATTTTATTCCTGAGAGTTCGAACATAGTTCAGAACTTCATACTCTGTATCAGTATTGTCCAGAGTCTTGTGCTGCAGTTCCTTCAGATCATCAGTTGGTAGGGTGAAGATCTCATCCCAATTTGAGAAGAAGGTTCTTGAGCCATTGAATCTCTCTATGGCCAGACTCTTGGAAACAGAGTCATGGAACCATCTCTTTATTCTTATTCTTGAGTTTTTGATCTGAGGAGACTGAGACTTAGCATATGGAAGTTCGACAGACCCAGCACCTAGAGTGCCCAAAGGTGCATTTAGCAAGTGATCAATCACTGTTCTTGGGTTGGCATCCTTGAGCTGAGTCACTGTGGAAGGATAGGGAATGACATCTTTCTAGAGCTCAGGGTGGTCCTTGTTCTCTCTTTTGAACTTAGACCATTCATCGAACAAAACTTCATCTTTCCATCTTGTTATTTTGTTCTTTGGTCCCCATTGATTTTGAATGAGGATGTGCTTTATTCTTTTCCTTTGTTCAAGGATCTTTTTCTTCCTTACTTCAGCTTTTATTCTTTTGGATAAAACTTTAGCTTCATTTCGGAGGCTAGTAATATCCCAGTTGCTGAAGTTTTCAACCTTGTATTTCCCTTCATCCAGCAGGTACTTGATCAGCTGCTCCCTCTCAGCCTGATAGGCTTTATCTTGCTGCTGATCCAATCTGGCTATTTGCTCTTGATAGGTTCTTACCATTTCTATCTCCTGAGAGACCAGTGGCTTCAAGACTAGCCAGAATCAAGTTTTCCTTCTCCGTTTCGTTATTCTTTATCTTCTGAAGGTCTTCATCGGAAGGGAAGGTCCTAACAAGTGAGTAGGATTCCTTTTCTGGAGAGGTTTATGGTTTCCCAGCATCTGCTGATCTTATTGGAGAGGAAACTTTGGTGGTGTTTAGAGGATCAGACTCATCAATATCAGCCAATAGAAGCCTTTTCTTTCTTGAAATATGAGAGGCAAAAGGCTGATCATTATTTGAGTCTAAGGTGGGTTTTTGAGCAGAGGTTGAAGGTTTACGAGGTAGGTTATTGAGGGTTATGGTTTTTCTGACCACACTATTTTTTCTTCTTGAGAAAGACTGATTGATTATTGGGGTTGGTTTTTGGCCAATGTTGGAAGCATTGAGAGTGACAGGAAGGGAAGAAAGTTCGAGGAGGGTTTGAGAAGTAGAGTTTGGAGAAAGAGTGGGTGAACTTTCTTTATTTGGTTGTGTGGAAGAGTGTGGGGCAGTGGTTATTGGCTTGGTTTGCTCAGTGGGAGCTGATTTGGAAGGTCTGGGTTTCTGGATACTCCAGATGTCCCAGTGTTTATTTGAGCCTTGGCTTCCTTTTGCTTGTGCTTTGAGCTAGCCTTGGCTTCCTTTTGTTTCATCCTCCTTTGCTTAGTCTTGTCTTCTGCCCTTTTAGCAGCTTGAGCAGCAGAAAATAGCCTTTTATACTCCCTCTTTTTGGTTTCATCAACTTGTTTTTTGAACCAAGAAGAAGGAGGAGCAATCCTAGTAAGGGACTCAAGAAATCGGCTGTGGTTAGTGATTTCATGTTGTAAAGATGAGACTTTGGTATCTACCGAAATTTTCAACAGATCCAATTAGATCTTTTGGGTGGTGAGAAATTGGTGGGTAAAGGATTGGAGCAGGGTAGTAAGGTGGGTAGTAAGAAGTGGGTTTAACACTTCTTGAAGAATCTGAGGTGAGAAACACTATAGAATGGTGTGGTACAAGAACTGCATACATGACATATTGCATGTCATATGGCATTTCTCCCCAACTCGTCGACTTCTGAGACAAACACTGTAGAATGGTGTGGTACAAGAACTTGTACTTAGGGTAGAAGTAGGCTTTGTTCAAAGTTCTATTTTTCAGGTCACCCTGATAATCACACTGAATGAAGGTATTATAGAGAAGTTTTAGAGAAACAGTGGGAGTAGCCTTAGTGTCGTTCAAATTTAGGGCAACACTTATTTTTGTGGGAGTGATGGTGACTTGGTGACCAGCGACCACCGAAGTGATGCTTTCAACAGAGTCATCCTTTATCACCAAGGATGAGTTTGCCCAAAACTGATTTAAGGCAACTTCAGAAATAGGAGGGTTTAGAATGAGAGCAGTATGAATGAAAGAGTTAACTAGAGTGTCGATAGCTTCGTTGTAGTGAGGATACTCAGAAGATTTGACAAGGTAAGCTCCGAGATTAAGGATCGGTTTGATTTTCAAAGCCATTGTTCTTTTGTGACAATGAACACCGAGCAATTATGAATGCAGAGTGTGAGGACAAACTTTGCTTTAAGGAAATGAGATGAGGAAGACTAACCGTTCACACACAAGGGCGGTTTCAAAAATGAAAACTGCCACTAATTATAATATATCAAAAGCTTTACCTTAGGGTTTTTACCTATTGGACAAACTTGTGATCATGAGAGAGAAGAACAAAAGACAAGAAAGTAAGTTCATGCACACCCTGAAGTACAGACAAAAGCTTTGTTTGGAATGAAGCCTGGTCCGATGCCGTTACACCACCATCATGAGCATAGCACTCAGACGAAAGTGGTGGAAATGCATCGTGCCAGGCGACATGCCTGAAAAGTAGTAGTCCTTCGCCATGAGTAGTAACTGGAAGAAGCATAGTTGAAAAAGGAGTGTTCTTGATCAAGAGATGATCAGAATTGTTATGAAAGAACTGATGGATTAAAGAAGACAACTACTGATATAAATAAGGAAAGAAGATCAGTGGCCATTTAGGGTAAGAGGGATAAAAATTGAAAGAGATATAGCATCGAGGCGTGAGAACAATTAATGAGTGTCAATTCTATTAACTGTGAGAGGTCTAATCTTGCAGAGTGATTAGTGATGGCCGAATTGGGCTTAATTATCAAGAGATTTGATAACCACTTGGGCAAGGAAGATTTAAATATGAAAGATTATTTTAACTTCGGAAGAAGCTTATCGTCGGAAGAGGTTTAACCATGGATAAATGTCATGGTTAGAAGACTCAGAAGAAGAGACTTCGGAAGAAGAAGAGACGTTGGAAGAAGGAAAGACGTCGGAAGAGAAGTAAACCATGGAAGGTTTAAATTGTAACAACGGAAGCTGTAACCGCGGATAGATGTGAAGCAGTGGTTATAACAACCATTGATCCTATCCGAGTTATGGGATAACCACTAAAAGAGACCAAGATGTCTTCATCAGTGGTTTATCAGATATCCTTTGTTAGGATAATCAATAAAGATTATCCTTTTATGTATTTATTTATAGGTTTAAGAAACAGATTATTAAACACATTTATTAGCTCATATTTATCATACCCAATTTAGGTACAAACTTAGAAAAAGTTGAGGAGTCCAAGGGTTTGGTAAATATATCGGCTATTTGGTCACTTGTGGAGACATGTTCTGGGACAATGAGTCCCTTTTCAAAACAGTCTCTAATGAAGTGATGCCTTATTTCTATATGTTTGGTTTTTGAATGATAGACATGATTCTTTATTATATTTTTGGCTGCTTCGCTATCTATTAGGAGAGGTGTTTTTAGTTCAGTTATTCCGAAATCCAGTAGTTGATATTGCAACCAAATGATTTGGGCAGTGCAATGAGCTGCTGCTATGTACTCAACTTCAGCAGTTGAATTTGACACCGATGTTTGCTTTTTGCTTTGCCATGACACTAAGCAATTTGCAAAGAACTGACATCCTCCCTAAGTAGACTTTCTTGTGAGCAAGCATCCTGCATAATCACTGTCTGAAAAACCAACAAGCTTACAAGTTTGGTTAGCAGGATACCAAATATCTAGCTCAGGAGTGCCTTTCAGATATCTTAGTATCCTCTTTACAAATGATAAATGGGATTGTTTGGGGGCTGATTGGCATCTTGCACAGAGACATGTCGCATACATGATGCAGAGCCTTGATGCAGTAAGATACATCAAAGATCCAATCATGCACCTGTAGAGGGTTTGATCTATAGGTTCACCTTTTTCATCTCGACTTATTCCAGGATTTGTAGCCATGGGGGTAGAAATTATTTTGCAATCATTCATATCAAATTTATTTAGAAGATTTTTTTACATATTTTGATTGATGAATGAAAGTCCCATTGGGGGTTTGTTTTACTTGGAGTCCTAAAAATGTTTTTAGTTCACTTAAAGCACTCATTTCAAACTTTGAAGACATTAATTTAGAAAATTGTTCACACAAGGAAGGTTTTTTTGATCCAAAAATGATGTCATCGACATAAATTTGGACCAGCAAAAGTTCCTTGTCTACCCTCTTGATGAACAACGTCTTATCAATGGTTCCTCGAGAAAAAATTATTAGAAAGAAGAAATTGAGAGAGAGTGTCATACCATGCTCTAGGTGCCTGTTTTAGACCGTAAAGTGCTTTGTCTAGTCTGTACACCCAATCAGGATGATGAACATCATCGAATCCTGGGAATTGACACACATAGACTTCCTCCTTTATTGTCCCATATAGGAATGCGCATTCTTTATATCCATTTGATATACCTTAATGTTATGGGAGATGGCAAATGCTAGGAAGAGTCTAATGGCTTCCAGTCTGGCCACATGAGCAAAGGTTTCATCATAATCGACGCCTTCCTCTTGGCAGTAACCTTGCACTACCAATGGGGATTTATTTTTTATCACGATGACTCTGTCATCTATTTTATTTCTGAATACCCATCTGGTTCCGATAGGGTATTTTCCTGCCGGCAAGGGGCAAAGAGTCCAAACATTTTACCTTTTGAACTGTAACAGTTCATCCTGCATAGCCTCTACCCAATTATTATCTTTAAGAGCTTCCTGATATTTGGAAGCCTCAACTTGGGACAGAAAGGCTACATGACGAAAAAAGTTTGAAATCTGACTCCTAGTTTGAACATCTTTATGTAGATCACCTAAGATATGTTCTAGAGGATGATTTCTACTAAAGGGAATGATGTCCAAATAGTTATTAGAGAAGGCAGCGTCGTAAGAAGGTGAGTTTTTAGTGTGGCCAGGAGAATTTTCTGAAGGGGAAGCATGACCATTTTCAAGAACATCTACATGTGTGTTATCCAAGACTAGGGATAAAGGAGTAGATATCTGTTCATTTTGGTCTTGAGAGATTATTTGTTGAGAAGGAAGAGAGGAAAAGAATTTAGAGACAGAGCTCTCTTCAAGAGAAGATAGATCTTCAGAAGTTTGACAAGATTCTGAAGAAGAAGAGGAAGAAGGGGTAGAAGAGATGTAGGTGATGCTTTCAAGATCGAAGAGGTCATCAGGAGCAGAAGGGAAAGATGAGGTTGAAGCAGATTCATTGAATTTGACATCAATAGTTTCTTCAACAATCTTAGTCCTGAGATTGAAAGCTCCGTAAGCCTTAGAGGTCTGAGAATATCCAACAAAATATCCAGAGTCGAGTTTAGCATCAAACTTGGATAAAGAGTCTTTTGTGTTCAAGATGAAACACGGACACCCAAAGACTTTTAAGAAAGAGATGAGAGAATTTATGTTATGAAGGACTTCATAGGCAGTCTTGTTATGTCTTTTCACAATGTGAACTCTGTTCAAGACATAGCAAGCAGTGTTTACTGCCTCAGCCCAGAAGGATAAAGGTAATCCTGAATCTGCAAGCATAGTTTGTGCAGCTTCAATAAATGTCCTATTTTTCCTTTCCACCACTCCATTTTGAGCGGGAGTTCTAGGAACACTATATTGTCTAAGGATTCCTTTAGAGATGCAGAACTTATCAAGAACCTGTTTCTTGAATTCAGTTCCATTATCACTCCTTATTTTTTTAACTGGAAGACCAAATTGTCTTTCAAGTTGAGTGATAAGTGCAATTATTTTATCAGAAGTCTCATCTTTGCTGAAGAGAAAGAAGGTCCAGCAAAATCTTGAGTAGTCATCCACAACAACTAGACAGTATCTCTTTCTTACCAAACTGGCTACCTTTACTGGACCAAAAAGATCCATGTGAAGTAGATTGAGACCGTTAGTTGTTTTGGACTCCTCAATAGACTTATGTGATGTTTTATGTTGCTTTCCCCTTAAGCAAGATTCACATTGACCTTCAAAGTGAAATTCTTTGGAAGGTAATCCTCTTACTAATGAAAGGGTAGAAAACTTATGAAGAGATTGGTGGTTGTGGTGACTGAATCTTCTGTGCCAAAGAGCGGTTTCAGAAGATGATGCTTTGGCTATCACAAGTAGGAGAGGATGTTTGAGAGTCAGTGGTCATGTCTACAACGTAGACATTTCCACTTCTTTTAGACGTAAGCAAGTGTGTTGATCAATTAAGATCTTTATTTTTGAATTTATTTCAGGAGAAAGGATTTTACAAATGTCCTTGGTGAAAAATGAACTAAAGTCTTTGTCAGCTAGTTGAGAAACACTCAAGAGATTAACCTTGAGATTTTCAACTAAACTAACATCCTTAAAGTGCAGTTTTCCACTCAAGACAGAACCGAACTCCACTATCCAACCTTTTGAATTATTTCCAAAGGAAACAGATCATCCATTCTTTGGAATGAAGTTATTTAGAATGGATCTGCATCCTGTCATGTGCCTAGATCCTCCACTGTCCACATACCATAGATGACTTTGGTTTGAAGAAGGTTTCAGCACATGAAAATTTAATTGCAATAGGTTAGATGTGGATCGTATTTTATTTTCAGAAGTAAAAGAAGAAATTTATTTGTTCTGCTGAGATTTATTCATCAATTTCTGCATCATCAATATTAGCTGTTGCTGATTTTGATGCAGGATATTGATTTGTGAATCCACGGAAGAAGGGTTCACATCAGCAGAAGAATGGGCAGTAGGAGTCACCATGGGATAAGAAGGTGGTGTTCCAAGGATAGAAGGCCCGGGTGAAGCAAGTGATGGAAAAGAAAAGTGAGGTGATGAATGAGAAGGTGCTGAAAATCTATTAGCCTTGTTTGATTTCTTCATTTTTATAGGAAATTTTCCTTTAGTTAAAGAACCCTGTTCAGCTTTCAATCTTTCATCATTTAGTTTTTCTCTTGCTTTCTCTAGAGGAGTTTTTGTCCAACAATTTTCAGTAGTATGATTATACTTAAAACATTTTAGACAAGCAGGAGATAGAGAGGAGTAGTTGGGGATGAAAGGCTTATTTGCCTTCATTATTGGATAAGGGGGATGAGGATGAGGATGAGAAGGAGGGAATCTGATGTCAATCATGGGCCTCTTTCCTTTGTCAAGGCGGGCAACATGATTATCAGAGATCTTATGAAGACTTGTACCTTCTAAACTTTGAGTAAAGCTCATGGTAGGAGAAATCTCAGTTAGTTCAGAAGCATTTTTATTTTGATCACTTTCCAAGGGTGTTTCATCCTGTCTCTCATTGTTAGTTTCAGTGGGATAAACAAACGTAGGAAACTGCGGAGGTTGGTACAATCTTGGAGGTGTGATTGTAATGGATGGAATTTCATACTAAAGAAAGGTGGGGGAAATGGGCTCAGAATCAGTCTCATTTATTTTATTGTCAATTGGGGTGTAGTCCTCAGGGGGACTAGTATGATTAAACCCGATTCCAAATTTGGCCTTGCTGTGAACTTGTTTACTTAAAAGCATTTTGAACCCTTTGCAAGATTCTACTCACTTGTCACAGCTAACCTTGGTCTGAGACAATTCATCTCTACAAGCTACATATTTTTCATTTTGCAAATCGAATAGAGCTTGTAGGTTGGACTTTTCAGTCATTAAGACAGAGATTTGACTGTCTTTATTCTTTATTAGTTTTTGTATTTCAGAATTTTTATTGTCAAGCAGTTGCTCCAACTTCTGATTTTCTTGTTGAAACAACACATTGGCTTTCTTTATTTTTGCAAAAGCCTTTATGCACGCATCGGTACATAGTTTTTCTAGAGTGGAAGAAGATACCTGTGCATCAGGAGTGTCTGCAGCAGGTTGTTCAGAAGGAGAAGAGTCATCACCAACAACCATAAGAGCGAAATCTGTTGGTTCGGAGGCGATGAGGGCATAGCCTACATCTTCAGGCAAACTGCTCCAGTCGACATACTCTTGGGTAAAGAGAGCCGGTTGACTGAGAGAAGAAGATTGAACAGCAGGGCCTGGTATATTTATTTGAGAAGAGGGTGGTGCAACAATCTAAAGAGGTGCAGGAGTAAGTTGATACATACTACCATTGGCAACTTGTACGAATTGTACATTATTAGGAGGAGTCTGTACAATATGTGCTAACTCCTGGAGATCGTTGTGCCTTCTGAAGGAAGATGAAGAAGAAGAAGAAAGAGGTGCATAAGAAGTATGTGATTGTGAGTTGGGAAAGGTCACATACGGTGAAGAATTTGAGTTGGGAGCATTTTTGCACTCCCTAGCGAAGTGTCCAGTGCCATGGCATCTATAGCATTGAACCTTAGCCTTATTTAGATTGAACATGGTTTTCCCTTGAATACCAAGAAATTTCCATCCGGTCCTCTTATAGAACTTATTCGTTCTTATATTCAAGAGGGCCAGTTGGTGAAGAATGTCCATCTCTTCCAAGTCATCACTTGGAACTTGATGGAGATCATCCATGATAAAGCACAGATGATCAGAAATAGGAGAATGGTCATCACAGGAAGAAGAGGAAGTGATGCCAGTGGTTATGTCAATATATTCATCATAACTCTGATCATTTGATTTAGAGTTATGACTTAGAAGAGATGTGTTCCCTTGCACATACTCTTTAGTTGATTACCAGACTTTATGAGTTTTCTTTTCTGGTCAATCTCTTGCTCAAAGGTGAGCAATTTACCATGAAGTTGAGTGAGTGAGAGCTTGCTAAAGTCTGGAGAGGATCTCATGACAATGGAATATGTTTCTCAATTTTCAGGTAGAGATCTCAAGAAGCGGTTCAAGACAGAGACAGAGGGGTACACTTGACCAACAAGTTTTAATTCACTTAAGAGAGAATTGAATCATTCAAACTGCTGAGTCAGCGACTCATTATTTAGTTGGGAGAATATATCGTATTGTTGAGCTAATATCTCCCTGGTATTAGCCACAACGTCTTCGGTACCACCGAATTGCTCTTTTAGAGCATCCCACAAGTCTTTAGCAGACTCATTGTGAAGACGACCAGAGTATATTTCATTAGGAAGGGCCATAACCAACTGAGCATGTGCCTTTGCATCAAGCTCCAACTTCTGGTAATCCTCTTCGGTGTAGTTCCGAGGATCTTTCGGGACATCGTCTCAGTCTCCGTGTCCAGGACCGTTGGTTTATGCGGTCCGAACATGACAAACTTCCAACATCCTATATGATTATTAGACAGGAAGTGTAACATCCGCCTCTGCCAAATGTTATATTAATGCCTAACCAAGATTGGTGGCTTCATGGCAGAACCGGTGTTATGGAGCTCGAGAGTGAATTTCTCTGCCATTGGTTCACAAATGGTTATGAGCAAATCAATAAGTGATGAGTTCTCAAGGTGATTTGTTAGAATGATTTTTGAACACAGTTCAGTTTAAAAATTAAACTCCTACATATTTAAAAAAAATAGAAAGACAGAAGAGATAGATTGCAGAAAACTTAAAACAATAGGATATCAGTGAGATCTTTGAGTTTTAGTCTTGGTGGTTAAACCAAGATTAAGGACAAGGCTCTGATACCAATTGTTGAACTACAAGAACCTCAAATAATAGCTGTTTAACCAGGAACAATGCTTTAGACACTTAGTCAAAGCTTAGGTTTCAGCTCCCTATAAAGTTTTGCACAAGTTGTTTTCGTTGTTTTAGTTTTCTTGCCTAGAAAGAGGGAAGATAATAGACAGAAAGCAAAAGGAAATTTGGGGAAGTAATCCTTAGTTATTCAGATAATGTTGGGACTTAAATACCCAAACATTCTGTGATACAAGAAAAGAAATAATAAGACAAATAGCTGATATTATTACAGACACTAATACACTCAGACTAGTACAAACACTGTTAGGACATGATATAATAGTTTGCTTTTCAAAATGTATAAGTTTATATAGGTTTTGTCAAGGTTCATCTGGCCCACAAACCTAGGCAAGGTTTTGTATAGGTTCGGCGAACCTAGGGTTGTCATGTACAAGTTCGTCCAGCGAACCTCAAGGTTCGGCTGGCGAACCTATAGGTTCGGTTAGGTTCTCCTGAACAGTTTGTATATATTGCAGGTTTGTCTAGAGGTTTGTCACTTCTTCAGTTTTAGAGAGTGAGACATATCTGTTTTCTCTGTGTGAGATTATTAGAACGGTGTGTTCTTGATCATTTCATTGTAATCAGATTATTATATTCAATGAAATGATGTTTTTATAAATGATTGTTCGTCTTTGATTCATATAGATCAAATCTAGATTCCGCATAGATTTGATTGTTCATAGGATTCCACTGATTGATCGAGAGCTAATCTACAGTGGTATCAGAGCTAAATGAGGAGTTCTATACAAGTATTTCAAACATTTACAAGCATTTTGGAGATAAATAGATCAAAATATGGATTAAAATTCGATTTTCTTTGTATTTGATTGCTGTGTTGATAGTGTTATCATCATCTACTGTTTTGATTCATCATAATTCAGAGATTTGTGGCCGAAATTTGTGGAGTTTGAACAATTTTTCTTGAAATTTTGAAGGTTTTTCCCTCTAAAATTTTCAAATTCTGAAGAAAGGTTCATGAGCCGAACCTTTTGTTGTCTGAAGCTTAGGTTCGCTGTTAAAAATGATTTTGTTGAGGTTCGTGCAAAGATTTTGAAGAGGTTCCTCTTAATTTTGCCTTCTGCAGAGGTTCGTTTGATTGGGTTCGTTTGATTAAGGTTCGTTGATCAAGGTTCGTCTAAGGTTCGTTGATAAAGGTTCATCTCAGGTTCGTTGATCAAGTATTATCTCAGGTTCTTGAGAACAAGGTTTGTCTTAAGGTTTGGGGAAGGTTCATGTGTTGTTTAGGTTCGTGAAGCTCAATTTTGATTGAAGGTTCGCTGATAAAAAATCTAAAATCATGGATGATATGTTTGCTGCTGTTGCTAATCAAAATTCTAAGATACAAAGTATTTTGATTAGTGAAACTGAGTCAGGAAGCATAAATAAAGTCCCTAAACTACTTGATTTGACCGATTATGAAAACTGGAAAGGTCGGTTTGAGACACATCTCAATGGAACTGACACAAATCTGTGGGAAAGAATCTTGTCACCATATGAAAGACCAAAGGTGGTGGGAACAGATTTGGATCAAACTCTTGATAGATTGGATGTTGATCAAAGAAAGAAATATGATTCTAAAAAGAAAGCATATTTGATGTTGAGTCAAGCAATTCCTAATCAGATTCTCCATCAATTTGATGAACATAAAATTTCATATGGTTTATGGAATGCATTAAAGGCAAGAATTAAGGGAAATACCAAACTCAAGAAGATGAAAGCCATTGATATACGCAAAGAGTTTGAAAATTTCAATTTTATTGCGAATGAGAGTCTTGAAGCTTTAATAACAAGATACATGCATTTTTTGACTGAAGTTCGGAAGTGTGGAATTGAGTATACTGAAGAGGAGAAAATAGATTGTTTTGAAGATGCATTGCCTGAAAGATGGAATTTATTGGTGTTGATTTTGAGAGAAAATCTACCGGGAATGACATTAGTTGAGTTTATTCAAAAGTTAGAAGAACAGGAAATGAAAGATAAGAGAAAAGCAAGGAGAGTTAATGTAACTCAGGATCCTTCACTATATGGTGCATATGTGGTTACACCTCCTGTTTCTTCAGCAAAGATTCAAACAGCTTTTGTTTCAAGTACTTCTGATAGTACTTCTGTACCATCTGCATCTACAAGCTCAAGTTCATCTTATTATGTGAAAGAGAAGAAGTCTGATTCTACAACAACTCCAGTTCAACTAAATACAACAAATTTGGGAAAAGTGACTGTGGAGGCTGTTTGAGATCATATGTCTATTTTGTCATGTGTTGTCAGTGCTTATGATGAACAGATAGCTGGAAAGATTGGAAATTCAAATCTTATTTTTGAAGACTATGAGCAGATTGATGATGATGAGATGGAGCTGATTGATACTCAATGGGCTTTGGCAAGTGCAATCAGAAGAATCAACAGATATGAAAAGAAAACTGGAAAGAAGTACACTTTTGATCGAAACACAAAGTTTGGATTTAATCCAAAGGTTACACAATGTTACAATTGTGGTGAGTTGGGTCATTTTGCTAATGAGTGTAAAAATCCGAAGAAGCAAGCAAATTTGATTCCTTTTAAACCAAAAGAAGTTTATCAAAAGAAGAAGGAAAAGTCTGAAGACTCAACAAAAGCTTTAGTCAGTCAAGCAGATGAAGGGTATGACTGGGGAAAACAATATTATGATTTAATTCATGGCTTCTATGGAAGAAGAAACAAGCAAAGGCAAAGAAAAGGTTGAAGAGGTAAATAATGATCTTTTAGAGATCATTGATAAGTTGAAAGAAATGAATGCTCAATTAACTGCTGAACTGGTCGAGTGCACTGAAGCTAACGAGAAGTTGATTTTAAGAGAAAAAGCTTTTGATAAAAAGATTATTGATTTGGGAAAAGAAAATGAAGAATTAAAAATTAAAGTTTTGCAAGATAATCATGCAGTTTTTGTGCATCTCAAGTCAGTGCAAAAGTTGAAAGTTGAATTGTCAGCAGCAAGAGCAGAAGCAGAAATGAACAAGAGCAAGCTAGAGAATTACCAGAATTCTCAGTATGTTATCGATGACTTTGCGGCCATGCAAAGATCATTGAATGATACTACTGGCTTGGGATTTCATTCTGTACCACCTCCTTCAAGCTATGTTCCTATACCACAAATTGATCCGAATTTGGAAGTTCATCATGTTTCGTTGAATGAACATGAGTCTGAACAAGGTGATGAAAATGATGGAGGTTCATCTTCTAATGAAAAGGTGTCACATGACAGTGATGCTCCAATCATCGAAGATATCACGGAGTCAGAATATTCAACTGATATTTTGAGACAAAATGGTTACCAATTTAAAACTGTTGCTAAAAAGCCTTTGAAATCTCAGAAGTCAAAAGCTGAGATGAAACAAGTTGATAAGGTGGTGATGAAAACCACACAAGTTTCCAAAGCAGTGATTAAAGCTAAACCAACCACTACTATTAAACCGATTGTGTATATTAAGTCACCTACTACACATCAAGGACAGTCTAGTGGAAATTTTCGAAAGCAAAATGTGGTTTCTAAAAAGGTTGAAAAAGTGGATTTTTTCTTTGACAGGTTTGGAGTAGGTCATAAAGACAAATCAAAGAATTTTCAAAATCAAATGAGTAAATCAAAGATAAAATCATCTGGTTTGAGAAACAGAATCTCATTTGCAAAGGTTGTTTCAAAACCTTTCAGTTCATCAAGTTATTATGACGAACCCACACCAAAGAATCATTTGAAAGATAGTAAATGTTACCGATGTGGTAATTTTGGTCATTTGATTGCTGATTGTGATTTGGATTTCAGTTCAACTGATAGTAACAGTTTTAAGTCTTTTTCACCAAGAGAAACACAAAGGTTTTTCACTTGTTGTGGTAAAGGACATATTTCTGTTAATTGTCCAAATAACAAAATCAGGAAGAGTTCTGAGAAAGAAAGTTGGGTGAATGGTTTAGGTGGATTGTCGATAGTGGATGTTCCCGGCACATGATGGGAGAGTTGAGTTTATTAAGAAATTTCAAGTTGATGAAAGGAAGTTATGTTAACTTTGCAGGAGAAAAAGGAGGTCAAATTACAGGGTTTGGTAGTTTGACAAATGGAAAGGTTTCATTTGATAATGTTAATTTCTATAAATAATTAACTAGCAATTTGTTGAGTGTTTCACAGATTTGTGATAAGGGTTACAAAGTGATGTTCGACAAAGACAGGTGTTATCTACTCAAGCAAGGATTTCAGATTTCTGAGGAGTGGATTCTGATGAAAGCTGATCGGAGAAAGGATTTGTATGCGCTTGACATGGCGAAGACGGAGACAGTGAATAAAGTGGAAACATGTCTGGTGTCTAAAGCTACCGAGCAAGATACACGTTCATGGCACAGGCGGATGTGGCATATTCATATTCGAAAAATGAATCATATTGTGCACAATCATTTAGTTGAGGGTGTACTGGTTAAACATTTTAAATTTCCAGATGTGTGTGTGTCATGTAAAAAGGGTAAACAGAAAAGGAAGTCTCACAAAACTAAGAAAATCTTTTCTATCGATATGCCACTTGAACTTCTTCACATGGACTTGTTTGGACCAATTAATGTGAAAAGTATAGGTGGTGAATCTTATTGTTTTGTGGTGACTAATGACTTTTCAAGATTTTCATGGGTCATGTTTTTAAAGCATAAATTAGAAACTTATGAAAATTTTGTGTTGTTGATTGATAGGTTGGAGACGTTGTATAAGTTGAGAGTGAGGCATGTACGATCGGATAATGGGACTGAGTTTAAGAATCATTAAATGGAAGAATTTTGTAATTCCAAAGGCATTCAGCAGCAGTTTAGTGCACCATATGATCCTCAGATGAATGGTGTAGCTGAAAGAAAGAATAGGACTTTGATAGAATCTGCGATAACAATGCTGGTTGATTCTAAACTTCCCATTAGTTTTTCGAGTGAAGCTGTGGCTACAGCTTGTTTTACTCTTAATAGAGTTTTGATTGTTAAAAGACACAATAAAACTTGTTATGAATTGCTTTAGAATCGAAAGCCTAATTTGGAACACTTGGAACCTTTTAGGGCTCCTTGTACTATGCTAAAGAAAGATTCAAAATTCAATTCTAAATAGAAGAGGGTTTATTTCTTGGCTACAGTCTTCCTAACAAACGTGTGTTTAATAAACGTGCGGGTGTTGTGGAATTATGGTATCATGTGGATGTTCAACGACATACACCTATATCTGACGGAAAGGGACCAAATTGGCTTTTTGATTACAATAAAATGTTTGAGTCTTTTAATTTGTCTCCAATTGTTTCTGATGATGAAATAACCTTACAAATGTTGTATGATTTGCAAGATTCTGAAGAATAAGGTATTTCTCATCATTATGAAGATGGTATTACTACACCACATGAGAAAGGCATTTCAGAAGTAATTAATGATGATTAGTCATCTGATGATGATAATGATGTTTTTGAAGATGCTATTTCTCATGATCAAGACACTGAATCAGAATATTACAAATCTGGATCATAATGTGTGTGTCCCGCAAGTGCCTGTCACACATGTTCATGTGAATCATCCGATTGCTCAGATTATAGGAGATCCAACTGCAGGAGTACAGACACGAAATCAAGTCACGAATGAGGAAAGTTTGTATGTGGAGTTAGAGATAACTCATGGTAGTCAAGAGCTCTGGATGCATTCAGCGTTTATTTCACAAATAGAACCAAAGATTGTGACTGAAGCTTTGCGTGAGCCTGCCTGGGTGGAGGCGATGCAAGAAGAATTGAATCTGTTTTGAAAGCTGGGAGTTTGGCATTTGGTCAATTTGCCAAAAGGAGAGAAAAAGATTGGTACTAGATGGGTGTTGCGATGCAAACGAGATGACAGAGGTGTAATTGTTAGAAACAAAGCTCGTTTAGTGGTTCAGGGTTTTAGACAAGTTGAAGGAATTGATTACGATGAAGTTTTTGCACCTATGGTGCGGATGGAAGCAATTAGACTTTTTCTTGCTTTTGCTGCTCACAAGAAATTCAAAGTTTATCAGTTGGATGTAAAATCTACATTTCTGTATGGTTCTTTGAAGGAAACAGTGTATGTTTGTCAGCCACTGGGTTTTGAGGATCCTATCCATCGGGATCAGGTTTACCTCTTGGATAAAGCACTGTATGGTCTTCATCAGGCTCTACGTGCCTGGTATGAGACGTTATCGACTTACCTTATTGAACACGGGTTCAATAGGGGTCAGATTGACAAAACTTTGTTCTTTCGGGAGAAGGGCAAGGACATTCTTCTTGTTTAGATATATGAAGATGATATCATTTTTGGATCGACCGATGAACAAATGTGTTTGGAATTCAAAAAGGTGATGATTGAGAAATTTGAGATGAGTGCAATGTCAGATATCAAATTTTTTCTGGGCTTACAGATTGATCAAACTGATAATGGAATTTTCATTCATCAGAAAAAGTATATTCAAGATGTGTTAAAACGGTTTAGCATGCTTGATTAAAAATTAATTTCCACGCCTATTCAGCCCAATCACAGGATTGAGGCTGATATTAAGGGGGAGATAAGTGATCCTACTTTTTATCATGGTATTATTGGAAGTTTGATGTATCTGACTGCCTCAAGACTAGATATTGTATTTGCTACAAGTATCTGTGCAAGATATCAATCAAAACCTAAAGTGTCACATCTGATTGCAATCAAGAGAATTCTTCGTTATCTGAAGGGTACACCGGACACCGGTCTGTGGTATCCTAAGGATGATAACTTTTCCTTCAATGCCTACAGTGATTCCGATTATGGAGGATGTAAGACAGATGTTAAATCCACAACTGGTGGTGCACAATTTTTGGGGGAATGATTAGTTTCTTGGCAGTGTAAAAAGCAAACATCTGTGGCTACCTCAACTTGTGAGGCTGAGTATGTAGCTGCTGCCAGTTCTTGTTCACAAGTATTGTGGATACAACAACAAATGAGAGACTATGGTTTGAATTATCTTACAACCCCAATTCATGTTGATAATGAGGCTGCTATTGCTATAACAAAGAATCTAGTATATCATTCCCGTTCTAAACACATTGATATTAGGTTTCATTTCATACGCGATTGCTATGAAAAGAAACTTATTGATGTGGTGAAGATACATACAAATGAGCAACGAGCAGACCTTCTCACCAAAGCTTTTGATAAAAATCCTTTTGAATATTTACTCAAACTAAATGGCATTCGGGTCATGGGTGAGGTTATTCCAAATCAAATTCCTTCATAATCAATTTTTATTGAATTAACATCAGATATTTTAATTGTTTTTGTTTGTTTTGTGTTTTAGTTTTTAGGGGGAGAAAATTTTGAAAAATTCAAAAAATTTGAAAAATAAAAAAAACACAAAAATATTAAAATAAAATTAAAATTATGATAAATTGATTCGACCAAATGAGAAATGATTGTACATTGTAGCAATTGGAAGCATATCTGTATCATACTAGAACTTAACATAAAGAGCATTTACAATTATTAGTATGATATGTTGGTAGGTTTATAACTTAGTTGAGATAACATTTGACAAAATTTTGATTATGCTTTGTGAGAAATAGATGCTTAGAACATTGTGCTTAGATTTGTCCTGAAAGAGTGGTGATTAATCTTACAAAATGTTTCTTGAACAAAATTTAATTTACTAGTTTTTGATCATGTGTTCATTTTCAAAAGAAATTCTAAATTTGGTTTTTCTTTTGTTTTAGTTTAAAGCTGAAACATTCTCTGTGTATACTTACGTATCGACTTGGTTTTTCTTGGTTTGATTAAGATTTGGACAATCTCTGCGTATATGAGAATATCGATTTGATTGTTAAAAGCTTAATCTTAAATTATTGTTTCGTTCATTTTCTGGATCATCTGAGCATATGAAAGTATCAACCTTGATTCCAAGATTTTGAACATTTTCAATTTGTTTTCCAGTTTATTGTTTTTCAAAAGATATTCTGTTTTGTTTTTGCATGATCAAGCTAGTTAAAGTTGAAGTAATTTTGTTTCAAGGACATTATTGTTTGTTTAATTATTCATAAAACGGGGATGTGTTCAAGTAAATGGAGAACATAAAGTATTTGATGGTTCTGTTTAAATTGATATTTTAACTAAGTAATTAAATTTAAAGTTGATTTATATACTGACAATCATCTTTGAATTGTAAGTTGCTGATAAAGATAGTCATTTATTCAATCAGGTGTGTTGATAATTGTAATACAATATGATCTCATGTCTGGATCTTTCTCAACAAAAATATGTGATTGTTTTATTATTTTTATATTTCGTAGTTAGATTTGTTAAATTTGCAGTATGTTTGTTCTAAAAATTTGAAAAATTCAAAAATATTTTTGGTTTTTATATGATGTTAAATCAATAATTTTTGATTAGTTGTTTTGATTCTAAAATATTAAACATTGATTTGTTTGAAATTATAAATAAAATTGAATTTCAAAAGGTTTGCTTGGAGTTTCGTTTGAAAAGGTTTGTGAGTAGGTTCGTTTGAAAGGTTCGTCTAACAGGTTTTGTTGAGGGTTCGTTTGAATAGGTTTTGAATAGGTTCGCTCTACAGGTTTTGATGAAGGGTTCGTCTGATAGGTTTGTTGTCAGGTTCGTTCAAAAGGTTAGTCAAAGGTTCGTTCAACAGGTTAGTCAAAGGTTCGTCAATAAGGTTTGTTCACAGGTTCATATAAATAGAGGTTCATGTGTATGACCATCGTCACTTTCATCAGAACATTTTCCCGGACCTGCAAACTTGAAATTTGATTTTTTCGATTCTGAACCTTTGAAACGTTTTGCCTTATATCATTAGCTTCGTATTTGGATTGCGATTTTATATAGGTAAAAAGATTGAAGTTTGACCGTCTAGATTAGGAGATTTCTTGATTTTTAGATCTAGTTAGTTGAACCTATTGTTTTGAATTAAAACCTGTTAAATTTAAGTTTTGTGAAAATTGTCGTCATTAATTTTGATTATCTGTGAATGGCAAACCTTTGGATATAGATTTTTTTGGTCTAATTCATAGATTTGAAAATTTGATTTTAAAATGGATTAGGTTCGTGGAATGAACACAAGTTCGCTGAATCCATAAGGTTTGTTTGAACTTTAAAGGTTAGGGCCGAACCTCTTCATACCATTGAACCGAACCTTGTATGGTCAAGGGTTCGTTTGACCATAAGGTTCGTGGTATGATCAAGGTTCGTTCATTGAAAGGTTCGTTGGTTTAAACAGGTTTGTCTTATAATCAGGTTTGTCTAGTCTAGGTTCGGCACAGGGAGGGTTCGTTGGATTCTACACTTGGAAAAAATTTTTGATTTTTTTTTTCTTTTCTTTTTTTTAAATGTTTTAATTGTTGTTTGTTCTAATTGTAGAAATGGCAACTCTCACCTTCGGAGACAAAGACAATATCTGTGCTTATTTGGATCCTATAACAAAGAATGGCAAGGAATTTCGGCCGATGATTGAGGTCTTAAGACGGTCAAGGATTTATTATGCTATCTCCAACTCCTGTCATATATACAGATCACACATTCAGAGTTTCTGGGATTCAGCTAGAGTGATCACAGTTGATGAGGATTATGTTATTGAGGCTAATGTGCTTGGTCAAGCCATTAGAGTTACTGAAGCTGACATTTGGAGGGTTTTACAATTTGGAGGAGAACCTGCAGGAATGACTCTTATTCCTGAGAAGTGCATTAAAGGGTGTTTCTTGAGGATCAGATACTTTGGAGTCTACAGTGAATATTTTATTAAGAAGGGTAAGCTACCTTTGCCGTACAAGCTGTTAGCTCATGTACTTTTACATTGTCTAAGCATTAAGAAGGGTACATTTGATGAACTGAGAGATTTGATGCGGTCTGTAATGGTTGCATTGATTTTGAACAAACCGTTCAATTTTTCTGCAATGATCTTTAGATATATGTCAGACAACATAACCAAAGCCAAGGACAGATTTTACATGTATCCAAGGTTTATTCAGATGCTGATAGATGAAAGGTTTCCTAAATAGAATTTGCCGAGGGTTACTTCTGATATTTTCAAGCTGAAGCACATGACAGATTCTAGTCTTGGACAGGTGAAGATCTATCAGAAGAGTAATGATGATATTCTTATTAAGGATGTAGTGGGGCATTGTGCTAGAGCTAACTATGCTGCTCCTTTGAATGATGCTTGGAGGCATGAAGATTCAAATTCAGACAATGAACAGTTGGATGATAATGATGATAATCAACAACCACCACCACCACCACCTCCTCCTAATTCAAAAGCAAGGCAATCACGAGCTCAATCTTTTCAGACACATCAACAAACTCAAGAACCAGTTCAAGGGCCAAATGTAACTCCTACTACTTTGGTTCCTCTTTAAGTGATTTATCTAGATCAACAAGAAGCTCAAAGACAAGAAGATGCTACTGTTGCTTCTCCACAGGTTGATACTGAAGATGTTGGAGCTGATGCTGAAGATGAGGAATCTATAGAGTCAGAGATGGAGACAGTTTAGGTTGGAAACATGATGGTAAGGAGATTAAAGAGAAGGCATGCACAACAACAAATTGAAGAAGTAAGAGAAGGGAAAATGATCCTAATTTTACTGTTGATGAGCCTGATTCTTCAAGGTCAAAGAAGAAAAAGAGAGAATGGCCATGGTGCCTAAGAAGAAGAAGACAAGGACTCCCATGATTATTGTTTCTTCTCCTGTGGTTTTTTCTTCTATATATGTTTTCATTCTTGTTTCTGTGCCCATTTCAGTTGCTGCAACAGTTCAAGAAGCTGCTTCTACTTCTCCTGTTCATATGCATTCAGATCCTTTCATTTAGAGTCCTGAGTTTGTTAATGTTGCACATTTGTTCCTTCATTTATGGATGCTACAACTGTGACTACATCATTTCAAGCAGCTTCTACCTCTAGAGGTGATTCTTTGTTTGAAGGTTTAGAAGACTTGGATTTAAACTTTTCTTTAGATTATGATGATACTGAGCTGAGAAGGAGAATATCTATATTGTCACAAGAGTTTGACAAGTATAGGAAGCAAAAGGAGAAAAGTGAAGCTGAACAACCTTCTTCTTAAAATCAGAGTGATATGGATGTGATGAAAGGTCATATTTCTCAACTGCTGAAGTGGAAAGAAGAGGATTTGATTGAAAAGAAGTTAATGAATGAGAGAATTACATCTTTGGAGACATTGACTGTGAAACATAGTGCTGAGATTGCTAATTTGAAGAAAGAAAATCAAGAGTTGAAGCAAAAGATTAATCATATTCAAGTTAAAGACACTTAAACTGAAGCTACTGGTGCTAGTGCTAATCCAGTGTCTGTTAACATTGATGATGAAGAAAAAGAAGAAAAGGTTGAGTATGGAGATTCAGATGTTGATGAACATACAATCTTTAATGCTTATCATGATGATGAAGAAGATGATGATGGTGATTTGACGGGTGTTGGAAGTTCAAGTGGTTTGAATTCCATAACAGATGCTTTTGTGATTTACAATTCTTATGGGATTTCATTTGATGTTGATCCTATTTCATCAGTTTCATCTGATAAGGCTAAGGAAATTGAAGATGTAGATCTTGAAGACTTAACAGATTTGGAATATCCAAAGGAAGAGATTGATTGTTCATTGCCTACTTTTGTGGAGTTGTTTAAACAACATGCTGATATACAGTTGCAAAGGATGTTTGGTGAATTGTTTGAAGACAAAGCTTTATAGGAAGGAGAGATTGATGGTGGTTAATCAAAGAAAGAGTTAACTAGGATGTTTGGAGTTGGATTGAATGATTTCAAGAATGCTAATGACTCTGGAAAGATGGTGATTGGAGAATCAGATCATTCAATTGATTTTGAACAAGATGATCCTATTGATGAGAATTTGTATAACTTGTAGACTTTGAAAAAGATATTTGATATTGAAGTCCAAAGAAGAGATCCAAAGACAACAATTGATCTTATGAAAGAAAAGACTTATACGGATATGTGGAGAGAAAATCAAGATGAACACAAATACATTATTGATCACTTGATGATTTTCAAACAAATGGTTGAAGTTATTGAAAAAAAGTTCAACAAGACCAAGCTAGACAATTCTCAAGATTCAAGATTGGATCTAAGTTAAAGATGAAAGGAAGAATTGTAAGCTATGGTTATTTTCACAATATTTCTGGAAGCTTGAAGAACAAAGGATGCTATGTTGTCAAGGGGACCGATGGCTGTCAATATTTTGGAAAGGCATTTGACATTATGTCATTACCTTCTTTTGAATGTATGTAGTTATCCAGGCTGAGGATAATAAAGCCTATTCAGACATAGCATAATGAAAGGTTTGAGAAGATGCTGAAGAAAGAAGCAAAGACTGGCTGGTGCCTCAATTTTATGTGTTGAAAAAGAATTCTTATGTGTATACAAAGCCTAGAGTTTATTCAAGACCAAGGTTGAGAATAATAGAACATAACTGGAATCCTTATTTCAAGTTCTAGTTTTATGATGAAAGAACATCTGAAGCAGTCATTCTTCTGAGAGAAGATGATAAGTAGAGGGTGATCAGGCTGTTGGATCCAGTTTGGTTGGTGAATTGTTCAAAACAAGACATTGATTTACTGAATGAAGTTGAAATATTTGCAAATGATGGGTTTCATGATTTTGGTATTAGCTACAAGGATATGGCTATTCAATTTCAGACGATATAACGGATGTCTTATACTCTGGGAATACATTCTGGATGCAAATGTGAAGATGTAAATTACTTGTATGTTGAGCTGATGATGTTGCAGAAAGAGATAGATGATAGAGATGCAAAGTTGGAAGCTAAAAGATTATCAAAGATTCCAAAGTCTGTTGTTATTCGTGCTACATATAATGTTTGTGAAGATCAGACAACAAGTGAAGCTCAAAGTGCATATTGAAGACATAGACTTTGATGATTTTGAAGCAACTATTAAGGGAGAGTTTGTTAGGACATGATGTAATAGTTTGCTTTTCAAAATGTATAAGTTTTTATAGGTTTTGTCAAGGTTCGTCTGGCACAATCTGTAACACCTCGACCGATGGCGGAAACATCGATGCGGCACGAAGTATAGATTGTTCATAGCACAAGGTATATAGCTGTAAATAATTCAAACATCACATTCAATTCCTCATTAAATTCAATCATCCAATACATTGTTTAAATACACAAACCCTAACTGTTACATGAATTTAATTCGAAACATAAAATCCAATCCAAGCTCAATAATTTCACATCCTTACCTGAAACATGTTTAATATCAAGTGTCAACTATGAACTGTTGGTGAGTTTCATAGGTTTTACCATATAGCAAAATAGTTTAATAATAGATAAGTTAACACAAGTGATAACCAAGCTAAATGCCCAAAGATTGTAAGGTAATCAAGCATTAATCAGATAGTTAAGTTTGACCAATAGGGAACATCACCGCGAGCTTTCCCCCACTGGAAAAACCCATCCTGGGTGGGTGGTCAATCCAATGGATCCATTATTGCTACCAATAGACAAGTTGTGATCAATGCAATGCTCAATAGATAAGTTCAATATTTAAGTTCAATAGATAAGCTCAATAGATAAGTTCAAACAACTAAGGCATTTAAGCTAAGTTCACATGGTTTAAAGATAAGTTAAGTTCAAAATAACATGTTCCACCCCAAAAGTTTAAAACAAGTAAAAGAGGGGCCATGAAGACTCACCTTTTGATGAGTTTGATAACTTTGCAAGTATAATCAAAGTAGGTCACGTTGTCCAACAAGTTCAATATCAACCTAGATAGTTTATGATTCATAAGTGTATGTTCTTATGTAGCTATGACTTATATGTAACACCTAAGATTTAAATAGGTCATAGTGTTTGGTTTTGTTTTGAGACACTGTTAAATGTTCAACAATTGCTTTGTTTAAAATAAATTTTGGTTTTATTGTAAAATTTTTAATGTCAATTTTAGTTAAAATTTCCAAGTTGAAATATTTAAAATGTAAACCATTCAAATACTTTTAAGATCAAAAGAAATGTAAGTTATTAAATAAGTTTGAAATAGTTTTAAAATGTATAACTTAAACAACCAACGATAAAATATTTATTTGTATAGTAGTTTGTAAATAAGTTTAATAATATCATTTTTAAAGTAAAACACTAAATGTTTGTAAGTTATATATGTTGAAAAAAAATGTATTTTTTTTAATTTAGATATAAAACATTTTAAAAATGCCAAGTCATTTTTTTACGTTGTAAAACCAAAATTTTTTTTAATAATTTATGATGATTAAAAAAATAATGTAATAAGTTATTTAATTAAATGTATAAAATATTGAATATCATAATTAAATACTAATTATGTGTTATTTGTAAATAAATATAAGTTATCTATAAAGCGTTTTGTACATATTTAAAATACAGATATACATTATAAATGATTAAACACTTTTTAAATATATACATGTATTTTTATTTAATACAAAAATATATTTTTCTTTATAAACTTAATAAGATTAATTTATAAAAATTTTCTGTGAAAACAAAAGTTAAAAATGAGTTTTAGAATAAAAGTTATGTTAAAAATACAAAAAAAATGATCCAAACCCGCCTCATCAAGGCTCGAACCACGAACCATCCATTTGAAATCATGAGCTTTAACCAGTAGATCTAGAGCTTATGCCACGTTTTTAAACATAATCTTTTAATTATATCATTACCGCATTCTGTTTCCCTCAAATCAGATTGAAAACCCTACGAGCCCTAATTGCCTTTTTGATCAAATTCGAACAACAAAGCCTCTAATCGACTAAACTAAAATGGGGATTTGGTTCATGACCATGAATCGAATAAAATGAGATAAGAGATACCTACTTGATGTTAGTAATTCAGAAGTTCTGATGTGTAGATCAATTTCGAGAATGCCGAATACTGGAGGAGTTGATTTGATATCATACTCGTTTATGAGTGTGTTTCGTGATCAGAGATCGTTTCGTGTGTATCAATTGGTTCTGTGTGTCCGATTAATTTGATTTATATACACGTTTGGTTTGGTTTCTGTCACACCCCGGGCCGGCGGGAACGGATCGGGTTTTCCCGTCGGGCGGAAGGTTCCCGGGGCGCGATATCTTGAGTGATAATCGAAATGATCAGATTGTTTACATGGCACATGATAAATAATGAGAAATGCTAATCATGACATTTAATACGTAGAATTACAAAGTTAAATTACACATATCATGTTCATAATTTAACTAAGTAACTCTACTCAAAAGAATCGTGTAGTTTCTATCTTGTAACTATACAAGATAGGCAAAATGGATTCACAATGCCATCAAAATGTATGCATCCAAAAGTAAGCTAGGTCTTCTAAAAGTCCTCTAGCTTAATAACTGATGCTGGTTAACTAGACCTGTCCGTCACCTGAGAAAACATGCATATAAAACAAAGTCAACACTAGGTTGGTGAGTTCATAAGTTTAGTAATTGAAAACCATTGAAATCATGACAATCATGTTCACAGCGTTTCACACAAATTGTATTGTTAATTGAATCCCATGTTTCACACAATGTCCTCTCCATGGTTGTATGCACAGATAATGTCTCATCCAGTCAAGCATGCTTATATATAGGGGCATACGAAAGGGTCAAGCCCAGACGCCACCCCACCACATGCTTAACTGCATACGACACTACCTGTAATACAACGATGGATATCCATTTCAATTCACCCCTGGTTCCACCTCGTCTCATCGCGTAGTCTCACCTAGTCTCATATAGTCTCATCGCATAGGCTCATATAGTCTCATCACATAGTCTCATATAGTCTCATCACATAGTCTCATATAGTCTCATATAGCCTCATCTCATAGTCTCATATAGTCTCAGCACATAGGCTCATATAGTCTCATATAGTCTCATCTCATAGTCTCATATAGTCTCAGCACATAGGCTCATATAGTTTCATCATATAGATTCATATAGACTCATATTGCCTAAATTCCTATAGAAATCACTTCCTAATCACGTAGTCACAATCTCATGGTCTCATATAGTCTCATTATAGTCTCATTCTCTAGTCTCATTTAGTCTCATATAGTTTCATATGTTTCACTATAGTACAAGCATGATATTATAAGATCAAGTCTTATAATATGATGCTAGCATGTACGGGGAATGACATATTGGGATTAGATTTTCCTGATGTCATCCTCGATATCACCAGTAATAGTTTCAACTGTTATCTCGATGTTGTGTGTCCTTACTAACTTAACGGAGTGTTATAAGAACTTGTCTTATACACTATGTTAGTAATGTGTGAATGATCTTGTTATCATGAAGTTACAATATCATGATTGTCATTCTGGTTATTTGTAGTTGTTATTGGTATGTTATCCCTCGGTTTCCCCATTGTCCTATCGTGTAAGAACAATAAACAGTTGTAAGATATATTCTTAATAACTTGTATTGTTCTAGTGTATAAATGTGTCAGGAAGCTATAATGGTATGTATCTTCCTAACTATTTCAAGTATGATATAACGAAGCAAGCAAGCATGTAATGATAAACGATAATAATGATAAACTATTATTATCTAATTCATAATATAAGCAATAAGTTAAAAGAACTTTTAATCAAATAAAAGTTAAGCATGTTTCTCAGCCCCGAGCTTTGAAATCAGTAAAGATTAAGAAAAGGGGCATATGAACTCACCTTGTAGTTGTAGGGTTGACTTAGCTTAAAAAGAAGAAGACACGCGCTCTTGATTGTTCTTCGATGTTGATTTCACGATCCTGTATTGTATTCACATTGTGTTTGATTTACAAGTATGCTCTTAAATACGTGTTTGGTTGTGTGTTTGTGTTGACCTTAGCTTGATCATCCATTCTTGATCTCGGTCATTACTCGACCCCGCGTAGTCATGTTAGACTTGTTACACTTGTCCCACCAGGTTTAAGTTGTCTTATTGGGTTATTGTCATTTAATTGCCATTTAATTCACTATGATGACAAGATAAACTTTTAAGTATAACCTTAGGTTTGTAATTTAAATGTCATAGACTTTTGTCCTTAATCACCCCATTTGTATCATAATTAAGTTACCACTTTTTGTATAATTGACACTTAAACCTTGTGGGCCTTGTGTGGAATCGAACGTATGTTTAAGTCTCCTTGGCCATAATGGACTAAACTATTCGCTTGCACCAAGACGAGTGTTAATGGGCCAAGTGTGTGGGCTGAAAGGAACCTATTGGGCCGAATTAAATCGTGGATCAATTGTTTTCTATTGGGCCTAGGCATTCGTTATAGGGCCTTGGGCCCATTAGCTAGAGTGGGTCGAACTAATTGGCTACTAACTGTTGGGTCTGATCACGTTTTATATGTGTTGATTAGTAAACTCAATTAAATTGGAATTGGGCCATTTAAAACTCCACGATCTTAGGCCCATTAAGCAACTTTGTAAGGGTATTGGGTTGTGAGTGTAATTGGCTTACTGTTGGGTTTGAATATATGAAGTTGGGTCGGTGGGATTTCTTTAGCCGACAATTAAGCTACACCGAATGTGGGGGTGGGCTGTTATTGGGCCTAAAGGGGTCCATGGGTTGAATTTGAGTTCAACTGGGCCTTTACTTGCTGTTGGGCCGGTACCATGAACTGTTGGGCCAACATATGAATCCAAGTATTACGCTGGACCAACAATCGTGCCTCGTGAGTCTTGGCTACAACTGATGCGGCTGGGAAAGAAAACAGGTGGGTTCGACTACATCATACTGGTTCGGCAGTGGCCTATGGGTTCGGCCATGTCTCAGGGTTCGGCTATGTCTCAGGGTTCGGCTAAGGTTGCTTCCCAAAGGTTCGTGTCTAGGATGGATGTCAGCCAAGGTTCGTTGAAGGATTTAGGTTAGCTGCTACTGGTCATAAGGCTCGTCACCCTCATGAGGGTTCGGTGAGGGTTCCTCAAACCACAAAGGGTTCGGTGTTGCTTGGGTTCGCAGCAGCTAGGGTTCGTTCAAGGAGATGGTTCGTGCATGTTGAAGGCTCGGCTGACTCAGGTTCGATGGAGGGTTCGGCGTGTGCTAGAAGGGTTCAACCGGTGCATCCAGGGTTCGTTCCATGACCATGTACAGCTAGGGTTCGGCTGGCGAAGGCCTCACCCAGCCCCCAAAGCCACGAGCCTTTCAGCCGACCACCCCCATCTCTTCCCTTCGTCGCGTACAGCCACACCACCACAGTCATGGTGGTGTAGTGGTGATCTACTCGTGTTCGTATGATGCTAGGTCCAAGGTTACAGGTGGGTTAACCGGTTGTGTGATTGGGTCGAGTAAATGGGTGAGAAAACCCTAATTCCCGCAACTTTCTCTTGTTCATACCTCGAATTCAGCTCAGTAACTGCTTAGATCTGCTGTACTTCCTTGTAGAGGAGGTCGAGGGCTACGCGTGGACACCAAGAACGCGCGATTTGGTTGAGAAATGACCAAGATATGGAGCTTGGAAGGTTGAAAATTGTGGTGGGAGAGAGGTGGCCGGAAATCTTGGTGTAGAGAGAGAATGAAAAGTGAAAAATGAGAGAAATACTCTTATTTAGAGTATTTATATTGCGTGTGGTGTCCGGGTCCATTTCGGTTGCTCGGTTCGTAATTTAGTCGCGTAACCGGATTTTACGCGTAATTTAAATGTTGTAAATAAAAGAAAGATATTTGTAATTATTTGATGAGTTTCAAAATTGTAAAATATTAATTATTTTATTTTATTAAACGTTCGTGTCGTGTTTCGTTTCCGTTTCATCAGATCGCGTTACTTACGCGCGTCTTCGTACAGAGCGCTAACTGTACGAACACGATCGTACGTTTCACTTTCTGATTTGGTTTTCTACTTACCAGTCATCATTTCAGAATGTTAAACTCACAGATATGTTTGTGTGAATCGTCACCCACGCAAACACGCTGTCAGTTTATTATTCTTAAAACAACACTGTAATTAAACTGTGAATTGTATTTCCTCACTGTCGGACTCAACTAAACCTCCTGATAACACATTGTTTTCTCACTGATTTGTCGGCCATCTGATTCCTGTCATCTATGGACTTCAGATCGCAACCGATTTGTTTTCATTGTTTGTTTGTACTCTGTTGTTTCTCTTGAGTTGTTGTATTTACCGTATTTAAGTTTTTACTTAAACACATACAACGGTGGTTTGTTTTCTGAGTTATGTTATCGTACGACTGTTCCTGTACTGTATTTACACACAGTATAAGGTGAAAGTACACACACCGTACGGACTTGCCGGACGGTTCGGTACTAGTTGTCACAGTCTCCCCTTGTTAAAGAAATTTCGTCCCGAAATTTACATATCATTGTCGGGCACTACTTTTTCTTTGCCTAGGTGGAGATGCTTTGATATCATGTGTTCTAATGTTCTCATGCTTATGCAAAGTTGTGTTTAGTGATTTCCTGAGCATGTTCGATGTGATATGGATTCGTTTTCACTCTATAGACCGTACTATCCGAAATGTTTATGTTCCTTGTGAGAACATTGTTCATATGTGACCTAGTCTTCCTTAGGGAACCTAGGATTTTGTGTGTAGTTATAAAATGAGTAGACTTGACTTCATTGTTCCCACCAATTCAGGAACATCAAGTCTATTGGAAGTGTAAGGTAGCTTGGCATCGCGTTCCATAGCTGTTTGTATACACTCCCATGGTGGTATTTCATGATGTTGCATAATTTCATGATCTATAATGTTCACTATGATTCTTATGCTTGCATGTTATTCCTGCTAGGAGAAACCTCTAGTTTCTCCCCTTGTTAGGATGGATTCGTATATTGTCAGATAAGACAACATTGACGGACCCAATACTGAGACTTATGAACGTATCTCTGTCGTTCATTGTAATGTCATGAAAAGATTTTATTGGATTAGATGACTCCGTCCCTATCAAGGACAAAGCATCAGTTCCGATGATGGTATTGACACCACTCGTGTCCATCACTTTGAATTTCATGGCATGTGTTTGTTCACTAAGGTAAGTGAACACTAAATTCATGTCATTCGGTGTAAGAGATATCCGAGTGTTGCCTCAATTGCGAGTAAGTTCTAAACTAACTCTAGAGAGGCAATGATAATCTATGCTATTATAAAAATATACCCTGCAAAGATTTGAATGAAAAGCGTACCAGTGTTAGTGTTGGTGTCAGTGTCCTGGTGAGCCGCAGCTGCACCAATTTGAAAGGCCCGTCCTCTAGCTACCGGTGCTTTTGGTGGGATTCTCTTGGGACAGTCCCTTGAGAGATGTCCAGGTTCGCCACAAGTATAGCAAGACCTGTTGTCATTACCGACAGCCCTCATTGCTGCATTGTTGTTCCTGATCTGTGGGTTTGGGTTCCTGCAGTGATCAACCCAATGTCCCAATCTCCCGCACCCAGTGCAATGTCTGCACGGGGTCCCGAGAGGGTGGTGAAAATGACAGTTGTTGCATTGAGGTGCCGCGCCAGCATACGGCTTCTTGATTTGTAGAGGTGGTGGTTGTGGTGCTCTCAGAGCTGGTGTGGTCGCAGCATAGTTTTTGGCCACTTTCTGTCTCTAAGCCGGATGTTCGTCCAACTTCCCTGATGTTTCGGTCTTGGTTACTCTAGAGTCATCCTTCAGGGCCCCCGAGGCAACCATTACGTCAGTTAGTGTTGCTGACAGTGTAACAGCCATTTCTAGAGTAGTGGGGCGGGCAGCAATCACATGCCCCTGAATGCAAGGCGGCAGTCCACCGACATACCGTTCAATTCGTTTCTCTAGTGTGGGCACAATATCCGGTGCCAGTGTTGCCAGTTCATGAAATCTGGTTGTGAATGCCAGATGTTGAGCACCAACCATCACATGGTTGAGTAGTTCAGTCTCAACCTTCTTGAGTTCGTTCCTCGGGCAAAACTCGCCCCTCAGCAAAGTCTTGAAATCCTCCCAAGGCATCGCCAATGCCTCATCTCTCCCTCTGGTTTGTACCTGGGCATTCCACCAGGTTAGTGCTCGTTTCTCAAACGATCCCGTAGCATACCTCACGCGGTGTTGATCAGGGCAACCGCTAATGTCGAGAGTTGTTTCCATCTTCTCAATCCATTGGATCAAGCCGACGGCTCCCTCAGTGCCACTGAATGCTGGTGGCTTGCATCCTACAAAATTCTTGTAGGAGTAGTCTTGACTTTGCCGTGTGTTACCACTGCCTTCCCCAGTTGAGTTGGCAGCGTTGTTACTGTTGTTACTATTGATTCTGTTCACCATCTCGGGAATCACATCCCTCAGTTGGCTTGTCAGCAGAGTCGCCAGTGCTATAGTAGCAGGATCTAGTATCTGAACATTGCTTGAGCCAGGTGGTGGCGAGTGTGGAGGAGGAGGAGGTGGTAGATGTGGAGGAGAGTCAGGTGGTGTCGGTGTAGAAGAGTGAGGAGCAGAGTCCTGTGGTGGTAGAGGCAATAAACCAGGTGGTTGTCTTCTCGGCGGCATTCTGATCATAACCGAAAGAAAATCGGTTAGTGCAGTGATCAGAAGCAGAAGACACATGCAAATAGAATCCTATGTGACATGATTTCTACATGAAGGTCCCTAGGTTATAGTCTAGGCCAAACCATTTTAGTAATATGACCTATATTTCTCTATAACCATGGCTCTGATACCAATCTGTCACACCCCGGGCCGGCGGGAACGGATCGGGTTTTCCCGTCGGGCGGAAGGTTCCCGGGGCGCGATATCTTGAGTGATAATCGAAATGATCAGATTGTTTACATGGCACATGATAAATAATGAGAAATGCTAATCATGACATTTAATACGTAGAATTACAAAGTTAAATTACACATATCATGTTCATAATTTAACTAAGTAACTCTACTCAAAAGAATCGTGTAGTTTCTATCTTGTAACTATACAAGATAGGCAAAATGGATTCACAATGCCATCAAAATGTATGCATCCAAAAGTAAGCTAGGTCTTCTAAAAGTCCTCTAGCTTAATAACTGATGCTGGTTAACTAGACCTGTCCGTCACCTGAGAAAACATGCATATAAAACAAAGTCAACACTAGGTTGGTGAGTTCATAAGTTTAGTAATTGAAAACCATTGAAATCATGACAATCATGTTCACAGCGTTTCACACAAATTGTATTGTTAATTGAATCCCATGTTTCACACAATGTCCTCTCCATGGTTGTATGCACAGATAATGTCTCATCCAGTCAAGCATGCTTATATATAGGGGCATACGAAAGGGTCAAGCCCAGACGCCACCCCACCACATGCTTAACTGCATACGACACTACCTGTAATACAACGATGGATATCCATTTCAATTCACCCCTGGTTCCACCTCGTCTCATCGCGTAGTCTCACCTAGTCTCATATAGTCTCATCGCATAGGCTCATATAGTCTCATCACATAGTCTCATATAGTCTCATCACATAGTCTCATATAGTCTCATATAGCCTCATCTCATAGTCTCATATAGTCTCAGCACATAGGCTCATATAGTCTCATCTCATAGTCTCATATAGTCTCAGCACATAGGCTCATATAGTTTCATCATATAGATTCATATAGACTCATATTGCCTAAATTCCTATAGAAATCACTTCCTAATCACGTAGTCACAATCTCATGGTCTCATATAGTCTCATTATAGTCTCATTCTCTAGTCTCATTTAGTCTCATATAGTTTCATATGTTTCACTATAGTACAAGCATGATATTATAAGATCAAGTCTTATAATATGATGCTAGCATGTACGGGGAATGACATATTGGGATTAGATTTTCCTGATGTCATCCTCGATATCACCAGTAATAGTTTCAACTGTTATCTCGATGTTGTGTGTCCTTACTAACTTAACGGAGTGTTATAAGAACTTGTCTTATACACTATGTTAGTAATGTGTGAATGATCTTGTTATCATGAAGTTACAATATCATGATTGTCATTCTGGTTATTTGTAGTTGTTATTGGTATGTTATCCCTCGGTTTCCCCATTGTCCTATCGTGTAAGAACAATAAACAGTTGTAAGATATATTCTTAATAACTTGTATTGTTCTAGTGTATAAATGTGTCAGGAAGCTATAATGGTATGTATCTTCCTAACTATTTCAAGTATGATATAACGAAGCAAGCAAGCATGTAATGATAAACGATAATAATGATAAACTATTATTATCTAATTCATAATATAAGCAATAAGTTAAAAGAACTTTTAATCAAATAAAAGTTAAGCATGTTTCTCAGCCCCGAGCTTTGAAATCAGTAAAGATTAAGAAAAGGGGCATATGAACTCACCTTGTAGTTGTAGGGTTGACTTAGCTTAAAAAGAAGAAGACACGCGCTCTTGATTGTTCTTCGATGTTGATTTCACGATCCTGTATTGTATTCACATTGTGTTTGATTTACAAGTATGCTCTTAAATACGTGTTTGGTTGTGTGTTTGTGTTGACCTTAGCTTGATCATCCATTCTTGATCTCGGTCATTACTCGACCCCGCGTAGTCATGTTAGACTTGTTACACTTGTCCCACCAGGTTTAAGTTGTCTTATTGGGTTATTGTCATTTAATTGCCATTTAATTCACTATGATGACAAGATAAACTTTTAAGTATAACCTTAGGTTTGTAATTTAAATGTCATAGACTTTTGTCCTTAATCACCCCATTTGTATCATAATTAAGTTACCACTTTTTGTATAATTGACACTTAAACCTTGTGGGCCTTGTGTGGAATCGAACGTATGTTTAAGTCTCCTTGGCCATAATGGACTAAACTATTCGCTTGCACCAAGACGAGTGTTAATGGGCCAAGTGTGTGGGCTGAAAGGAACCTATTGGGCCGAATTAAATCGTGGATCAATTGTTTTCTATTGGGCCTAGGCATTCGTTATAGGGCCTTGGGCCCATTAGCTAGAGTGGGTCGAACTAATTGGCTACTAACTGTTGGGTCTGATCACGTTTTATATGTGTTGATTAGTAAACTCAATTAAATTGGAATTGGGCCATTTAAAACTCCACGATCTTAGGCCCATTAAGCAACTTTGTAAGGGTATTGGGTTGTGAGTGTAATTGGCTTACTGTTGGGTTTGAATATATGAAGTTGGGTCGGTGGGATTTCTTTAGCCGACAATTAAGCTACACCGAATGTGGGGGTGGGCTGTTATTGGGCCTAAAGGGGTCCATGGGTTGAATTTGAGTTCAACTGGGCCTTTACTTGCTGTTGGGCCGGTACCATGAACTGTTGGGCCAACATATGAATCCAAGTATTACGCTGGACCAACAATCGTGCCTCGTGAGTCTTGGCTACAACTGATGCGGCTGGGAAAGAAAACAGGTGGGTTCGACTACATCATACTGGTTCGGCAGTGGCCTATGGGTTCGGCCATGTCTCAGGGTTCGGCTATGTCTCAGGGTTCGGCTAAGGTTGCTTCCCAAAGGTTCGTGTCTAGGATGGATGTCAGCCAAGGTTCGTTGAAGGATTTAGGTTAGCTGCTACTGGTCATAAGGCTCGTCACCCTCATGAGGGTTCGGTGAGGGTTCCTCAAACCACAAAGGGTTCGGTGTTGCTTGGGTTCGCAGCAGCTAGGGTTCGTTCAAGGAGATGGTTCGTGCATGTTGAAGGCTCGGCTGACTCAGGTTCGATGGAGGGTTCGGCGTGTGCTAGAAGGGTTCAACCGGTGCATCCAGGGTTCGTTCCATGACCATGTACAGCTAGGGTTCGGCTGGCGAAGGCCTCACCCAGCCCCCAAAGCCACGAGCCTTTCAGCCGACCACCCCCATCTCTTCCCTTCGTCGCGTACAGCCACACCACCACAGTCATGGTGGTGTAGTGGTGATCTACTCGTGTTCGTATGATGCTAGGTCCAAGGTTACAGGTGGGTTAACCGGTTGTGTGATTGGGTCGAGTAAATGGGTGAGAAAACCCTAATTCCCGCAACTTTCTCTTGTTCATACCTCGAATTCAGCTCAGTAACTGCTTAGATCTGCTGTACTTCCTTGTAGAGGAGGTCGAGGGCTACGCGTGGACACCAAGAACGCGCGATTTGGTTGAGAAATGACCAAGATATGGAGCTTGGAAGGTTGAAAATGGTGGTGGGAGAGAGGTGGCCGGAAATCTTGGTGTAGAGAGAGAATGAAAAGTGAAAAATGAGAGAAATACTCTTATTTAGAGTATTTATATTGCGTGTGGTGTCCGGGTCCATTTCGGTTGCTCGGTTCGTAATTTAGTCGCGTAACCGGATTTTACGCGTAATTTAAATGTTGTAAATAAAAGAAAGATATTTGTAATTATTTGATGAGTTTCAAAATTGTAAAATATTAATTATTTTATTTTATTAAATTTATTATCGTTCGTGTCGTGTTTCGTTTCCGTTTCATCAGATCGCGTTACTTACGCGCGTCTTCGTACAGAGCGCTAACTGTACGAACACGATCGTACGTTTCACTTTCTGATTTGGTTTTCTACTTACCAGTCATCATTTCAGAATGTTAAACTCACAGATATGTTTGTGTGAATCGTCACCCACGCAAACACGCTGTCAGTTTATTATTCTTAAAACAACACTGTAATTAAACTGTGAATTGTATTTCCTCACTGTCGGACTCAACTAAACCTCCTGATAACACATTGTTTTCTCACTGATTTGTCGGCCATCTGATTCCTGTCATCTATGGACTTCAGATCGCAACCGATTTGTTTTCATTGTTTGTTTGTACTCTGTTGTTTCTCTTGAGTTGTTGTATTTACCGTATTTAAGTTTTTACTTAAACACATACAACGGTGGTTTGTTTTCTGAGTTATGTTATCGTACGACTGTTCCTGTACTGTATTTACACACAGTATAAGGTGAAAGTACACACACCGTACGGACTTGCCGGACGGTTCGGTACTAGTTGTCACAGTTTCGATTAACGCATTTTGGTTTGTTATTTTGGTTATGATTTTTATTGATTCCGTGTTTAAATCGTATAATTGATGATTAGAGATGATTTTCGTAGTAAATACCTTGTCGAAGATAGGTTTGATTTGCTTTATTAACGAGTGAATGAGCTGGATTTCGCGTGCATGCAAAGCGGGTCGAATTGGGTTGTGAAGCGGGTTAGGGGCTGGTATATGGGTAAAGGGGGAGGAAGAAATGAAGTTTCAGCTTTTGGCAATTCTGGTCCCTACTTGTTTCTCTTTGTGTTATCAGTTTTGAATTTGTCACTTTTCACCCTTCAACTTTATTAACAAATTTTGTTATAATTTGATTTTATTTGTTTAAACTCTATAAAACCAATATAACTAAATTAGTTATATTTTTATGATGTTTTGAATTTTATATAATTAAACAAACTTATTTTTAATATTTATTTTGAGTTTAATTATTATTAAAGTATTTAAAATTTTATAAATGTTTCATAATGTTTTGTGATTTTTATTAAACTTTTGTAATTAAAATTTATTTATTTGTGAATAAGTTCTTATTATAAACAAACTATGTCTTTGTTTTTGTATTTTTAACTTGTAAAATTTTAAACAATTACATACGTATACATACATACATATATATATATATGTATGTATACTAAAAATATTTAAACATTGTTTTTCTCATATGTATATATATATATATATATAGATAGATATATTTATATAGATATATGTATAATAGCTCGTAGATGAATATCTCAAATGACGTCATATATTATTTAATAAATATAATTGTTTTATAAATTACAAGAATGCTACAGTTGTGCTCTCGATCAGACGCAGCAAAAGAAAACAAAGCACCTGCTCCTATTATTCAACTCCGACCACCACTCTCCGGCTAACTCCTCCCTCCGGCGACTACCCCTTCCCGCGAACCTCAATATCTCATGGTGACTGTCGCATGAAGTGATGTATTCCCACTCTCCATACACCACCGGAGATGTACAGGTGTGACCACATCAACTCAAGTGGTATCATCCGACTCCCGTGACCACAAATCGCGATGTAGGAAGCTTCGACCAACAACCATTCTCCCTAGATCCACTTCTTCTTAGTCATCTGGTAGCTGTCCTATTTGTGGTGCTGGTGGTTCCGGTTGTCACAGGTGAGGCTGTAGACCTTTTTGTCTTGGTTAATATGGTTATGAAAACTTATGATCCACAAAAAAGTGGTGAGAGACCATCATTCAGTATAAATATCTTCATGGATTTGGTCGTTTTGTGATTTAGTGTTTACTTATCGCTTATTTTGACAGATCGGTGAGTTCGGGCTGGTGTTAGCTGGTCAAAATTCTGGATCTACCTAAATTTTGTTGAATTAACTATGAAACATGCTGGTCATTTAGTAGATCCATGGGTTTGGGTAGTTGAAAGTAAAGGTATTGTTATTATGATGGTGTTAGTGATGATTTTGGACAAAACCAACAAGATCTGCAAAAATCGAAAGTTGTTCGGGTCGTTCCCGACGACCCCTTGTCTCGATCAACATTAGTCAGAGCTGGTCAACAACGATAACCGAGTTCTCGGAAACGATCTTGATGCAAAACCGGTGAGCTCGGATCCCTAATCGGGTCTCCGGTTTTTAAAATGAGCGTACGCGAACCGATTCGGAAGGCATACTCGCACGCTAAACTGTAACATATTATCGTATTTCGGGTGTTTTAAGAGTTATAATCATAATCAAATTAAACGAAGGACACATAAATATATATATATATATATATCTATACACATATATAAAAAAGATTATAAAAATTATAAATCAATAAAAGTACATAGTTGGATATTAAACGACGAGTTACTTTAATGAAACGAGTGTGTAAGGACATCGAGGAAGTGCAGAACACAAATGTGAGATGGTTATGTTTATAGCGGATCATTCCAAATATCAAACTATGATATATAAATTAATATTTTTTTTATCAAATAGGAATGGAATACAGTCAACAAATACATGGATATATATAACACTTTCGATTTCTTTAAAACGAGAGTTTTCAAAGCAACTCTGAAGGTTGTAACTATGTTAAAACCCAAATATTAGCTTTTGTGGTGTTTGATTTTTGGAATGATCATTTTAATTAAGATTATATATATATATATATATATATATATATATTAAACACATTAATTATAAACACGTTCAATTAACTAAATAATCGAGCACCAAAGAATGATCGTTATTAACTGAAAATAACATATGTAAACAAAAAACATTGGTTAATCAAACTTAACACATGTGAGGACGCGTTAGATTAGTATGACAGTGTGTCAAATAGACACATTAAACAAGAGTATTGGTTATTGATACGCAGTTGATTTACAAACAAAACCTCATATTTCATTTGATTGGGAAATGCTATACTATATTAAACATTTAGAGTTGACTAACACTTGAGGGCTGTACATGGTCACTCAGACTCTAGTTATCACAACATATGGACATGGGTTCCATTACTATACACTGTGACTATTCGTAGCACCTTTTTCATTTTACATATTTTGGGAGAAATACATGCTACAACGCTTGATTTTTACTATGATACGAGAATTATTTTACCAGATCCATGCACATACTTCTTGAAGTATGTTGCATGTGAAAAGAAATTTATATTGCATGATACAAGAAATGTACATGAGGCAAGAATTATCAGGTTAAATCCCCGGTATCCTACACAGTTCAGAGTATTGAGCCGATGGATTAATATAAGCTAGTACTAGTGGGGTCTGACAAACCTCCATACATGGTTTGGTCGCACCAACCATAACTACATTGTTAAATGAATGGTATATTTCCACCAAGAACTAATGTTTCGTGATAAGACATTAGCAAGAAGGGGAATACAAGAAGTCGATAGGTATGGTTGTGGACTCATGTAGATTGCATCCATTCACACTTATGGCTTAACATATCAGATGATAACATAGCTTTATGGGATTGATGATCCTACTGGATTTTATTGAAACTTTTTACTCGTGCCTGGGTGGCAAACACTGTTACTTAAACGGTTTGATTAAACTTAAAACCTACGAACTCACCAACTTTTTAGTTGACACTTGATTTTGCATGTATTTCAGGTAATAATCTAAGGTTAGATATGTACCTTACACTTAAGCAGAAGGACTAGCATTCTCTCATACTCAATAAGTTCTTGATATACAGTTTCGTCGCATCTCCCATGTTTCCGTTGACGGCGGGGGTGTGGCACATGTATGTCACAAGAATTCAAATAAGTCATCAAAAGTTATCCAAGGCATATAAACAAGTAACCATAGTCCTCAATAATCTTCAATAATGTCCTCAAACAGTATCAAACAATACATGTAAACCACAATACTTGTAAACCTAGGCTTGCAAGGCCCAGATGTAAGTATGTTAACACATTTTTGCAAATGTGTAGAATTTCGCCTGTTTAACACAAAGAACTAATTCAATGCAAAGGTGGTATATAACACACCTTAGGTTACTTTTGTATCGAATAATACATACAAGAACTCAAGTAATACAAGATCCATCAAACTTGTAATCGCATACAAATAAAGTCAATCTCTAAAGACTAAGTCATTGCATCATTAATATTTTGACTCTAAGAATAATATGATTTGTATAAGACATGTGTAACATCCCTAAAACATTACAAAATGTAAAAGAAGGGAGTATGAATGTACTCACTTGATAGATTAGCTAAATCCAAAGTCTTTCAATGTAGTATGGAATGAACGAATGTAGTAGATTTCAACCTATAGTTATAGAGATAAACTTAATAAGCTAAGAATCTCCCAAAGTTCGAGTTGTCGTGTATTAATTCTATGGCATCTATAGATTCCTTAATAACATTTCTAAAACTGATAATGCAAAAGTTTAGGATTTAAGAATAAATTGGGAAATATTTATTTGTTATTTTAAATAAACATTCCTTCATGCCTTGTTAAATAATTCTATGATAGAATATTGATATTTGAATATTCTATATAATTAGCTTTATAAGTTTTATTGTAACAAAAGTAAATAATATTGTTTGTATGTAAACGTTTGTTATATTATTTTTATTTAACGATTTGCCAAAAATTTGTAAATAATCATGAAATATAGTTTTTACAATGATTTAGAATAATTTTTCTAAAATTATTTTACATTTAATATTTTTTAACAATTATATTATCATAAAAAACTTTTGTAAATACAACGATTATGTATAAAGTTTAAATTGAATCTTTTATGTATCTAATTTAAATAATATACAGATTGATTTAAGTCAAAAATAGATAATAAGTACATAATTGTAAATATAACTTACCAAATAATATGGAAAAAATAAAAACTTATACAGATTTCCTTTTTTTAAAGAATTTTAAAAAGTTCATATAAATTTTGAATTGTTTTATAGTTATATTATCATTAAAATAATGAAAATAATTAAATTTATTACAAGAATATTAACAGAATTAATCAGAATAATATTAAAAAAAAAAATACTATTTTGTGATTTATAAAAATTTTTAATAATTTTTTATTAAAAAAATAAAGTGTCACACCCTGACCTACGGCGGAATATGTCGGGGTGTGAGCTTGATGTTCATTAGCTCATGGTGCTATGATAATGTTTCAATATTTAAACATCATTATTAACAATTCAAAAAATACATTAATTACAACATTCAAATCAAACGTTACACAATTCAAACTACATTTGAAATACAAATACGATGCTTTAAAATTATCTAGGTCTACTAATGTCTATCCTATGTCTTCACCAAGTTCTCACTTTAACATGTTACATATGTAAAATAAATTTGGGTCAACTATATGAATAGTTGGTGAGTTACCCATACAAGTGTGTGTGTGTGTTAATACATATGAATATGTTTAAAACTTAAATGCAAACAAAGCCCAAATCAATAAGACCTAAAGCAAGTATAACTACAAGTTCAACATGAATTGTATGGCTCTTTCACCACTACTAACTTAATGACATATGTCATCAATCAAATGCTACTAGTTACAACAATTGAATATCGGCTGTTTCACCTTTGTATTTTACAATAACTAAAGTCATTGTGAAAATGCTACTAGTTATATTGATTATCGACTCCTTCACCTTCGCAATATATAATTTATAACCTAAGTTATATTTCAAGGGCTACTAGTTAGTAAATATACATGACATAACAAGAATATGCATAACATATAAACAAGTAGGCATACTATAACACATAAGTCAAACAACTTAGACTAATAGTTTCCATCTATTTGATTTTTTTGAATCTAGATTAACTTGATTAAAGACATATGTGTCACACCCCCACCTCTTGTCACCCGATAATGTCACTTGTTGTTGTAAAGTGTTGCGGAAGCTTGGTGGTGAAGTCACCGAGAGGGGGTGGGACTTTCACTGTGATTGTATCAAAACACTTACATGGCAAGCTAAACATAAGTTATATTACATGATATGTTAAAACTTCAACATTTGTGTTACATTCATCCATAATCAAAGGTTTCCTAATGTGTGATCTTGTTATGCATCCTCACCTTCGTTTCTTTTGTTATTCACTGTTCGCCTGAAATTGGCTTTTGTAATGAAAGGATCAACAAGGATGCTGGTGAGTTCATAGATGTAATAATCTTGATATGATATGATTTGATGATATGATAAGTATGCATGCATACGCAACTTTATGAATATGATTCACCATGAAAACCCATAACCAACGCCTATGTGACTGTAATGTAATTGGCGGCAATACTCGAAGGTAAAACCTTAGCCTCATTTTTAATGCCTATCGTTGCATTAAGCTGTTATCTTGTAATGTAACAAATAGTAATAGGCATTCACACAAGGGTAGACACTATCTCCCCGTGAATGGGGTTGTCAGCCCGACAGTACTATCATTTTTATCATCCGGCTCATCCATGAGTTTATTGGTTACATTTGTTATGTGAGGACTTTTACGATAGCATGACACAATTGTCATGTAATCATAAGACAAGAGTTGAAATGCATAAGTAACATGCAAGCATATCATTGTAATTGAAATATGTAACCATAATGTTATTGTAACACCAACCCCAAGTTTTAGAATTCCAAAGATTTTAAAAGGGGTAATTAAATCAGGTGAACACATCACTGTAATTGATATACGTAACCATAATGTTATTGTAATGCAAACCTCGAGTTTTAGAAATCCGAAGATTTGAAAATGGGTAATGAAATCATGTAAACACATCACTGTAATTGAAATACGTAACCATAATGTTATTGTAATAAAATCCATGAGTTTTGGAAAACAAAACATTTACAAGGGGGTCTATGAAACACACCGGTGTTGTTGCAATGTTACACACAACTTCAATTGAATTCTGCATATCATTAAGGTTCTATAAGTACTTTGTATCCAATTTGGATTACGAGAACATTCCTTGATATTAAATATCAAGGATAATGTAATTCGATTCACCAAACTGATTCTGAATCACGTATTTATCAGAATCAATGTAATAAGGTTATCAGTTAATTTGTAATGTTAAAATTACTGATTCTGTTTAGTAATTGAGTTCTTATACTCATTTGATTGTAAATTAATTATAATTGCATCCCCTTATTAAAACCAGAATCCTAATCGACTTTTATATAAAAAATCGGGTTTTCGGATTACGAAATTGATTGCAAAATCGAGTTCGGAATGCGAAATCGATTGAGAATATGTTTTCGTATTAAATTTCAATGATTAAATTAAGTCATGTATTGAAACCTGAGTCTTAATCAGAAATCAGATAAAAATCGGGTCACTGGAGTGTAAAATGGTTTGCGAAATCGAGTCTGGAACGCGAAATCGATTGAAAATATGTTTTCGTATTGAAAACCAATGCTTAAATTAAGTTCTTTATTGAAACCGGAGTGTTAATCAGAAATCATATAAAAATCAGGTCACAGGACTGCAAAACGGTTTCGCAAAATTGAGTCCGGAACGCTAAATTGGTTCAAAATATGTCCTTTTTTATCGAAAACGGATCATTGAATTGTGAACCGGAGCGCGAAACGCAGTTCAGAACACAAAATGGACAAAATTAGGATTTCTGCCGGAATATTCCTTTTGGCCGGAATTTTCGCCAAAATATTACACCGGCTGCAACTCTCGTGTGAATTTTGGCCGGAGTCTGGCGGCGGTGCACCGGGGGTGGCTCGGTGGTTGGCGGGGATGGCTCGGTGGCCTGGCCAGGGGCCGGTGGCCTTGGCCTTGGTGGCTCGATGCTTCTCGGCAACATACCTGGTCGCGATCCACTTTGCCTGGGAATGGGGAACGCGCTGGGGCCGCGCCCATGCCACGCGGGGGCCGCGCCCATGTCACGCCCATGCCAAGCCCATGCCGCGCAGGGCCGCGGGGCCAAACGCCATGCCGTGTTGGGCCACTGTGCTTGTTCAGCGTGCCAGAAACGGTTTTTGTGTGCCAAAATCCATTTTTTGATACTTTTTCCAGGCCAAAATCTCGATCCAAATATTTAACATATATCTAGAGTTTAGTGAAGAAAAACCGCAATTCGAACACCTTTGAAAAATCCGGGTTTAAATGAAAATGCCCTTTTAATGGGTTTTTGAATTCTGATGATTTTCAAACTTCACCAATCATTCCAACATGTTTTTTTAAGTCATATGAAGCTATTAAAACTAAGAATTGAGGTTAGAACTCACTGATTCAAGTTTGGAGTGGAAAAATCTACGAAAAATCAACTTTGAAGGTTGATTTCTTGGATTCTCTTGATCTTGGACTTGCTTCCCAGTTGGGATTGCTTAGAATTGTCACGTGGATGGTGTTTGAAGCTGCTGCAGGTTGGTAGGTGGTTCTGTTCAGATTTGGGGAGAAATAAGGGTGTGAAAGTTGACCCAAAATTCAACATTCAACCTTTAATATTGAATTAGCATCTTCTGCAAGTTTGGGTTAGATATTTGAATTAAAATATCTTTAAACCATATCCTAGAGTCCAAATATGAAAGGGGTTCAAGGGTTTTAAATGGTTTTTGTTGGTTTTGCCATTTCGCGATCGTTTGTTCGGCTTTTTCGCGCGTAACTTCAGGAATTGCTAATAATGATCAACCATCATTGTCATGCTTCCAATTACATCCCATTATGATTATAATGTGATTAGAAAGTTCGAGTTGACATGAATTTGCTAATTGCGCATGCTGAATTGCCTTTTCGCATATTTTCGCAATTTGACTTATCGAACTTAGGGATTCTTTAACTTCATTGTGTTATCACTTATTTCACTTCAATTTATCATATAATTTATATTATTTTAGTTTCGGACCCTTGAATTTGGTTTTTGGTCATTATTTTAGAAATTTCGCATAATTTCGCAATTCTGTGTAATGTCATTTGTGATCTATTTCATCTTGTAATTTCCTTACATATATACACAGATTCACATGTATATACATATTCAATCATGATTTGATTAATTAAAATGTTAATTCATGAATTTAGGAAATTACTTCACAACAAGAAACAAAATGTCACAATATGTAATATCCTAAAAGTACAAAATATAAAAGAGGGAGTATGAGTGAGACTCACTTGTTTGTTTGCTTAGATAGGTGATAGAGAACGGAGTTGTAAATACTCTTCAAAATAGATTTACAGAGGCATAGTAGTCTTAGCATTTGCTTAGAGTTCATGTCTTGATCTCGTAAAATCTATGACATCCTAATGGAAGTCTTAAAATGATTGTCTCTGTTTGAATGGTAACATGAGGAATATTTATTTATTAAAGCAAATAAGTATTCCTATTTGTGTTTGAGTAATAAGTAGCATTTGAATAATCTAATTCCACCCTTTTGTTTTTTTAATTAAATTTTATTGTTTAATAATCTAAGTTTAAATATTTTGTTTTAAAGAATTCATTTAAATCATTTAAGAATTTGTTTTTACCTAAATAATTGATTTACTTAAATATTTTCCATATAAATTAATTATGTGTTTTTGATATGATTATATGAAACTATATTATGTAACTTTATTTGTTGAAAATGAACTTTCAGATTTTTACTTCCATAAGTAAATAAATTGTTTATTTAAATGATTATCATTATTTGTTTGAAATAACCTTTTAAAACCATTTTAGATTTTATTTATAAAAACTTAAAATATGTATTTAATTTGTTTATCATCAAATTTTGGCATAAGAAGTAATTTGATTTTTAAAGCAAACAACTTAACTTTAACATTTCAATAGAAAAATACATTTAAGAATGTTTATTTATATCTAAAACAATTTCTTATCATTATAAAATAATAAAAGGATAACCCTAAATAGGTTTCGATCCAATTCGACTAATATTGTAATAGTGTGTCCCTAGAATGATAGGGCTATTTATAACAACCTGCACTAAAACCAGGTACTCAAATACTCAACACTTAAACCATCATACAAAATTTTACTCATCCTTATAGAAATTCATGGAGAACAAAGGATGCCCAAAACTTAAACAAAATTTATAAACTCAAAATTTCCAGTAACTAGTTACTGCCTCATGACATACATAAATGTGACAATAATTGCAAATTCTTAGAAATCTTAGAATGGATAACACATGCACTAGCAATTGGAGACATGCGAAAATACATAAACGTACTTAACTTGTTCTAACCTAACTTAAATCTCACCATTTGACTTGAACCCACCAACCCAACCGGGCATTTTGAGAATGTGCGCCACCTTGTCTTTGCTAATCTCTACGGTAAAGTAAGAGAATAACAACATATTAGCCGACATCCGACATCGAGGGATGACCGAACGTTCTTTTAAAAAAAATCATTATTCATTTGGCCGATTAACACCTTAACCGAAGACAAAAATTAGCAAGTGATTTTTGAATTCCAAAGAAACCATGACCTTCTCGATCACCTTCCAACCAATATAGTCCTATGTAAACTAAAATGTATCACATCAACCCACAAACCAAGATCCCCACCTAATACTAACACCTTACTTTAAAATTTGTACTAAAGGCAATCTCCTCCCCATGCTACTAGCTGCAAATGGCAGCTATGACAGCCCCAACCACCTCCAAATTGAGCTGTCAACTCATCCCAGCCATAGGCCATCTTCACGTCAACATCTTCCTATGATGAAACCTCTCAAAATTGTAAGGGAAATGACGGTAGGTACTATGAGCAGCTCCCATCCACTTTCAGCCACAATGAGCATCATTTCCCTGACCCCTAGTAGCCATGCACGTTCTCAAAAACATTTAGACTCCACAAACCTTTTTCTCACTCTATAAATACTGGTTGATGAGCCAAACCAAACACATCAACACCCTCACTTCACCTGCCATCACTCTCGTGGTTCCAGGTAACATTCAATGCCACACCTTGCTAGGTAACATAAGTATAGCCTAACCAGCCCTCTTAGAAACCTATTATATGAGACCTCTAACTCAGGAGATAGCCTCCAACAAACATTATGGGGTGCAGAATAACATGTGCATGCATACATAATGTGGATGTCTTGAGTTACAACCATCCTAACTTACGGGAAAATAACATAAACTCGGTGGCCAAGCCATCCATGCGCCCCAAAAACAAGAAAAGAAGTAAGAAACTCCTAAAAGATTTTGAAAGCAAGGGATAATGACTTAAAGTTCTTTATTAAACGAAACTAGTAAGCCATTTTAAAGAAAGCTCGGGTAAACCATTATAAGTAGTAAACTGTGACATGTGTACTTAGGATAGGAACATACATGTTATAAGTAAAAGTCATTGATTTCAGATTTCGATAAATACTTAAGTAATTAGGACAAGAAATTATAATCTAAATATGATGAAACTCCTTGCACAAAAACGTGACTTGGACCAAGATTTTCCTGGATGTTATAAAAATCCATAGCCATGGGTGTTTGGTTAACTAAGTTTGGAGAAAGTTTTGGTAAACATCTTTACAAACAAACATTTATATAAACAAATAAATAAAAATAAATTTTCTAAGTAATTGCTTGGTTAAACATATTTAAAAATCGAGAACCTTTCATTATAAAATTGACCTATCTAATAATAAAACTTATTTATTTTAATTTTGGGTGATATGGTAAGTCCTCTATTTAAATTTAGGCAAATAAGTAAGACCCCCTCAACTTAACTACAAATAAAACGACCATTTAAAATCAACGAACACTAATACAAAAATATATTTCAATAACATAAAGGTTATTCCGTGGATCGCATAAAGCGCCATACATTTGTAGGGCTCGAGAAGGACACTAAACCCTAAATTCATAGTTACTTAGAACCTCCTGATCACTGCTCAGGTGAGTTTCATAGCCTCCTTTTATTTAAATATTTATACTCTTTAGGGTGAAATACTTGCTATCTAACTTATCCATACGTGTTTATTAAAATGATACTTGTTTGAATGTTTATTCCATGAGTACTTATTTCAAAGTCCCCATTGATATATATATGTATGAATGTATATATTACTTGCTATCTAACTTATCCATACGTGTTTATTAAAATGATACTTGTTTGAATGTTTATTGCATGAGTACTTATTTCAATGTCCCCATTGATATATATGTATGAATGTATGTATTATATCGGTAATTCCACAACTATTTAACTCAATTGACGAGTCGTGGATTAATATGGATAGTACTATCGGGCTGATGACCCCATTCATTTTGAGATTTTGGTCGCACCAAATCGTTCCCAAGTGCCTGAGCTTAAATGAATGTATATTTCCATTTACTATATACTTGATTGATTATTGGCATTCTGGGGCGAAAAGTCATAGGTTTGGTTGTTGGCTCATGATAAAGTAATCATTCACTCGTGCTAATTTTAATTTAAACATTATATGGATAATTTTTATAAATACTTTCCTTCAACCTTTATCGGGTCGTAAACCTACGGATTCACCAACTATTCTAGTTGACCCTTTTTATGCATGTATTTCAGGAAATAACTAAGCTTGGATTATGCATGCTCTTTTGTGATACAACCGAAGATTTGGACAATATTGTTTTGATTAGGCAATATGAAGAATCTTTATATGTTGTATTTATTTTGGAATATTGTAACCTACATTATGTATCTCTTATGGACATGCATGCATGCTAGAAGTTTCTTTAGAAACAATGTGTTCAAGATCCGATTTCATGACACCCTCGTGTTTCCGCTCTAGCGGGGGCGTGACACTATTGTTCCCTATGTTTAACTGAGTAGAAATGTCTGAGATTACCTGGTAATTCTTGCGAATTGATGGGTTTCGACTAAGGGTTAAGGTGAGACGGTTCTTGAACGTCATTTGATATCAGAAGAGTTTGTGAGTTATGTTTCTTTATTCAGAAACCTTCGCAGATTCAAGAAAGACATTTTGATTTCGTTAATTTGAATTTTATACACATTTGAGTGGGATTTGATTCTTGGTTTGAGTTGATATCTTTAGGAATTAAATTAACGTGTGAATGATGTTAAATTCCATTTTTTTAATTACAAATGATTTGGATGTTCGAATCCTTTCTAAAACTACTCATAATCGGGCTGTCAATATTTTAATCATGAGTTGGATGTAAAACGGGTCGTGTGGGTTGCCTTTGAGACTATGGTTTGCTCCAGTCAGGTATTTGGGTGAGAGGGAGACAATGGTTTAAGATATGGCAGCTTATATATTTATATATATAAGGGATTGTTCCTTTGTTAACCTTTCCTTATTGCGATAACCGCATAACCCTAGCATTTTTTTCGTTTTTTGCCCGAATCTTTGTTTTTTTTTCATGGTCTTTGTTATACATAAATAGGAGGGGTTTCTTTTTTGTGTTTTTGCTAATTCATCAGTGTTTAGAAATTATTTACAAGTGTAAGTAAGTGTAAGTATTTACACTTACTTACATCACACTTACATCAGATATGTGATGTAAGTAAGTGTAAGTACTTACACTTGTAAATAATTTCTAAACGGTGATGAATTAGAAAAAACACAAAAAAGAAACCCCCTATTTATGTATAATAAAGATTATGAAAAAAACAAAGATTCGGGCAAAAAACGCAAAAAAGTGCTAGAGTTATGCGGTTATCGCAATAAGGAAGGGTTAACATTTGATCCTTCCCCTATATGTATATATATGTAGGGGGATGTTCAAATGAGAACCAATATAAGTTAAGAACTAAAAGAACTATTTCTAGCCCCAAATTTGAAGGGTATAAAAGTATCTTCCCCTATTTTCAAGGGACGTCCCATTTGGGGTGCACGCATATAATGTATATATGTGTGGGCCCTTAAGGGGCAAAAGTAAAAGTGCACTAATTTTAACGTTATTTTAGTTATTTGTGACAATAACGTTAAAATCATTGGAACGATCAACTTCAAACGATAACTTTGAGTTTGGGACTCTTTCGGAGCAACCTCTCTATCCCAATTGGGATAGGGGTAAGGTTTGTATCTATCCTTCCCCCAGACCCTATTGAAAAGTGAGAATATACTGGGTAAGGTTGTTGTTGTTCCCCTATTTTCAAGGGAAATTACTTTTATACCCTTCAAAACTTGTGGCTATAAATGTAGTTCTTTTAGTTCTTTTATATTTAATGGTTCTTACTAGAATATGTCCCTATATATATATATATATATATATATATATAGGGAATGGTTCAAATGATAACCCTCCTTACGGCGCTAACCCATTAACTTTGGCAAAAAATGGCCGAATCTTGAATTTTTTTTTTAAACATCATTGTAACACAATTTAAACCCCATGTTCAGTTTTGAGTTTTGGCTAATTCATCACCGTTTGGGCTCTTACAGTACTGTAGGTGTTTAAATATTTAAAACTTACAGTACTGTAGCAAAAACCTTACAACGATGATATTTTTTAAACGGTGATGAATTAGCCAAAACTCAAAACTGAACATGGGGTTCAAATTGTGTTACAATGATGTTCAAAAAAAAAAATTCAAGATTCGACCATTTTTTGCCAAAGTTAATGGGTTAGCGCCGTAAGAGAGGGTTATCATTTGAACCCAATCCTATATATATATATATATAGGGGAATGATCAAATGTTAACCATTCCTTATTGCGATATCCGCATAACCCTAGCACTTTTTTGCGTTTTTTGCCCGAATCTTTGTGTTTTTTTCATGGTCTTTATTATACATAAATAGGGGGTTTTTTTTGTGTTTTTGCTAATTCATCACCGTTTATAAATTATTTACAAGTGTAAGTAAGTGTGATGTAAGTAAGTGTAAGTAATTACACTTACTTACACTTGTAAATAAATTCTAAACGGTGATGAATTAGCAAAAACACAAAAAAGAAACCCCCTATTTATGTATAATAAATATCATGAAAAAAACAAAGATTCGGGCAAAAAACGCAAAAAATGCGAGGGTTATACGGTTATCGCAATAAAGAAGGGTTAACAAAGGAACCATCCTCTCTCTCTATATATATATATAGGGAAGGGATCAAATAGTAACACACTCTTAAAGAAATAACCCGAAATAACCCGTCAAGATGAAACCAAATTTTGGGTTTTTTTAACATCATTGTAACACATTTAGAACAATATATTCTCTTATGAGTTTGTGTAAATTCATCATCGTTTAAGAGATATCATCGTTGTAAGTTTTTGATTTACAACACTGTAACTGTTTTAGACCCAAAATTACAACGATGTAAACTCTCAAACGATGATGAATTTTCGCAAACTCATAAAAGAACATAGTGTTTTAAATGTGTTACAATAATGTTAAAAAAAAATCCAAGATTTGGCTTCATTTTGGCAAAGTTATTCGGGTTATTGCAATAAAGGTGTGTTATTATTTGTTCACAATCATATATATATATATATATAATTATATAACTATTTAATTATATATTTGTGTATATTTATATGAATACTATAATGCTTTTAATTTGTGTTTTTGATTCTCAAATGTTATCGTATGCCACATAAACCTTGCTTTGCTACAAGTTGAGCACGATCACAAATTCGGATTTGAAACAAAACCCAAGGGATTACAGTCTCCCCTACATTAGGAAATTTCGTCCCGGAATTTATTTAATTGCAAATGCTGCCGTGCGTGTTGATTGCTTTCTTTCTGTCACACCCCGAACGACGGCGGAATACGTCGGGGCGCGATTGTGATTGTTCATAACTCATGATCTACTTTGTAAGTTTCAATATTTAAACATCTCATTAAATCATACATAACATTCATCATAGCATTCAATTAAAACATAACATTCCATTTGATATTACATAACAAAACCTGAAATAAATAACATTATTTAATAAGTTTTATCTAGGTCCAAATATCCTAAATGTGTCTTCATCCAAACAATCTAACTTGTTACACATGTAAAATAAGATTTAATCAACTATTTGCATAGTTGGTGAGAATCTCATACAATTTGATGCATAGATATATAAAATAAGATGCAACAATAGTATAATAAGAATTGATCTTAATATATATGTATTCACAATGTTTGATGATATGATTTTGGAATTTCACCTTTCCAACATAATGACACAAAGTCACTAAAGAAAGGCTACTAGTAATACTAAATGTTTTTGGCAATTTCACCTTGAATATAAACAATGACATAAGTCATGTTAATCAAAGGCTACTAGTACTAATGAATTGTATATGTTTATCCCAATAGTAATAACACCTAGATATACAAACAAGTATGCAACACATAGCATTCAAATCTAATTCTATCTTAAACTAAAGTATTGCATCCTTGTATTTGATTATGACTCAAGAATAACATGTTTGATTAAGACATTTGTAACTTCTCAAAAAATTACAAAAATGTAAAGACGGAGTATAAAAAAACTCACTTGTCTTTAGCTTGTCCAAAGATATCTTTAAATGGTTATATGAATTTGGGAATCACAAATCACCCTATATTATTGTATGGATTTGTATAAGTATTTGAGTTATACTTAGAAACTCTAAAGTTTCAAATATGATCCTAAAAGACTAAGTTAGAATTCACAAGACCCCAATTTGAAAATTATAATCCCCATTTGTAATAAAAGAAATATTGAATATAGATTTAATAGTATTTTTATTTGAATATCTCAAAATAAATATAACTGTAATTTTTATAATTCAATTTCTAAAGTTATATAAATTTCATGCTTTAATGCTTTGAATAATACTTTATTAGGGGTTGTTTGTTTGCATCTGAATGGCATTAAGATGTTACCTCTCACCATTCAGAGGTTATGAACCATTACCAGCCTTTTAACCATTCAGACTTAAGGATACTTGTTAACCATTCACATGCTATGAACCCTTAAGAGGTAGCCTCTGAATGGGATTAAGAGGCTACCAAGCAGGGCCGAAAATATTGCATGTTGTATTCCCGAGTTTCATTTAACGAGGGAAAGGGAAGGAAGTGGAAGGAAAACTAGGCTAAAATATATGGCTTTTCTTTCCTTCTGATTTGGAAGGAAATGGAAGGAAATAATTCTATTCTTTTATTTTCCTTTCCTCTTCTTTCTTTTCCTTTCTATAATCTCCTTTAATAAACTTGGAAACACAACGTAAATTTATATTACTCCTCATTTTTTATTATTACTATCTTTATTATTATTATTTTAAAAGATTAAATATTTGAATTATATAGTAAATATAGTTTATAAATAATGATTAATGTTCATATTCCTTTATTTGCATATTATCTATAACCTCATATATACATATATTCTTAAATGTATATATACACACATATCTTCATAAAATCACACTTTATTATTATTATTAAAAATTTATATATGTAATAATTATTATATTTCAATGATTTAATCTTGAATTGTTATAGTTAATAAAGCATATATATATATATATCTGTTTACGTATATCTTTGAAATTTAAATCCAGCTATGAATTTTACTAGAAACTTTTGTCTATTAGAATTCGACACAAATATTATTACAGAAAACCCCAATGTTACACTTTCTTAGTTCTTCCCTTTACCTGTTTTGTTTTCTTCGATTACTGGTTTAATCGTATTAACGTTGTTATTTTATTAGTGTTATAGAGTGGTGTCCAAATTCGTAGACTACTTTTTTTAATATCCAAGAAAATGATTGTAACGTATTTGGTTTTAGAGGTTGTATACAATTTTGTTACCTGCTAGGAGGTTTTTTGATTTACGATAGCTTACTTAACTCAAGGTAGAATAATGATCGGTATCTTTAATTTGACCTGGTTTTAGAGTACATAATAAATGTTTATATGTGAATAACAATTGATTTGACTAATGTGATTCACTGAAACATGGTTTGCTTGACTTTGTAGAATAAATTGTCTAATCCTGCCCTTGATCAAGCGTTCGATTCTACTACCAATGTACTATTGATGCTTATATATAGGGTATATAGCAACCAACTCACCATGCCACTAATATTGATGTCATACCAAACGCCCACCAAGACTAACCTGAACTTAAAACATGCTTGACTAAGTAATAAAGACTTGATTGTAGAATGGATCACTTGAATTGTAGATTGAATTGACAAATCCAATCCTTGGTTAAGCTTTTGGCACTATTATCAATGTATTATTGGTGCTTATATACAGGGTATATACCGCAGCCAACCTACCACATCACTAATGACTCATTCGTCTGACATGTCCATTCGGCCAAGTCATTCGCCGAATGAGCTGCTTCGGGCACTCATTCGGCCGAATGACGACAGCTTATAAATACAAGTTCAAATCATTTCAAACCTAAATTTTCTGAGTCCTCATTCTTCCCAGTGCACTCCAGTGTCAAACCCTTGAAGTTTTGAGCGATTCTTACCGTCCAACTTCGATTCTCAACCCGTGGTGATCGATTCTCACTCACACGTTGATTCTACTCTCTCGATTCACCACGGTTGCTGTTGATTTTGATTGGAAAACCCTGGAATAGGATTCCGCACTATTCCAGCGGCTGTCAAGCAGATTTCTCTTGGAATCGGATTGTTTCTGAGCTCCTAATAGGCCCTACAAAGTGGTATCAGAGCCTTGGCTCTTGATTCTGCTTGATTTCCATTCAAAATCAGCTAATCTCAGTTTGGATTTTCGAAACCTGCAAAACCCTGATTGCCTTGGCCGAAAAGTTACTGTTACATTAAAAATACGTGGATTTTTGTGGTGTCTTTGTCCAAACTTTTATCCCAATTGGTTCATAATCATATCATGATGTTCAGTACCAAATTTGGTACTTAGATCTGGTCTAAATCGAAAGTTATTGCGATCTTCGTTGCTAAAACCCTCAGATCGGCCGAATGAGCATGGCAGCCGAATAAGTTTGGCTGAAGAAGTCTCATTTGCCGAATAGCACCATTCGCCAGTGTAATTCGTCGAATAGCTCCATTCGTTTTTGTCATTCGGCGAATAGCTTCATTCTCAACTCTCATTCGACGAATAGCCTCATTCGACCCTTCATTCGCCGAATAGGATTCATTCGTCCTAATAGTCATACTTAGCTTCTCATTAGCCGAATCAGTCCATTCGGGGCTCGACATTCATCCCAAGGATCTTCATTCGGCCATTAGTTTGACAATTTTTCTAAGTGTTGAATCATGTTGTTCTTGATTAAATGGAGGATTTAACATTGATGGCTAATCAGAATCATCGCATTCAGACTTTACTATTGACTGAGACTGAGACAGGAAACTCCAACAAAGCTCCCAAGTTGCTTTCTTTAGATGATTATCCACACTGGAAATATAGATTTGAGATTCACATCAATGGGGTGGATACTAACTTGTGGATGATGATTGAAGGAGGTTATCTGAGGCCTCTGAACGAGGATGGAACTCCTATGCTAGTCACACGGATGACTGAGTCTCAAAGGAAGCTTTATGATTATGAGAAGAAGGCTTATGCTATTTTATCTCAGTCCATTGCTACTGACATTTTCCATCAGTTCAGACAGTTTACATCTTCTAAGTATTTGTGGGATGCTTTGCAACAACGTTATGAGGGCAATGATGCTTTGAAGAATATCAAGTCAAAGGCTTTAAGAAAGGAGTTCAACAGTTTCATGTATGTTGGAAATGAATCTTTGGATGAGTTGATTGCCAGATTCTATCATCTTTTGAGTGAGCTGTTCAATCATGAAGTCAATACTACTACTCAGGATAAGATTCAGTGTTTAGCAGATGCTCTACCTCTAAAGTGGGAATCATTTTTGATGGTGCTTAAACAGAATGAGATGATGTCACATATGGACATAAATGATTTCATACAGAAGCTGAAAGAGCAGGAAATAGAGAACAAGTGGAAAGCTAAACGGGTTGCTCAAGTCCAAGATCCATCATTGTATTATTCTACTCCTACAGTTGAGAAATCATCCTCACATGCTCCATTGAAGACAACCTTTGTTTCTAAGACGACTGAAGCTCCATCTGCTGCTCAGATTCATTTTAGTCAGTCATCCTCTTCATCCAGCTCACAAAAAGAACATCATCAACCTGTCACAAGTTTGAAGAATGAAAATTTTGATAAAGTTACTGTTGAGATTGCTAAAGAGCATATGGGTCTTTTGTCCACTTTGGTTAGTTCTTATGATGGACTGGTAGCAGGACAGATTGGCAATCCTTATCTGACAAATGATGACTATTCTCAGATAGATCCAGATGACATGGAAAGGATTGACATCATGTGGGCTTTGGCAAGTGCTGTGAGGAGAGCTAAGGAGTTTGTCAAATGGACTGGTAAAGATATTAACTTGAACAAGGAATTTAAGTTTGGTTTTGACATGGCCTCTGTCACTTGTTACAATTGTGGGGAGAAAGGTCACTTTGCTAGACAGTGCAAACAACCAAAGAAAGCAGGAAATAAACATCCTTTTCATCATCAGAAATCATCTTCTGCAAATCCAGAAAGAAGGCTTGTTCCTATTGATTCTCCTGTTCAAGCTAGTTCATCTAATTCAGGCAAAGCATTGATGGTTTAACAAGATGAGGGTGAAAACTGGGATTTCAGATTTAATCATGATTAGAAGGTACAGGATAAAGCATGTGTTGCTGAGATCAAGAAGTTGGATGATCAAAATGAAGAGAGTACTTCAGGAGAAGCACATATTAGTGGAGAAGAAGCATCAGGTTCAGAGTCAGAAAGCTTATCAGACTCATACACCCTAGCAGATTCTGATGCTGATATTGAAGAATCTCCTACTCAGTTTGCTTTGATGGTAAACTTATCTGCTACACCTGCTGCAACTTCACAATCTGATCAGGTATCTGATGAATGTTCATCTTCTTGTTCTAGTTGTTTTAATTGTGTTGAATTTAAAAGCAAGGTCCTTTCTTATCAAAATCACAATGCTGCTTTGATCAGCGATCTCAACCAGTGTATTGAAGCAAACAAAGTTTTAAAATCTAATGAAAAAGATTTTCAAGCTAAAATTGAACTTTAAACAGACAACTTCATAAGGCTGAGATTGCTGTTCTTAACAAGCAAGATGCTATAACTTCTTATCTCAATACCATCAATGATATAAATAAGAAGTTAGCCATAGTTGAGTGTGATTATGAGACCCTAGGACAAAAGCTCAAGAGCTATGAGAGCGCATCTTATATCATTGAGCACATGATCAGCAAAGGTGCTGATCATAAGGATAAAGGAAAGGTTAGTTATCAACATTGTCCTCCACCAATCTTGAACAGCTTTGTCAATTCACCTGATGACAAAGATGTTAAAGATTTTCAAGTTAAAACTCCATTAGTAATTGATCCAATAGGGATGATTACTGATGAGGGTTCCTCCTTGTCAGAGGAATCTTTTGTGGAGGGGATTGTTCAAGATTGGGTCTCAGATTCTGAGGATGAATCTGACTATTCATCTGACTGCGTTACTACTCAGAATAAATCTTCTATCGTTATGAAAGGTGACCCAATCTCATCATCAAAGGTTTATCAAGCTTTAAGCTTTGTTAAAGCTTCAAAAGAAATTGAAGCGTGTGTTTCAAACAAGATTGACAATCTTGTTCCTAATGGGAGAAAGGGTTTGGGTTTTAATCAGAACAAGTCTCAAACTAATGTTTTCAAACCAAAAAGACAGTCTTTTTCTGAATTAAAACATTTTCATAAAAAAGGTAACAAAGTTTGTTTTGAGTGTGGTGCACCTGGACACATAGTCAGATTTTCTCCACACCTGGTTAGACCAAAGATTGCACTACCCAGAAAACTAAATCAGGTTTTCATCAAAGCTGTCAAATCTGAATCCAAATCAGCTCAGACAAAACCCAAACAATTCACACAGGTTAAACCTGTGTATAAGGGTAAAGGGAAACCGGTGAACTTGAATGTTCCCAAGATGGTAAATGCTAATCAAGTTAAATCATCATCCATTTATCTGAAAAATTCTTTCAGTAAAAATGCAGTCTGGAAGGTCAAGTCTAAGACTTCAGTTCCACCCACTTCAGACAAGGCTGTTTCAGATGGTAAATGGATCGATGTTTTGATCCGAGACTCATTGGGACAACCCCAGACTGTAAAGGCTTGGGTTCCCAAATTGAACTAATTGTTTCATTTTTGTGCAGGTTTCCCCAACAGCTGCTCTTAACAGCTCTTGGATCGTTGACAGTGGGGCTTCCAGACACATGACTGGTGATATATCGCTTCTCACCAATGTGAATTCAGTTCGAGGTGGATATGTCGCGTTTGCTGGTGACAAAGGTGGTTTTATCACGGGAGAGGGAATATTATCAAATGGGCAAGTTTCATTTGATAAAGTCAGATATGTCAAGCAATTGGAGAATAATCTTCTATCTGTATCACATATTTGTGATAAACAGTACAAGGTTCTCTTTGATGACTCCAAATGCTACATTCTTAAGGAATGTGTGGTTATCCCTGAAGATTGGATCTTATTGTCAGCTCCTAGAAAGCAAGACTTGTATGTACTCAACATGGCCACAGCTTCAAAAACATCCTCCACAGCTTCATGTTTTGTAACAAAGGCAACTAAGAAAGATTCAATACTTTGGCATAAGAGGATGGATCATTTGAGTCTCCGCAAGATGAATCATTTGGTACATAACAATCTGGTTGAGGGGGTTACTCTGAAGAATTTCAAGCTGTCTGATGTCTGTGTATCCTGCAAAAAGGGCAAGCAAGTCAAGCAGTCTCACAAACCAAAGAAGTATCACTCAATCACTGTTCCACTTGAGCTTCTCCATATAGATCTTTTTGGTCCTGTTAACCGTAAGAGTATAGCTGGAGATCAATACTGTCTTGTCATTACTGATCAATTTTCCAGATACTCTTGGGTGTTCTTTCTGAAGGAGAAATCTGAAACTTTTGATTGTATTCAAGTTTTGGTTACCAAACTTGAATCTCTTTATAAGCTCAAGGTTCGTATACTCAGAACCGACAATGGGACAGAATTCAAAAACCACAACATGGAGAATTTTTGTAATGAACGGGGTATTGTTCAACAATTTAGTGCTCCATATGTCCCTCAAATGAACGGTGTTGCTGAGCGAAAGAACAGGACTCTGATTGAGGATGCTAGGACTATGCTTGCTGATTCATCTCTTCTAGTTCAATTCTGGAATGAAGCTGGAGCAAATGCCTGTTACACTCTGAATCGGGTGTTGATAGTGAAGAGACATGGGAAGACTTGCTTCGAATTGCTGCTACAAGTTGGAACTTCCTCCTGAACTTAGCAATGTACACCCAACATTTCACGTGTCCAATTTGAGAAAGTGCTTAGCTGATCAGGATCTTCGGGTACCACTCGATGACATTCGCATTCATGATACCATGCACTTTGTTGAAAAACCAGTTGAGATAATGGATCGTGAGGTTAAGAAACTCAAACGCAGCCGAATTCCAGTTGTCAAAGTGTGTTGGGAGTCAAAGCGTGGTTCATAATTCACCTGGGAGAGGGAAGATCAGATGAAGCTTAAGTATCCACATTTATTCACTACAGTTACTCCAAGTTGAATTTCGAGACGAAATTCCTTTAACTAGGGGAGACTGTAACATCACACTACTTCCGGTTGTCCGTACATATGTACGACTGTACTATTACAACCTGATATGATTATTATTATTAATGATAATGAATTATTGGAAGATATTATTGATAATTGGTATACATATTGAGAACATTTATTATTATACCCGTAAACCATGGGGAGTTTAGTTAAACGCAACTAAACAGAACCAGAGTGTTTATCGCAGATGAATTCACGAATTATGGATTGTGGGTTGGAATGGAAAAGAATTGGAGTTGTTATTGATTGGTTGCTAAACATAGTCAAGGACACATGGTCATGGTTTATCGACACTAAGACAAACTAGGATAACTATTGGGAAAGACATGGTTGAGCATGTACAGGTTGTGGATTGAAGATGGAGACGATGATGTGATTGTTCACGATCGGAACCAGTCGGCCGAACCTGTAAAGGTGATGGCCGAACCTTCGTTCCAGCCACACCCCTTAGGGAACGAACCTGCTGGTCGAAAACCCTAATGGGCCGAACCCCTACAGACTGGCGAACCTATAGGCGAACCCTGAACCACAAAACCCAACCTGCGAACCTGTTCAGCCACCACCGGACCCTTAAGGGGAGCCGGACCTGTTACCATGCAAACCCTAAGGCTCCCCAACCAAACCTATTCTTGGAACGAACCTAGGGTTTCCTAGTTTCGGCCGAACCTACCATTGAACGACGAACCTGTTCTAGCTGGGTGTTAACTGGCCGAACCTAGTGGTTCGTGGAATGGAATGGCAGCCGAACCAAATGGTTCGTGGGGCTGCATGCAGCGAACCTGGTGGTCTATCTCTTAATTGCCGAACCTTAGCATAGATTAGCCGAACCTTGTGGCCGAACCTTGAGCCACTTAAACCTGTTAATGGGCAGCGAACCTAGGGAAGAAAATAGGGTCAAGGACTGTTAGACTTACACATTTTAGCTAAATGTTAAGGGGAATAAGAGAACAAGGTGATAATGCATCTCCATGCATGCATAAATGATTATAAGGACCACCACCATTTCTTAATAAACCTAAGTTGTAAACTTTGTGATTTCATACGTTGAATATTTGATATGAGGTAATCTAAGCTTGATTTTGTTAAAGCTTATGAATTAAATTTCATTAATATAATTCATGGTGGTCAATTTGATTGAACGTGCATGCATGTATATATAAACGTATGATAAAGGTTATCATCTTGGAGTATACTTAATTTTGAGGATACAACTAAGATGTTATAAATTGTCAACATTATTGAATAATTAAGGCTAACAAGTTTAAATTATATTTTAATGATGATAATTTTTGGAGGTACAAGTAACATTCTAACTTAGGAAAATAAACCAAGTTTATGTAATACTTATGAATCTAAAGTAAACACATACGAATACTCAATAGTAATAAAGCACGTATACTTATGAATATGATTACTCGATAATTACAGATTGTTTAGTTACTTTTGAATTCATACACGTGAGCGCGCATTTTACAAGGACATTGAATCTAAGGACTCAGGCGAGTTCTCATAACCTCTTTTTAAAACTATTTTGTTTTTAAACTCGGAGGTGGAACATGTATACCAATTTTAAATATTATTTTGATAACACATGGGTGACACCTGGATTATCAGTATAATATTCATATTAATGGATTATTATTGATTATTGAATGAGATGGATTATTACTTATTCGTGAGTCATTGTTGATTGAGTTGACTTCGGTCCACCGCAATGATTGAATTGCTGTTGATTGAGTTGACTAAGGTCCTCCGTTGTGATTCCACTATTGGTTGAGTTGACTGCGGTCCTCTGCAGTGCACGTATTGACACTTATACTATTGAGGAATATCGTTGGTTGAGTTGACTGCGGTCCTCCGCGATGATTCCGCCGTGGATTGAGTTGACTGAGGTCCTCCGCGGTAGCTTATATTGAGATAATATTGATGAATGATGATTATGGACTTGTTATGTGTATGAGTGAGTTTGGTTGTGATTGGTTGATTATACTTGGATGGTTATTTAAGATTACTTGAATTATGTGATTGTTGTGTTTATGTATATTGGTTTGGAACTGTTGGATTATTTCGCAGGTGCACATGTGGATTTTCTCGGGAAATTATAAACTTTTATAAACCATTTATAAACTTTCTTAAACATTTTTGAGACATAAAACTTATGATTTCTCACCAACTACTTCGTAGTTGACACTTGATTTTCTACATGTTTCAGGGAACGAGGAAAAGTAGGTAGAGCAGGATGGCTCTACATCTTTTTGGACATCATCACGTAGGATCTTGGACTTAGCTAAATAACTGAAATTCTGAAGACTAGAATTTAGTTAGATAGCTAAATCTTTTGTGTAATTGAGGAACTAATTCATGATGAACATGATTTTTGTGTATTTAATTTGGTGATTAATTGATATGTGATGATTTATATTAGATGCCCACGAGCTTATGAACAATCTACACATCCCTCGTGGCATCCCGACGTTTCCACCATCGGTCGGGGTGTTACAGATTGGTATCAGAGCCTGGGTTATAGGGAATTAGGTTACTGGAAATAGTTGACCTAGTCTATAACCGTAGGATACCCTAGTATGAAGTTATTTCATACACTAGTTATTATATTTAGGATTTCATGTTTATGTGTTTACTACATGTTATTTGAACTCCTGATATATATATCTGCGATGCATACGATACTTGTTGATTATATTTGATTGACTGTGCCCGCATGATTCGATAAGGACATACACGTGGTGTATCGTAAAGGTGGTGGGATGTTGGCTGGGGCAGTTGCGACTGACCCCTACATATGCCCTATATATACCATTTATGGTACATTAGGTGGACGTCAGTATTGAAGAATAAGGGAACTACCCGTTTGGGAAATTAATTGCTTAAGGAATTAACTGCTTAGGAATTTATCTTCTTTAGGAATTATTTGTTTGATTATTGATCACCGGACAAGGACACACTCGTGGTATACTACAAAGGTGGTGTGACGGTGGCTGGGGTAGTTGCGACTAACCCCTACATATGCCCTATACATATACTATTTGTAGTATATCGGGGGTCTGTCAGTGTCAGGAACTTAGAATATTACTAGGAAATGTTGTAAGGTTGATGTTGATGGTATGATGGTTAAGGTTGGTTTGGATTGACATATTGGATGAACATATTTGATGGACACATATAAATTCACTTATGAAACACACTTATTGGACACGTGGGGTGTATAGGATCAACGAACGATACGTACACTTAGTGATAGACTGAAGATTCGGATGATGATATAGACACTTGGTGAACATATGAACGCATAGTGATGATACTAACACTTAGTGATGGTATGAACACTTGATGAGAATAAATTATAAGGAGAATATGAACACTTAGTGACAATAAGAGCACTTGGGATTTGGTATGGATTTTTAGTGAACTTAGACATTAGGGGAACTTTAATGTCAGGTGAACTTAGACATTAGGTGAACTTAGAAATAGGCAAGCCTACATGTCAGGTGAACTTAGACATTAAGCGAACCTAATTGTCCAAGGGAACTAGAGACCACTTCACTCAAAATTATCCTACCTAGGATAAGGTTCGTGAAGTGAGACAAGGATAAGAGACATGATACACCCTAAATTCTAACAAGGGCATAATCGTGGTGCAATGCAACGGTGGTGGGACGGTGTTGGGGAGGTTGCGATCTACCCCTGCATATGCCCTATATATAAGCTTGTTGCATTGCATCAGGAGGTTGTCAGTGTTGGAATAGGGTGGGGAATGTTTGGTACTTAGGAATATTTAGCTAATATTAGATATGACCAATTAGGATACTTTAGTATAATACTAGGAAATTAATATATCGCTATGAGTTTAAAGGCAGATAGGAGAGAAATATAGTTCCTATATGCATTCCTAACTGTTTAAACGAACTCATTTGACCATAGTTTGTGTGATTTACATTGTAAACGGTAGTAACATGTTGCCACGCCAACACAACGGATATGATACGAACTCTGAAGATGCTAACGGTAATGCCAACTCCGGCATACAAGAGTTAGCAGACCTCATTTCAGGATTGGTGAATCAACTGAATCAAGCCAATCAGTCTCTCAATCAGAACAGAGGTGGTACAAACCGACCAGTTTGCACGTTCAAGCACTTCAACTCCTGTAATCCACTGAAGTTTACGGGGTCTGAAATGGCCACTGGTCTGCTGCAGTGGTTTGAGAGCATGGAGAACACCTTCATCGACTGTGATTGCCCTGAAAATTTGAAGGTACGCTATGCCACCAGTGTTTTCCAAAAGAGAGCACTGACTTGGTGGAGTGGCGAAAAGCGAACTAGGGGAGTTGATACTGCCCTAGCATTGACATGGACGGAGGTCAAGAACCTGATGACCACTGAATTCTATCCGCATAGCGAGATGAGGAAGCTGGAAACTGAGTTCTGGGAACTCAAGCAAGATAGTGGGGACAATGTTATCTACAATACTCGCTTTCATGAGTATAGTTTACTGGTTCCTCATCTGGTGACACCGTTGGAGAGAGCTATTGATAAGTATATAGGCGGGCTGCCTATGTAGATTCAAGACACTGTCTGTGGTAGCATCCCTACCACACTGGAGGCTGCAATCCGTCTATCTGCGACGCTGACTGATAATCATGTTAAGGCTGGAACACTCACGAGAAAGGGAACCAAGAAGATTGAGGTGAAGACTGTTGCAAAGAAAACTAAAACCGAAGTCAAGACCGAAGCTGCTTGTTCATCAAAAAGCAGCAACATGAAGTGGAAGGTTTGGAGTTATGCTGTTACCACTCCAGTCACTCAACAGTCCTCCAATAATTCCAACACAAGGAATTTTGGAGCTGTTCCACAATGCAATACTTGTAGATATCACCACATGCCTAACTTGACGTGTCGTGTCTGCAACAACTGTGGCAAGTACGGCCATTTTTCTAACGTTTGTCGGAGTAAACCGCAAGCACAAAGGATGCAACCTGCTCCGCTTGCACTGCCCGCTCCGCAAGCTCAACCTGTTCAAGCTATACCCGTTCGCCAGGTACCTGTACAGGAAAGAGCCTGTTATGAGTGTGGTGAAGTGGGTCATTTCAGAGACCAATGCCCGAGACTGACAGGAAACAATCAAAGGGTGGCTCGTGGCAAAGCGTTTCAACTGAATGCTCCAGCTGCTCAAGCCAACCAGGATGTGGTCAGCGGTACATTTCTGATCAACAACTCTTATGCATCTGTCTTATTTGATTCTGGTGCTGATAGGAGTTTTGTTTCATATGAGTTTGAATGCATGCTTGGTAGAACACGTACACATTTAGATAAACCGTTTAACGTGGAGGGGGCTGATGGAAACACTATTGATATTGACACTGTTATTATTGGATGTACTGTGAACTTAAGTGATCACGTTTTCCCAATTGATCTTATACCTTTTCATCTTGGTAGCTTTGATGTTATCATAGGCATGGACTGGTTAGCCACCCACAAAGCGGAGATTGTTTGTCATGAAAAAAATACATTCGTATTCCCTTACCTTCAGGCGAAACTTTAAGAGTTTTTGGGGAAACTTCTAGTAAAGGTCTTAAGCTAATGTCTTGCACTAAATCACACAAGTACCTTAGGAAGAAGTGTATAGCATTTTTAGCACACATTGTGGAGAAGAAAGAGAAAGGAAAGAGCATTGAAGACGTTCCTGTAATCAGAGATTTTCCTGAAGTATTTCCAGACGATTTGCCGGGTCTTCCACCAGAACGTCAAGTAGAGTTTCGAATTGACTTAGTACCTGGTGCGAAGCTAGTCGCCAAAGCTTCTTAAAGACTTGCGCCTTCAGAGTTGCAAGAATTGGCGAGTCAACTACAAGAACTAACTGACAAGGGATTCATTAGTCCGAGCCATTCACCATGGGGTGCACTGGTCCTGTTTGTCAAGAAGAAGGACGGGTCATTCCGAATGTGCATTGACTACCGCGAGTTGAACAACTAACTATTAAGAATCGATATCCTTTGTCGCGCATCGATGATCTTTTCGATGAACTTCAAGGCTCGGCATGGTTTTCGAAGATCGATCTTAGGTTTGGGTATCATCAGCTTCGTGTACATGATGATGATATTCCCAAGATGGCTTTCAGAACAAGATATGGCCATCACGAATTTCTGGTACTGCCCTTCGGCCTTACCAATGCACCGGCGGTTTTCATGGACCTCATGAACCGTGTTTTCAGGCCATACTTGGATAAATTTGTGATTTTATTCATTGATGATATTTTGATATACTCGAAGAGCAAGGAAGAACACGAGAAACACCTTAAGTTGGTTTTGGAGATCCTGAGAGAAGAGCGAGTGTACGCCAAATTCTCTAAGTGTGAATTTTGGCTTAAAGAAGTTCAATTCTTGGGACACATAGTCAATGAAAAAGTTGTTCACGTGGATCCTGCGAAGACTGATGCGGTGAAGAATTGGAGTACACCGAAGACACCGACGGAAATTCGATCATTTCTTTGACTTGCCGGTTAATATCGGCGGTTTATTTCGAATTTGTCCAGGATTGCTGTCCCTCTCACTTCTTTGACTCAGAAGAATAAACCTTATGAGTGGGGACCAAAGCAAGAAGAGGCGTTTCAGACTTTGAAGCAGAAACTCTGTGATCTCCTGTCTTAACACTGCTTGATGGGAATGATGATTTTGTGGTTTACTGCGATGCATCCAACCTAGGTCTTGGTTGTGTCCTCATGCAACGGGGAAAGGTTGTGGCATATGCATCGAGACAGCTGAAAATTCACGAGAAGAACGACACTACCCATGACTTGGAAATTGGTGCAGTCGTATTTGCTTTGAAGATATGGAGACATTATCTTTATGGCACAAAGTGTGTAGTCTTTACTGATCATAAAAGTTTGCAACATATTCTCAATCAGAGAGAGCTTAATATGAGACAACGGAGATGGGTTGAACTGTTTAACGATTATGACTGTGAAATTCGCTACCATCCTGGTAAAGCGAATGTAGTAGCAGATGCGCTTAGTCGCAAAAGCCAAGTTCAGATCCATAGTGTCCGAGTGCACACTAATCTCCATAATGATGTTCTCACAGTCCAACAACACTCATTGGCTTAGGATAACTTGAAAAATGAGGTGTCTTGCGGGGCCGAGATATTATTGGAAACTAAGGATGATGGTTTGATGTATTACTTGAATCGGTAGTGGATACCGAACCGGGATGATCTTAGGATGAAGATTATGGATGAAGCTCATAAGTCTCGTTACTCAGTCCATCCGGGTGCCGATAAGATGAATCAAGACCTTAGCGCCTTGTATTGGTGGCCTGGAATGAAGAAGGATATTGCTGAATATGTGTCGAAGTGCTTTAACTGTGCCAAAGTCAAGGCAGAACACCAGCGACCTTCGGGATTGTTAATACAAACAGAAATATCCATGTGGAAGTGGGAGAATATGTCTATGGATTTCATTACTAAACTCCCACGAACCACAAACGGTAAGGATAGTATTTGGGTGATAATTGATAGATGAACCAAGTCGGCTCATTTCTTACCGATACGAGAGACGTACCCTGTGCGGAAGTTAGCTCGTATCTATGTTGATGAGATTGTTAGCCGACATGGGATTCCCTTAAGCACAATATCGGATTGTGATGCTCGTTTCACGGCACGATTTTGGGATCACTTCATGAAGCTTTTGGAACAAGGATCTTAGCACTGCCTATCATCCTCAAACGAATGGACAGACAGAGCGAAAAATTCAGACATTGGAAGATATGTTGAGAGCTTGTGTTATCGATTTCGGTGGCAATTGGGATAGCCATCTACCATTTGTCAAGTTCTCGTATAACAATAGTTATCACGCGAGCATTGGTATGGCGCCGTTTGAAGCTCTTTATGGTAGAAAATGTCGGTCACCTATTTGTTGGACCGAGGTCTGCAAATCGCAGATCACTGGTCCTGAGATTATTCAAGAAACGACTTACAAGATTCACCAGATTCGTGACAATCTGTTAGCTGCTCGCAGTCGACAGAAGAGTTACGTGGATAAGCGAAGGAAATCTTTAGAGTTTGAAGTTGATGATATGGTATTACTCAAAGTATCACCTTGGAAAGGAGTGGTACGATTCGGGAAGAAGGGTAAGCTTGCTCCACATTATGTTGGCCCTTTTAAGATCCTTGAACGGATCGGGAAGGCTGCCTACAAGTTGGAACTTCCTCCTGAACTTAGCAATGTACACCCGCCGTTTCGCATGTCCAATTTGAGAAAGTGCTTAGCTGATCAGGATCTTCGGGTACTACTCGATGACATTCGCATTGATGATACCATGCACTTTGTTGAAAAACCAGTTGAGATAATGGATCGTGAGGTTAAGAAACTCAAACGCAGTCGAATTCCAATTGTCAAAGTGTGTTGGGAGTCGAAGCGTGGTCCATAATTCACCTGCGAGCGGGAAGATCAGATGAAGCTTAAGTATCCACATTTGCTTACTACAGTTACTCCAAGTTGAATTTCGGGACGAAATTCCTTTAACTAGGGGAGACTGTAACATCACTGTAGTTCTGGTTGTCCATACATATGTACGATTGTACTGTTACAACCTGATATGATTATTATTATTAATGATAATGAATTATTGGATGATATTATTGATAATTGGTATACATATTGAGAACATGTTATTATTATACGCGTAAACCATGGGGAGTTTAGTTAAACGCAACTAAACAGAACAAGAGTGTTTATCGCAGATGAATTCACGAATTATGGATTGTGGGTTGGAATGGAAAAGAATTGGAGTTGTTATTGTTTGGTTGCTAAACATAGTCAAGGACACATGGTCATGGTTTATTGAAATAGCGGTGGGACGCACTACAAGAAATTAGAGTGTTTACCAACACATAATTTACCTACACATGTGTGTATATGTGTGGGTAATGGTTGATCATATATTTTTATAACAACCAACACTTAATATGTGTTGACAATACATTTTAGCTACACTTAACATTAGTGGGAAAATCCCCCCCCCCCCACCAAATTTACCATCAATCAAATGTTGAATTACCCACACATGTGACAAATTTATGTTATGTGTAGGTAAATTTTCTACACACATGTAAAAAAATAATATGTGTGGACAATTGATTATGCTTTACTTACACATAATATGTGTAAATAAATGCATATATAAATTAAGTATACAATTTTTTTATTTTATTTTCTAAAATGATATGATAAAACAAATACCTATGAATATTTCAAAGTATATAATATGTGTAGCTATAAGATACTTAAAAAAAATCCCAAATTGCTGTCCATAATCTAGGATGAAAAAAGTATAGGGACGTTACCATTGAACATTACCCTTTTCTTAAAAAATGGGGCTAATAGGGTTTCAAGAGAGGAAAAAAACTGTGCTTATTGCCTTTAATACCTGGCAATCGCTTGCCTTTCACCTCCAATTCCTACCGATCTCGCTCCGGTTGCTTAAAGTCTGTGATTTGGGGACTCTTTTGCTTAGACCATCCTCATTCACAATCAAATCCAACCCAATTTTTTAATAAAAAACTAATTTCTCTCTCTTCTACATACACAACCCAATCAAACTCAATTTTTCACTCTTATTAACAATCCAACCTTTACTATTTTTTATTAAATAAATATAATTTATGATTTTTAGTTTAATTAGAAGTTATTTTATAGGGAGAAATAATGAATTTTCGAAATAAATATGTATTTTAAACAGATAATTTTTTAGATGATGAGTTTGAACCAGAAAATCTTTTGAATCAAATATAAAAAACCTCCAAGTTTTTGATGGGATAAATCAATTATTGTTTACTTTTATTTTATATTAAAAAACTACATTTTTAAACAAACTCTGTTTTCAACAAAATTATACCGACATGTTCATAAAAAAAACTGATCATGACTGTGTTTTTTGATTTTTAGAAAATGTTAATTATTAATAGTTATTAAAAAAATAAGATTATAAATAAAACTAAGTAGGATAAAGTAAAAAAGAAAAAGAAAAAAAAGCACCATTTGGGTTGCAATCTAAATCGAAGGGATGACCAGATAGGAAAGTTTTGCATTTTTTATTTTGTTTTTTTTTTTTGTAAAGAATGCTACAATCCATCTAAAAATTGCCGATGAGAATGGGGAAATACGGTTTCAAGAGAGAAGGAAAAAACCGTGCTTCTTGCCTTCAATCCCCGGCGACCCCCCCTTCCTTTCGCCTCCAATTCCTGCCGATCTCGCTCTGGTTGTGGAAAAAATGAGCGACACCCCTTGGCCGACTAGCCGACCTTCGGTAACTCCGCCGGGATCCACCGGAAGATGATCGTGGAGGCAGAACTATCTATCTGCCTTAGCGGGAAAGTCAGACCCTAATCAGGTTTCTCTTTAGTTTGGTTTTATATTTTCTTGATTTTTATTCCGATACCAGGATTCGTGTTTTACTTTTGTTGTTCACATAAGTTTTTTTCTTGGTTTTGCAGGTTGTCTACTTGCTTAGATTTCCATCTATTAAGGTGAGTGGTTGTTTTGATTGTTTAGGCCTTTGATTTAAGTTTACTTCTTTCTCAATGTGTTACATATTGTTGTATTTTGATTTAGGTTTGCTTCCTCCTCACTATATTACCCCCCAATTTATATCTCAAAAAGTCATGGTGAGTTAAAAAAAAATCAGAAAACTGTAATTCTTTCAGTTCTGTACTGTTCTTTGCAAGCTGCATCTCCTTTTTTTGTAAATTACAACCAAATTGATAAAACACATTAGCTGTTTTTGGATTTGTTTACTCAATGTAATTTAGAACTAATTAAAAATTGATTTATTTATAATATTTTGCTATTATTGATTGAAGTAAAAACAAGAAAGTAGTTTTCATTCAAATATTTTGAGATGAATAAAAGATCTAAATCATAAAACCACTTTTTATCTTATAATTACCTTTAATGCTTTCTTGGAGTGCCTAATATTTATATAACATGGTTCATATTAATTTTTTGCTTGGGGTGTGTGCAAAGCATCAAGCTTTTGCTGTATTCTGTGGTATTCTCCTCTGGGTGTCTGCAAAAATCAGAAATCTTGAAGCTTGAAAGAATCATAAAACAGACTAAGAATGATGGGTACAGGGAGCAAAAGCAAAGTGCATTTTAGCAATATCTACTCATTCAAGTTTGGAAGAAGAAGATTTGATGATGCTAATGATTCTCAAATTGGAGGTCCTGGGTTTCCAAGAGTTGTATGCTGCAATGAAACAGGTATTTCAGAGGTTGAAAGTCAAAATTATGCAGATAATTATGCGAGGTCAACTACATATACACCATTGACATTCTTCCCCAAATCATTGTTTAAACAGTTTAGAAGAGTTGCAAATTTCTTTTTTCTTGATACAATAATTGCCAAGTTATTATATATATACGTATTATTTGTCAACTAAGAAATAGTTGTTTGATACATTAAACCTGCTCAATTTTTATAATTGAGAAACATCTAAATAACAACATTTAAAATGTAGCTTGATTAAATTGTTTGCCACAATGTGCTGTTTTTGCGTAGCTATTTAGCAAGGTAAAAATCATTAACATGTTATTGTTTTTTGGTCTATTATTAATTAGAATTTACAACATGGATTTTCTGAAATTCTATTAAATTTTGCCTAACTATTATGTTTGGTGCGTGCAGAATTGTAGAGCAAATACATGGTTATTTTGTTCATGATGTAGAATGATGTAAGATTTCTTGATCTCTACTCCAATTCAATGGAAGATATACCAAATTATTGATAATTTGAGTTCATTACAGGTGAAAGAATCATTCATTGCATAAATCAGAAATATTATAGTTTGATACAATGTTAATATATGTTCGTGTTCTGATTATTTGCCAGAGAATTTTCTTGAAAGCAAATCACATAAAGATGAATCTCTTGGCTGGTAATGAGTAAGTTGGTAGATTAAATAATGAATATTTACTGGTCCTTAGCATTTTGAGGTCAGTTTGTTTATGCACTCAATTGTTTGTACAGGTTTATCATGTGCTTATTACCAAGCTTTTAGTTTACCTATGCGATAAGTGTATATTTTACCTCAAAGTAGGGTATTTTATTATTTTAATAATTTTGTTATCTTTTGAAAGCCGTCTCAAGTTGTAGCATAGCAATGTTGACATGACAACACCTTCTTCTTTTATCTATTGCCAAGTCCATGAATTACAGAGATTAACCTACCAATTGAGGTCAAAAAGTTATATTTAGTAACCCAAAAAATTAAATGATTGAATATGTTAGAATGTATGTTTACTATCTTTGATTATTTACGTTATTTCAAGTACTTGAAATTAGTTTTACAAACACAGTGATTATTCAGTTGTTTTCATTTGTCTATCTTTTTATATTACGTTATTTTCATGGTTATTGATTAATTTTCTTTGCTATGTGATTCTTTTAATAAAGTTGTATTTTTTGTTATCTTACAAATTGTACTTCGATCATAAACTAATAAATGCTTTTTTTTTGTTTAGAGTACAAAGAAATACAACTTTGTCGCTATGATCCAAATGTTTGTAGTAACTTCACGGATATTAATCAGAAATCAAAGCATCCTACTTACAATGAACTTGTGGATGAAGTTGAAATATTGAAAGAGACATCTGCAACAATGCAACAAAAACTGATTGAAAGGAATCTCATGTCACCTTTCCCAAAAACAAGAGGACCATCTCAAGAAGATACATCAGAGTGTGATGAAAATGTTGATGATTGAGTTAGTTTTATTATTTTCCGCAACTGTTAGTTTGAGTATTTCAGTTTGTATAACTCGTACCTTCATTTGTGGTTTGAATGATGATGTGTTCATATTTTCAATTAAATTTGGTTATTTTGGTATCTATTTGCATTTGAATATTTTGTATTTATTGGAATGCAATTGAAGATTATTACCTACACATATTGTGTTAAATCTTTACAAATCATTATAATTTTAATAGCACATATCAATTAGTTTTAGCTACACATATATGTGTAGATACATCATGATGTATACCTACATATAATTGATGTGTAGGTAATGATCTATCTCAACAGTTGTGAGGCAACACATCATAACACTTAATTTATGTGTAGGTAAAGACAATTAACAACACATAATAGGTTTTTAACCACACATACTATTTGTAGGTAAAAACTCAAATTTCTTGTAGTGACGGTGGCTGGGGCAGTTGCGACTGACCCCTACATATGCCCTATACATATGCATATTTTTGTCTATCACGGATGTGTCAGTGATTTGGTTTGGTGGGTTTTGGGATTGGGAGAATATAATATTGAAGATAATAAAATAATGAAAGCTTTATTGGATATAATTACGCGATGGTGAGGTTACGAACATAACTTAAACGCGAATATTAATTCAGAAATATGAACTTAATGATGTATTCGCGTGGGTGACGATTCACACGAATATTATTATTAGGAATAATATTCTGAAACGATATTCCATAAATTGTAGATCGAATCGAAATACGATACGAGCGTCGGATTCGAAAAGGTGACGATCTTTACGAATACGTACGTGAGTAACGCGCTTCGACGAGATAATGAAATAATATCGAACGGTATTAAATTAATAAATGAAAATTTAAAACGTTTATTAGGAAGCACAACCTTAAACGAAAACAATTGAATTAATTTATTTAAATAATTGATTTAATGAAAATAAACGGAGACATTTTATTTAAACGATTTTCTTTAAAATCATTTTATTACAACAAAACATATTTATTTAAAAGACTTATGTTTTAAATATATTTTACTAGCAAAACCGAGTGTTTCCGTAATTTTATCGCGATAAAAACGAGACCGAGCACACGGGGACAAAACGCGTTATAATAAAGAACAAACCCTTCTTTCTTCTTCATTTCCCCTACACCAACTCTCTCTCTAAACACTATTTTTGTCACCAACAATCCTCCCCACTTCTCTCTAGCTTTTCTTCTTCAATTCTTGACGGATTCAAGAGATCTCGGTGCCAAAACGACCGCGTGAACGAGTAGAACAAGAAGAAACGAAGAAACCCAGCTTTTGAACGCGATTTCGAGGTAAATCTAAGGTTTTTTGTTCGGTTTTGTTGTAGATAGCAAACTCTATATACTAGTAATGTGTTAAACGATTTAAACACTAGACGACACTAAGACAAACTAGGATAAGTATTGGGAAAAGACATGGTTGAGCTTGTACAGGTTGTGGATTGAAGATGGAGACGATGATGTGATTGTTCACGATCAAAACCAGTCGGCCGAACCTGTAAAGGTGATGGCCTTTGTTCCAGCCACACCCCTTAGGGGACGAACCTGCTGGTCGAAAACCCTAATGGGCTGAACCCCTACAGACTGGCGAACCTATGGGCGAACCCTGAACAACAAAACCCAACCTGCGAACCTGTGCAGCCACCACCGAACCCTTAAGGGGAGCTGAACCTGTTACCATGCAAACCCTAATGCTCCCCAACCAAACCTTTTCTTGGAACGAACCTAGGGTTTCCTTGTTTCAGCCGAACCTACCCATGAACGACTAACCTGTTCTAGCTGGGTGTTAACTGGCCGAACCTAGTGGTTCGTGGAATGGAATGGCAGCCGAACCAAATGGTTCGTGGGGCTGCATGCAGCGAACCTGGTGGTCTAACTCTTAATTGCCGAACCTTAGCATAGATTAGCCGAATCTTGTGGCCGAACCTTGAGCCACTTAAACCTGTTAATGGGCAGCGAACCTAGGGAAGAAAATAGGGTCAAGGACTGTTAGACTTACACATTTTAACTAAATGTTAAAGGGAATAAGAGAACAAGGTGATAATGTATCCCTATGCATGCATAAATGATTATAAGGACCACCACCATTTCTTAATATACCTAAGTTGTAAACTTTGTGATTTCATACGTTGAATATTTGATATGAGGTAATCTAAGCATGATTTTGTTAAAGCTTATGAATTAAATTTCATTAATATAATTCATGGTGGTCAATTTGATTGAACGTGCATGCATGTATATATAAACGTATGATAAAGGTTATCACCTTGGAGTATACTTAATTATGAGGATACAAGTAAGATGTTATAAATTGTCAACATTATTGAATAATTAAGGCTAACAAGTTTAAGTTATATTTTAATGATGATAACTTTTGTTGCAACAAGTAACATTCTAACTTAGGAAAAATAAACCAAGTTAATGTAATACTTATGAATCTAAAGTAAACACATACGAATACTCAATAGTAATAAAGCACGTATGCTTATGAATATGATTACACGATAATTACAGATTGTTGAGTTACTTTTGAATTCATACACGTGAGCGCGCATTTTACAAGGACATTGAATCTAAGGACTCAGGTGAGTTCTCATAACCTCTTTTTAAAACTATTTTGTTTTTAAACTCGGAGGTGGAACATGTATACCAATTTTAAATATTATTTTGATAACACATGGATGACACCTGGATTATCAGTATAATATTCATATTAATGGATTATTATTGATTATTGAATGAGATGGATTATTACTTATCCGTGAGTCATTGTTGATTAAGTTGACTTCGGTCCTCCGCAATGATTGAATTGCCGTTGATTGAGTTGACTAAGGTCCTCCGCTTTGATTCCACTATTGGTTGAGTTGACTGCGGTCCTCCGCAGTGCACGTATTGACACTTATACTATTGAGGAATATCGTTGGTTGAGTTGACTGCGGTCCTCCGCGATGATTCCGCCGTTGATTGAGTTGACTGAGGTCCTCCGCGGTAGCTTATATTGAGATAATATTGATGAATGATGATTATGGACTTGTTATGTGTATGAATGAGTTTGGTTGTGATTGGTTGATTATACTTGGATGGTTATTTAAGATTACTTGAATTATGTGATTGTTGTGTTTATGTATATTGGTTTGGAACTGTTGGATTATTTCGCAGGTGCACATGTGGATTTTCTCAGGAAATTATAAACTTTTATAAACCATTTATAAACTTTCTTAAACATTTTTATAAACATTTTTGAGACATAAAACTTATGATTTCTCACCAACTACTTCGTAGTTGACACTTGATTTTCTACATGTTTCAGGGAACGAGGAAAAGTAGGTAGAGCAGGATGGCTCTACATCTTTTTGGACATCATCACGTAGGATCTTGGACTTAGCTAAATAACTGAAATTCTGAAGACTATAATTTAGTTAGATAGCTAAATCTTTTTGTGTAATTGATGAACTAATTCACGATGAACATGATTTTTGTGTAATTAATTTGGTGATTAATTGATATGTGATGATTTATATTAGATGCCCACGAGCTTATGAACAATCTACACATCCCTCGTGGCATCCCGACGTTTCTGCCATCGGTCGGGGTGTTACAGTAATTTACTATTATTTGAAAAAATTCAAAAGAATGTGATATGTTTATGTTTATTACATTGATGTAAATACGAGGCATCTAGATAAATTTAAAATAACTACTCGAGATTATAACGAAATTAAATTGAAAAACGAGACGAGTGTAATGGTGCAATTTTTATAAAAAGATAATATAACAGAAACAAGTTATGAATGTTTAGTAGAAGAAGGGGTAAACTTTCTTTAAAAAAATAAATCTAGTTTTTAATTGTTACAAAATGTTTTAAATTCCCTCATATATTAAAAAAATGAAAAGTGCCACAATCATATGTACTTAGTTTTTAGATTAAATATTGGATGATATTTAATGGGTTAGTTCATTTTTCATGTGTTATCAATACTTCCAATATATATATATGGCTCCGATGACTAAAGATTTACCACTTAAAATTTTTAAGAACTCGTAACAAAGATAGGATTTTATTAAAGACCTTGCATAATATCATATTGTTTGTATGAATAACTATTATAATTTCTCAAATGTTATTCTTTTGTCTATACTAATGTATATGTGCACCTAACGTTTAAGTAGACAAATTTGTACAAGTCAATATTATACATTAAAAGGTTTATTTTAGTCATTTTGGTTTTAAGAATAAATGATTATTTTGAGTCTTTAGCATGATTAATAGGTGATCATAAGTTGACTATAAATCAATTACTATATTTATCTGCTAGAGTTATAATTTGAAACTTGACGAGTGTTTAATTGCCCAAACTTAATGAATACGCCCATCTTAGATTATTTAACGACCAAGTGGGAGAATGTGGAAGTTTTACATATCGCTTCAATCAATTAATTAAAGTTTGCAATATAACATTACTAGTCACTCAACTTTTCTAATGCTATATGATGTAAAAAATTAGAAGTATAAATATGTTTATTAGATGTCATAAGAACATTTCGCTGAAAAAAACATCTTCACATATTTTTTCAAGATCATTACATCAATATCAATTGGCATTATAAGCTAATAAATTTTCAGTCATCATGACATCAACATTTTCATATAAAGTATTGATTCTACAGGTAAGTTGATGGTCGTCTATTTTTTAGTAACGTAATACAATTTTTCAACTAAGTATAGAAACACCATTGTTTAGCTTTTCTTGTTTTTCAGTACTTTAAAACTTGAAAGGAAAAAGGGCATGCTTTTTTTGTATTTGTTTGTTACTTTTATTAGGGTCGGCAATCACCTCCTCCACCAAAATCAAATTATCTCCAATTGCTAATATAGCAATATCAGCTTTTTTCACTGTCTTCTTAGTTCATCGTTCTTAAATTTCCTCCTCTGTAATGTTTGCCTTGTCGATCTCGTTTTTCAAGTGGTAAATTTATACTTCTCCTTGCAACATGCAAGATATGCTTCCATATTAACACCATTTTTTGAAGTAACTAAAATATCGGCTTATTTGAGACGTTTTATGCCAGCTTATTCACCAACCAAGACGTTACAAAACTACTTTATTTAAACTAAACATATTAAATAAATAATAGTTTTATATCTTACTTTGAGTTTTTAGTGTTGGCAACATACTCAACTTTTGGGTTCAACAGAACAATATTTGTAAAATTTTCCTTTTTTATCATATCAAATGAATCTTCGATATCCATTCCATATTTCTCTTTGGCTTTGAGATTGTCTAGCCAAATCACCCGATAGCCAGCTTTTTTGGCGTAAAATACATTGAAAGCGTCTATTGAAAAAATAATAATTATTTAAAATACTTGTTTAGAATAACAAATAATATTAAAAACAAAACAAAAAGAAAAACACTTACTCTAGCTTAATGGAACAGGGACTCTTTCAAAGCAGACTCTGTATCTCAACTGGGATAAGGGTAATGATTGTGTCTATTCTTTTCCCCATCCCTACTGAAAAGTGGGAATATAATGGGTAAGTTTGTTTGTTTGTTTGTTACTCCAAGATAATGGAGAGAGTGCAAACATTTTTTCTCCTATCCCAAAAAGTTGCAGCAAACATATGCGAGAATTTTAGGTCCTTCTTCCAAATCACTAAGATTCTGTCTTCATTGGTAAAAAAGCCACTCTTCTTTGAAAAGAGTCTCGCATATGTTTGAATTGTCTTGGTTTTAAGGTCATTCAGCATGCTCATTTTCTAGCAAGACAAAATTCAAAAAAAGTGAAGAAATCAAGATACTAAAAAATCAACGCTTGAATTTTTTTAAAGAAATCACTCTCTGAATCTCATATGAATTTAAGTTTTGTTAACGTTACATTCACATAAGGCATGTGTAATGGAGGATGATAAGCTCCGTCTCAAGGCCTTCTGACATTTTCATATTGCTTAATTTGTCTATTAAAATCAAGGTAAAAAAATTGTTACCTAGAATCAAAGTTTGGTTCAAAGTGAGGTAAATTACACTAACCTTATGTGAGAGCTTATCAACAACAGTTCTTACTTTCATGGCAGCATCAAGCGCTTGTACATTAACATGTTCTTGCTAATAAGCTTTCTATCTGATAGAATTACCTTTTACATGCTCTTTATACTAGCCATATCTAGTCATTCATCATCGAGTTTATCTTTCCCTCCGAATACCAATCTTTGATCCTTGGCTTATATATTTATCACATGGTTAAAAATCCTTTTTAAAACGCCTACATTATATTTACATAAGTTGTTTAGTAAATTTCTAAAGATTTATTTGATCATCTCATTTCAATATAAAACAAACTAAATCAAACATCAAAGTTTAGATGTATAGATTAGAGCAAAAGATATCTTTGCTGATTCATTTTGGATATAAACGTATCAAATAAAGACACATTTTACATATCAAGCCACTTTGATCTTCAAAGTTCAACACTCAACATAATATTTCACTTAGAACATAAAGTATGAAGCATTGGTGCACAATTAAGATTCTAGTAACTTGTGGAAACAAATGGCATGAATGATTATTACAAAACTCAGAAAAACATTAAAATAGAGCATATGATTTAAATGATTAGATATCAAATATCAACATCAAAATTCTCATTCAAGATGATTTTTATAATTAAAAAAAAATTTTAGTATGGATTCAAGTTCAAAAGAACCAACAATCGCAAATCTAATTCGAGATTACTTTTCATATATGAGTATCCATATAAGTGTTCAACTTAGTTGTAGGAAAACAATTAATTACAAGCACGCCCAATCGCCACAAATTGGAGAGTGAGAACGTTGGATGGATCTGTCCGTTTGAAATGATCGGACTTGTTTGTCGTAATTCTTTTCTGGAACTCTCTTTACTTGCCAGATATGTAGACGTAAAAGTGTGAGACCCAATTGGATTATGTCTTCTTTAGTTCAAGATTGGGCAAATGGACCCATTGGATAGGCCCTTCGAGAGGGGCGTAACTCTCAAATTGGATGAACCATCAAAACTGAAGTGATAACCAAACCTTATAACACATAATGGCCTAACAAGTCAACTCTTTTGGCTTAAATGATTTGACCAATTTCAATACGAACACGAACTACACTTTAGAATATCCAAACATATTGTGAACTAACCCAACTAGCTACAAACTGTTATTGGCCTCTTTTGTTGCAAGGATTTGTTACAGATTCTACAAAAATTGTTCAATATTTTCAATCTTTTGCTAATTACTCTTGAACTCAGACCCATCCTATACCAATCCAAATTTCATTATTGAAAGATCATGAATTTCATTTAGCACAAGAAATATGCATATACAAGAATAAATCTAAAATTTTCAAAAGGAAAATCAAATAATAACTACAATCCCTAAAAAGAAAAAGAAAACTTAAGTTGGCAAATTTTAATTAGATACACTAAACACCCTTACACTCTTAAAACTATATATTCTAGAAACACTCTAGCACAAATTGTGACAATTAGGTTACGTCGGGTTGCTATTCCCAGCAATGATTACAAGTTCAATTTATAATTGATCTTTATATCAATGATAGTAATAATTATCGTACTCTCAACGGCTAGAAAATACTCGAGAAATCGTAAATGCGGACGGAAACGGTGTGAAAAATGGAGTTCGCATTCTCCTGGAATTTTGAAAACAAGAAATTTAGGAAAAATATTTGAGTCTGGTTTCTTCACGGTACGCCAAGATTCTTTGGGCATTCATGGCGGTACAGGACAAGCCTAAAAATATATGAAATCTCCAGTTTTCTTCGCGCTACGCCAAGGCCTCTCAGGCATTCTTGGCAGTAAGCAACAAAGAGTGGGCAATAACTCCCTAAACCATCAAAAACTCGATCTGAAAGATTATCTAGCCCCAAATCCCTCCTGTTAATCCAAGGAAACATCATATTTAAGCTAGGAATCGCCTCTACAACACCGAATCATCGTTTTGCAATCAGAAATTTGTCCGAACGGGTAATGAGTCAATCTTTTCCATGATTTTGATAATATATGGATTGAATCCAGTATTTGAGCACAACGAAAATGTTATTGTTGTTGATTGTTGCCTAGATGGTGGCTAGGAATATGTAGAAATAAAGAAATTTGAATGGTAACACTGAAATTTTCATTTTGATCCGTTATACTACCATTATCATAAAACCATTCTCTGTATCATAGTAGTTTTAATCTATTTGATCTTGACAAATGTTATGGATGATTTAGTCATTCCTTGGAGCGCTAGGTCAAACCTAAATGCTTCCAAGTTAATGACTAAGAGTTAGGATGATCATTAGAATCAAAATCTGATTTTATATTAACAGTCTAATTAGTATATGAAGTGTGGATATCAAACCCATTACTATATAATATTCTTAAATTTCATGATACCTAAGTGATCCATAATAAGGATGAACTATTCCTAGACCAGAAATCAATCGGAAAACTGTTCCGGTGATATAGTCAACCACAATATTTATTTGGTTAATCCGGGATGTCTTGATTAATCTAACGAGTCATAAACTCCTTAATAGGAGCCTAAATCAATATTGGTTCCTATTCTATCATATCCTATGTGATATTTAGCTGCGGAAGCTTATTAAGAATTCATGATCAGCTGATGACTAGAGTTGTAATGTCCTTAATATCAAACGTCAAGGAAAGTTCTCATAAAGCAAATTAAACACAAATAACTTATAAAAATTTAACTTAATGCAAAACTGAATTACAAGAATTACAAAACTGAATTACAAGAACTATAACACAATCCAGGTGAGTTTTGCACAACCCCTTTTCCTTTTAATACTTTACAAACATTGGGGTATAATTATGAAATCTTTTCTAAATGTATGATGTGCTTAATATATAACTTTGTGTCGGCTTGGGATATCATGGGGTTACCGTGGGTATCAAAGTGTTATACCACAAGTCCTCAACAATCAAACTGTATCTAGTGATCTCATGTGGGGCCGAGCGAGTAGAAAAAGATAGTACTATCGGGCTGAAAACCACATTTGCTAGGAGGATTGCATCTCGCCTAGTGCGAATAATTGTTATCGTTCCAATATCAATCTTAACATAGTAAGATGTTAAGGCGAGGCATCTATTTTTACCTTCGGGTAATACAATATCAGTCGGAAAGGAACTAGATATGGGTCACATGAGTATTTTTATCATGTCAATGTGTACCATTGATTCTATTTAACATATCATATTGTATCGAGTCTTGTATATGAACTCATGAGTTTTATACTGACCTGTCAAACATTAAATCTTTAAAGATAGATAGTAACGATGGGAGAGAATTGCACTCTTAGGCACTTTGTAAGTAAGCAACTCAAGAAGTTTAGTGTTTTAAGCTATAAACAATAACTTATGGTTTGTAATAGTGATATTATCCCTGTATTATATTTTCTTTAAGTTAACTATATGTGTTGTGATACCGGTACAAGTAAAGTTTCACCCCCTCTCTTAGACATCACCATTATGCTTTCACGACCTTCAAAGAGTTAATAGTAACATCATCAGGTGGCGAGAGGGCGGGTGTGACAGGGTGGGTATTAGAGCCACATGTTATTGACAATTTGGTTGACTTAGTGACCTAGTCTATAGCCATAGGCTTGTACAATGACATTGAGTGCACCGAACATAATTAACAAACAAAACTTATCTTGAGTTGAGCTAGAACAATCAGGTGGTGCAGCTTACAACTATTAGTGGCCAACATAATTGGAATATGCAACACATGTGTGTTCTGGTGAATCCCAAGCTAAGCATAATAATAACATTGTTGATAAATAGTCTCATTAAAATAGGAATTGATTTCATGGTTATACTGAAAAACATTATTGATTATTTACTAGATGATACTGATCTGAAAATTTTATTTTTCTACAGCAATGTCAAACTTTGGAGAACACTACATTTATCAAAGGGTTCCTGTATGTGATCCTAGACGATACTCCTAGCTTTGGTATGAGATCGGAGTCAGATTCATTCGCAGCAACCTCACGAGTAGTACCATAAATACCCCATACACCACCACAGGTGCCTCATACACCACTCAAACATCCTTCTCTGTCAGATGAGGATTCATGAGCTGTTAGGAGAATGAGGAGTCCTTCTCCATAAAGAGTTCTAATTTTCACGGGAATCATACGCATGTGGGGTCAGGATTGCAAGAACATAGGTCTTCCACCCTGATATCATCTAGCACCACGAGATTCATCACACTCTACTCACGAGGTGGGAGAGTCATCATTGCCGGCCGAGCTTAGGGCTCAGCTTCAGCAGGTCACTTAGGACCTACAAGGGACGAGACAGGAGCTGATACAGTCACGTGGATCTTTTCAGGAGACCCATGATACACTGGTAGAGACACGTACATCTCATCAGACTCTTGTAGAGCAGATAGTTGCCCTGGAGGCATGGGCTAGAGCGTGAATGGAGGTGATAGAGTCATGGATGTAGTGGATTGTGATGATAGTGGTGTGGAGGTATTATGGAAGGGTGAGAGATAGTATTGAGAGGATGAGGAGTATGAGTTTGGAGCTACGACTGTTAGTTGTCGCGATGATGATGATGGAGATTGTGGCCATCTTTATAGGTTGTTTACCACACTTCTTACGGTAAATAGTGTTGGTGGGTAGCAGTTTTGGTATATTTCAGTTTAAATAACACCGAATAGAATCAAATATGTTGAATAATGATATCATGGGGTAATTGTTATGTGTAGGATAGACCCTAGACGAATAGGTTGATTACTAGTTAGGATGGCATCAGGAAATTTTCATGTACATAACTATTCTGATATATAAAATGATATCATAGTAATGAAAAGTTTCTTTTAGTATGTGTGTTTTGAATCAAAATGTGTGGTTCATATCAAATTGTATTTCATAAGCAGTAATTGGGTGTCATAACATAATATATCAAAAGCTTGTGTGGTAATATATCAAAAGCATGCGTGGTAGCATATCAAATTTGGATAATAACATATCTATATTAGTGTCACATTGTAATATTGCTATGTGATACTAGCACATATCTGTGAGATAACATAATGTGATAACAAATCTGTATGGGTGTCACAATGCTATGTCTTTGAGATATCAAAACTCAATATAACTACAAATATCAATGTGATTAGTCTGTGTTACAAACTGATGTGTGCAAAGTAGTTTAATTAAAAGTAACAAAAATCAAAACTAACCTAGACACTAAGTAATACTCTAGACTCTTTCCAAACTAAACTACAGACAGGCAAGTGTACCTATTAGAGATAGTGTAGTCTAAGCAAGTCCGGATATCGAACCCTAAGACTTCTACAGAAAACGCTAACTAGAAACTGAAAGACTTATCTATACAAAATTTGTACATAAATAAATTAATAATAAGGAAGGGGGTTTGCTAACAAAACTACGAATAACTTAAAGAAAAACTATAGAGAAAACACCAACTAAAATGAAGATAGAAACGATGATCAGACGAAGAAAGAGCACTACCTAGACATGAATCCTACGCATGCTCAACAAAGGATCTATCGGTAATGGAAATGATGTGTGTCACACCCGAGCCGGCAGGATGGATCGACTTCCCCGACGGGCGGAAGGTCCCCGGGACGCGATATCGGAGATGATAATCGTGATGATCAGATTGTTTACATTGCACATGATATATAATGAGAAATGCTAAATGAAAATAGAATTACAAAGTGAAATTACATCCGTTTAGTTCATAATTTAACAATGTAAATCAACTATCAACATCATTAATTCTCTGTCTTGTATCTGCACAAGATATACAAATAATCTGTAAATGATGTTCCAAAAATATGCAGGTCCAAAAATACTAGGTCCTCTATCTGGCATCCTAGTCCAAAAGCAATAACTTCTTAACTGACATGTTCGTCACCTGAGAAGTCATGCAAAAAGATCAAGTCAACACATGGTTGGTGAGTTCATGTAGTTTTATAAAAATGAATTTGAATAACCTTTTGAATGTCAACCTTAACCTCACCATTAACCACCTATACCATCCAGTTCAGTATGCTTATATATAGGGCATATGTAGGGTCGAACTAACCGCCCTCCCAGCCACCGTCCCACCACATACCAAACCACATGATATATTATTCCTGGTGATAATTAAGCATTTCATCCCATACCACTGATTCATAGCATTTGATTATCCTGAAAATGTTTACCTTGATCCCTCGAAATGACAACCTTAACCTCATCAAAAACCACCTATGCTATCCAGTCAAGTATGCTTATATATAGGGCATATGTAGGGTCGAACTTATCGCCCGCCCAGCCACCGTCCCACCACATACCGGATTGCTTAGCATATAGTTATTAATGATAATTAAGCGTTTCATTCCATTCACCTTCATTTTAGATTCTGATTTCCACAAATTGAATCACCTCTGATCTCTTGAGTTCACCATGTATTCATGATTACCCCAAAGCACTTGTAGAAATACGAGATTAAATGTTTAATTAAATTAATAATTAAGCATTTAAATACAACTTAAGACATGATGATTGGGCCTTATTTGACTCAATCAATTAGACTTAGTTGTTGGTGGTTGTCCAAGTTGTACCCTCTCACACGTGGCCCATATCAGGCATGACCCAAATGAGTCTACCTGTATGCGTCGGGACTTTCATGATGCCCATATCAGCTTGACCCTCTGGCCTACTGTACATGTCGGGACTTTAAGGATATCCTTTGATTCATGATCGTCTTTGTTCTCTTGATTTTGTTTGATAGTTTAAGTTATGCCCATATAGCTTGACTACAAGAGCCTACTATTGTGCCGAGACTTTCTGTGTGTTACACGTGGTCTTGATTTACATACAACTGACATCCACCTTAACTTAAGTAGTTAATGATTTCATTAGATCTTAATAAGTTTATTAATTTCAATGATTCACACACGGTTATGATTTCCTTGATTCTTTTGATTCTCTTGATTCTGATCTTTTGAATTCCATGATTTCACAATGATTATAGATTCTTGAGTAGGATCCTTAGTTTACTGATCACACACTGGATTAGATTCCATTGCATTTGATCCTTAGCTTTAGTTCTTTTGATTTCACTTGGAATTTAGATTCTTGAATTTGAACTCGATGGACTAAGGGTTTGTTTAGAGTTTAGAATTAAGGTATTACTCGTAAGAGTAATTAATTAACTTGTTAGTTAATTCTGCATAACAATTTCCTAGACAGGAGTCTAGTAGTATAAACAATTATATAAAGCATATAATAAGTAAAAGCAGTTACGTAAATCAATTTAAAGGGGCAATGAACTCACCTGTGTTTCTGTGCAAATGATTTATCACAAAACGCGCGCTCGTTACTTGTGATTTATGTATCTTTAGTACCTGAGTTGTTTTAAGAAAATTCGCATACAATAAGTATTTATGATAGACGCATCTAGGGTTTTGTCTCGGTGTGCAACTAAGTGTCCTATGTTAGTAGTGTGTATCTAAGATTCCTTCTATCTAGACTACATGTATTACCCGTAAATAACCCTTTGTCCCAATATTATTCACTACAAGTCTTTAATTAAAACATTTTCAAATTAGTACACTTTAAGTTTAAACATTAAGTTGAAATCATTTATTTTAATTTAACAAAGCTTACAATTTAATATTTCTTTTATTAAAAGCATAATTTGTTTAAGAGAAAAATATGTTTAACATGATGGGCCTAGGTTAATCCCATTAGATTAACCTTGGGCCCAATTACTAGATTTGATTTTCAAATGGTTATTGAATAACATCTTTGAATAACTTGTACTGGATAATTCAAGTGAATCATCTCGACTAGTTATATGTTCTTTAAGAAATTCCTAAGGAATAGGTGTCAATGCTTACCTCAACACACTTGTCCTTAGTTTATTGTTTTGATTCTCATAATTTCTCAAACACTTTGAGCCAAAATGACATCCACAACTCTTGTTTGGATGATATCATGACTTCATGTGAAGCATTCATTCTTGGAAACCCTAGTTTATGATCCCTTGAGTGAACTCATGTTTCTTTCACCTAACCACCCATCATAGTCCATAGACAACCTTCCTTAGTGTCAATAAATTTAGATCTTCACTTTAACTCTCATGATTATTTAAAGAACTTTAGTTCACCCAAGGTGGGTTGCGTGGAAAGAAAACCCTAATATATTCCCCATGCACACACACCATACATGCAAAGATGACCGACCCGGTTTCCTTTTGAATGATTCACGGCCGAAAGGGGTTTAGCCCATGCGAACGAATGGTTGGCCGACCAAATGGACCACTTGGCCAAAGGTGGCCTTTGCCGAATAGGGCTTGGCCGAATCACGGGACCGAATGGGAGGGTGCTTGGGCCGACCGAATCAGGACTTGGGCCGACCGAATGAGCAGGCTGACCGAAGGAAGGCTGGGCCCGAATGTAAGAGGCTGGGCCGAAATAGTCTACCGACCGAGAGAGAGAGTGCTTCGGCCTTGAACCATTCGGCCGAATGGCCATGTCTTTCGGCTAATAGGTCTTTCGGCCTATCTGTTTGAACTTCATTCGGCCGGTCGAGGACCAAGGGTGCTACCATGGAATTTCGAGCTATTCGACTATGTGGTGAAGTAAGGCTTGTTCCTACCTCATTCTAGCAAAGTATTGTGCAAGTCCTAAGGGTCAAAGTGTATGAAAACTGGCTTTTATGGGGTTCGAACCTAAGGGTTCCAAAAACCCTGAAACCGAACTTAAAATCGATTTTTACCTCAAATCTGTTGGATCTAAGCTCCGATCCGTTGTACTTCTATGATCTACGTGTTGTGAGGGTCGTTTTGACACCAAAAACTCGAGTTTTCGTGGAGAAATGGAGGAGTTGTGGCTAAGGTTTCTAGAGAGAGAAAGAAGAGAGAGAGTGGGGACGAAAATGGAAGAAGGAGGCTGGTTGGTGGGGGAGGAAGATGGCATTAATTGCCATCATAAATGCTTGTGAAATACCCGATTAAGTTCGGGTTCGTTCGGTTCCCCTCGGTTTCGCGTAGAAGCGTCGGTTTTTCGTTGTTTTCATAACGAAACGTCTCGGTTTTGAAATAAGATTTATAAAATCAAATTAGGTTGTGATTCCTAATAAATAACTAAATATCTTTCGTTTATTGTAAATTTTTCTGAAATTATTTAATTTACTATTTAAAATCGAATCGTATAGTCGTCGCACGTATTCGTTCGAATCGTCACCCGTACGAACACGACGATAACTATACTTTTCAATATGATTTTTCTAATTATCGGATATCATTCAGAACGTTAAATTTTCAGATATATTCGTACAGATCGTCACCCATACGAATAATCCGTCGATTTAGCATTCACGTAACGACATCCGTTGTTGTTTTGTTCTGTAATGCCTTACATACGTTTATACATAATAAAATCCTAACAAATAATCACATGATGGTTCTGTATCGCCAGATAATTATCTGACTGATGAACCATGGTTCTGAGTTATGTTTCTCTGAAATGATTCTAAATTTGTTCTTTGATAACATGAAATGATAATGATGCTTGATATGAAATACGTATAGTTTGTACCTGATTTCATCTAATTAGACCCATAGTTAGGAAATTTAAAACTAAATCAATCCTGAATTCAAGCTTTCAAGTTACCCTCACATATAAACAACCAAGAGATTTCCAAAATCTGATTTTTACAAATGAAGCAGATGAAAGCGTGAGCATTTTTCTTTTATTTATTTATTTATTTATTTTTCATTGAACTTAGCTTAGTGGTGTTTCAACCAGGCTGCAACCTGGCGTGTGACACATAAGTTTCAGTCCAACTTCTTTTCTTTTATTCTTCGCTCAACTTATTTGGTGAAATAGGGGCGCCATAAGACTCGGATTTATTCTCATAAAAAGAGTACTTATGTTGAACTACAAGAACCTCGAGTAGTAGCTGTTTAACCAGGAACAATACTTTAGACACTTAGTCAAAGCTTAGGTTTCAGCTTCCTCTAAAGTTTTGCACAAGTTATTTTCGTTGTTTTAGTTTTCTTGCCTAGAAAGAGAGAGGATAAGAGATAGAAAGCACAAGGAAATATTGGGGAAGTAATCCTTTGTTATTCAGAGAATGTTGGGACTTAAATACCCAAACATTCTGTGATACAAGACAAGAAATAATAAGACAAATAGTTGACATTATTACAGACACTGATACTATCAGACTAGTACAAACACAAAGTCAACAACAACGGAAACAAGAATCTTCAGTAGTCTTCAGGTCTTCCGATGTTGAAGTAGATGTAACTAAGTTCAGCCTTTATTTCTTCGGAAGTTGTTCATCAGAAGCTGATTAAGTAATCAGTTATTTGGGAAGAGAAGATTGTATTCCGAGTCATTTGACTTCTTCCGATGTAGAGGTTGTCTTCCGATGATCAGCTTTTGTCTTCAGAGAGAAATAAGATCAGCGGCACTTCTTTCTGGCGAAGCTTCCACTGAGAGTGTTCCGATGTTGAATCAGTTCTTCAATCAGAAGAGAAGCATCCGCGGCTAGTCTTTCCGCTGTTTTATTCTGGTGTCTGGTTTCAGTGGTTTTGCTCATCAGTCCTTATATTCCAACAATCTCCCTCGAGACCGATGAAGCCAAAACCTACTTATTTTGTTTTAAAGCCATACCAATTTTATTTCTGAGAGTTCGAACATAGTTCAGAACCTCATAGTCTGTACCAGCATTGTCCAGAGTTTTGTGATGCAGTTCCTTCGGATCATCAGTTGGTAGGGAGAGGATCTCATCCCAATTAGAGAAGAAGGTTCTTGAGCCATTGAATTTCTCTATGGCTAAACTCTTGGAAACAGAGTCATAGAACCGTCTCTTTATTTTTATTCTTGAGTTTATGATCTAAGGAGGCTGAGACTTGGCAGATGGAAGTTCGACAGACCCAACACCCAGAGTTCCCAAAGGTGCATTTAGCAAGTGATCAATCACTGTGCTTGGGTTAGCTTCCTTGAGCAGAGTCACGGTGGAAGGATAGGGAATGGCATCTTTCCAAAGCTCAGGGTGGTCTTTGTATTCTCTTTTGAATTAGACCATTCATCAAACAGTACTTCATGTCTCCATTTTATTATTTTGTTCTTTGGTCCCCATTGATTTTGGATGAGGGTGTGCTTTATTCTTTTCCTTTGCTCAAGGATCTTTTTCTTCCTTACTTCAGCATTTAGTCTTTCAGATAACACTTTAGCTTCATTTCTGAGTGATATCCCAGTTGCTGAAGTTTTAAACCTTGTATTTCCCTTCATGCAGCAGGTACTTGATTAGCTGCTCCCTCTCAGCCTGATAGGCTTTATCTTGCTGCTGATCCAATCTGGTTATTTGTTATTGATAGGTTCTTACCAGCTCATCTCCTGATAGACCAGTGGCTTCAAGACTAGCCAGAATCAAGTTTTCCTTCTCCGTTTTGTTATTCTTTATCTTCTGAAGGTCTTCATAGGAAGGGAAGGTCCTAACAGGTGAGTAGGATTCCTTTGTTGGAGAGTTTTGTGGTTTCTCAGCATCTGCTGATCTTATTGGAGAGGGAACTTTGGAGGTGTTTGGAGAATCAGACTCATCAATATCATCCAATGGAAGCCTTCTCTTTCTTGAGACAAGAGAGGCAATGGGCTGATCACCATTTGATTCTGAGGAAGGTTTTTGAGCAGAGGTTGAAGGTTTATGAGGTAGGTTATTGAGGGATTTGATTTTTCTGATCACACTCTTTTGTCTTCTTGAGAAAGACTGAGTGATTATTGGGGTTGGTTTTTGGCCAATGTTGGAGGCATTAAGAGTGACAGGAAAGGAATAAAGTTCAAGGAGGGTTTGAGAAGCAGAGTTTGGGGAGAGAGTGGGTGAAATTTCTTTATTTGGTTGTGTGGAGGAATGTGGGGCAGTGGTTATTGGCTTGGTTTGCTTAGTGGGGGCAGATTTGGAAGTTCTGGGTTTTCTGGATACTCCAGATGTCCTTGTGTTTATTTGAGCTTCTGCTTCCTTTTGTTTTTGTTCTGAGCTAGCCTTGGCAGCTTGAGTTTGGAACTGTTGATCCAATGCTGCTTTGAGAAGTGCCTCTTGGTTTTTCAACTTTATGTGTTGCATCCTCCTTTGCTCAGTCTTGTCTTTTGCCGTTTTAGCAGCTTGGGCAGCAGCCAAGAGTCGGTTATTCTCCCTCTTTTTGGCATCATCAGCCTATTCTTTGAACCAGGGAGGAGGAGGAGCAATCCCAGTAAGGGACTCAAGAAATCGGCCGTGGTTAGTGATTTCATGTTGTAAAGAGGAGACATTGGTATCTACTGAAATCTTCAATAGATCCAGTAGAAGCTTTTGGGTGGTGAGAAATTGGTGGGTAAAGGATTGAAGCAGGGTAGTAAGTTGGGTAGTAAGAAGTGGGTTTAACACTTCTTGAAGAACCTGAGGTGAGAAGGTGGTAGCAGTGGAAGTAGGTGATGTGGTGGAAGTACCTTCAAGTGAAGGTGTCTGCATAGGGGATGGATTGGGGTTGCAGGGTTTGGTTGCTCAAGACTGTTGAGACAAGCTCAGTGAGCTTGGTGACATCAACCTGAATGTGAGCAACGAAATCCGTCAATTCCCTTATTTTAGAATCTGATTTGTCCATCCTTTTAAGGATATCATCCGAATCCATGACTAATGAGTCAGTTTTATCATGACCTGAGTCCATCTCAGGAATGTCATGGATCTCTTTTTCTTGGTTTCGGGGATTTCCAGCCTCAGTTTCAAGAACATCATAAGTTGTTGCCATATGAGGAGTCTTATTGCCTGATCCAATCAAATGAGAGTCCAGTGGATTCTCATGTGAGATGGATGCTCCAGATATATGATCAAGATGTCTAGATGGACTGGTCATCCTGATCTCATCCTCTTCTCCATGGGTAGGAGATGGATTAATTTTAGCAGAGGTTTGATGGGGCGGCTCCTCTGTTGGAGAAGGGGGAGGAGGACCAAGCTTCTCAAACACAGCATCAATCTCATAGAGAACATGGGTAGGAGAGTTAAGGGCTGTTTGTGGGGAAGAAACAAAAATGTCCTTGGGAGAGAGGACTGCCATCTGAATGTCAAGTGACATTTCAGTGGCTAGAGAGGGTTCCCTTTAAATTACAACATCATCCTGTTGAGGGGATTGATGAGGAGCCAGGTGGGATGGAGATCGTTGATGCATCTTTGAGGATGGAACAGATGTATCCAACTGTCTAATGGAGACATAGACATGTTCAGGGATCTCATCTTCCTGAACAACATTTTTGGGCTTCTTAGGTTTAGAGGCTTTGGTAGAAGCTTTTCTTATGGTCGGTACCTTTACAGGTGTGGAGGAGGTGGATGTGGGTTCACCGAGGATGGGTGTTTCCTTAGTGTCATCCGTATGTTTTGGATCAGTGTTTAATCTAGTGAACACTTGTTTGTGAATGCTCTTGATTGTGGAAAGAGGAGCAATGTGACAAACCTTATTGAGGTCAGCAAAGAGACATGCCATTACAAACCTAGGATATAGCAGAAACTTGGGACTTTTCTTGTGATTCACCAGATGGTCAAAAATTATTTTAGACAGATTGACCTTTTCGTTGGAAAGAACTGTATACATGACATATTGCATGTCATATGGCATTTCTCCCCAACTTGTCGACTTCTGAGACAAACACTGTAGAATAGTGTGATACAAGAACTTGTACTTACGATAGATGAAAGCTTTGTACAAAGTTCTATTTTTCAGGTCACCCTGATAATCACAATGGATGAAAGTATTATGAAGGAGTTTTAGAGAAACAGTGGGAGGAGCCTCAGTGTCGTTCAAGTTTAGGGCAACGCTTATTTTTGTGGGAGTGATGGTGACTTGTTGACTAGCGACCACCGAAGCGATGCTTTCAACAGAGTCATCCTTCATCACCAAGGATGAGTTTGCCCAAAACTGGTTTAGAGCAACTTCAGAAATAGTAGGGTTTAGAGTGAGAGCAATATGAACGAAATAGTTTACCAGAATGTCAATAGCTTCGTTGTAGTGAGGATACTCAGAAGATTTGGCAAGGTAAGCTCTGAGTTTATGGATCGGTTTGATTTTCAAAGCCATTGTTATTTTGTGACGATGAACACCAAGCAGTTATGGATGCAAAGTGTGAGAACAAACTTTGCTTTAAAGAAAAAGAGATGAGGAAGACTAACCGTTCACACACAAGAGCGGTTTCAAAAGTGAAAAACCTCCACTACTTATAACATACCAAAAGTTTTACCTTAGGGTTTTTACCCATCGGACTAACCTGTGATCATGAGAGAGAAGAAACAAACGACAACAAAGTACGTTCAAGCACACCCTGAAGTACAGACAAAAGCTTTGTCTGGAATGAAGCCTGGTCGGATGCCGTTACACCAACATCTTGAGCATAAGGCTCGGACGAAAGCAGTGGAAATGCATCGTGCCATGCGAGATGCCTGACAAGCAGTAGTCCTTCGCCATGAGTAGCACCCGAAAGAATCAATGTTGAAGAAAGAGTGTTCTTGATCAAGAGATGATCAAGAAGTGTTATGAAAGAACGTATGGATTAAAGAATACAACCACTGATATAAATAAGGAAAGAATGAGTAGTGGTCATTTAGAGTAGGAGGGATAAAAATGGAAAGAAATATAGCATCGAGCCGTGAGAACTATTAATGAGTATCAATTCTATTAACTGTGAGAGGTATAATCTTGCAGAGTGATTAGTGACGGCCGAATCGGGCGTAATTATCAAGAGATTTGATAACCCCTTAGGCAAGGAAGATTTAAATATGAAAGATTATTTAATCTTCGGAAGAGGCTTATCATCGGAAGAGACTTTTAACCATGTCATTTATCCTTGGTTAATAGTCTTCGGAAGAAGAGACATCAGAAGGAGAGATGTTGGAAGAAGAAGAGACGTCGGAAGAAAGGTGAACCATAGAAGGTTTAATTTGTAACGGAAGCTGTAACTGCGGATAGATATGAAGCAGTGGGTATAACAACCACTGTTCCTATCCGAGTTATGGGATAACCACTAAGAGAGACCAAGGTTTCTTCATCAGTGGTTTATCAAATATCCGTTGTTACGATAATCAATAAGGATTATCATTTTATATAATTATTCACGGGTTTAAGAAACAAATTCTTAACCACATTTATTAGCTCATATTTATCATACCCAATTTAGCTACAAACTTAGAAAAAGTTGAAGAGTCCAAGGGTTTGCTAAATATATCTGCTATTTGGTCACTTGTAGAGACATGTTCTAGGACAACGAGTCCCTTTTAAAAACAGTCTCTAATGAAGTGATGCCTTAATTCTATATGTTTGGTTTTTGAATGGTAGACATGATTCTTTATTATATTTTTGGCTGCTTCGCTATCTATTAGGAGAGGTGTTTTTAGTTCAGTTATTCCAAAATCCAGTAGTTAATATTGCAGCCAAAGGATTTGGGCAGTGCAATGAGCTGCTGCAATGTACTCAGCCTCTGCAGTTGAATTTGACACCGATGTTTGCTTTTTTGCTTTGCCATGACACTAACCAATTAGCAAAGAACTGACATCCTCCCGAAGTAGACTTTCTTGTGAGCAAGCATCCTGCATAATCATTGTCTGAAAAACCAACAAGCTTACAAGTTTGGTTAGCAGGATACCAAATACCTAGCACAGGAGTGCCTTTTAGATACCTTAGTATCCTTTTCACAAATGATAAATGGGATTGTTTGGGTGCTGATTGGTATCTTGCATAGACACATGTTGCATACATGATGTCTAACCTTGATGCAGTAAGATACATCGAAGATTCAATATGCACCTGTAGAGGGTTTGATATACAAGTTCACCATTTTCATCTGGACTTATTCCAGGACTTGTAGCCATGGGGGTAGAAATTATTTTGCAAATATCAAATTTATTTAGAAGATCTTTTACATATTATGATTGATGAACGAAAGTCCCATTGGAGGTTTGTTTTACCTGGAGTCCTAAAAATGTTTTTAGTTCACTTAAAGCACTCATTTCAAACTTTGAAGACATTAATTTAGAAAATTGTTCACATAAGGAAGGTTTTGTTGATCCAAAAATGATGTCATCGAGATAAATTTGGACCAGCAAAAGTTCCTTGTCTATCCTCTTGATGAACAACGTCTTATCAATGGTTCCCCAAGAAAATTTATTAGAAAGAAGAAATTGAGAGAGAGTATCATACCATGCTCTGGGTGCTTGTTTCAGACCATAAAGGAATGCACTCTTTATATCCATTTGATATAACTTTATGTTATGGGAGATGGCAAATGCTAGGAAGAGTCTAATGGCTTCCAGTCTGGCCACAGGAGCAAAGTGTAACACCAGTGCCGGAATCGTAACTGGAACGGTAACTGGTACAGTACTTCAGACATAAACTACGTGTATTAACTGTATGCTAATATCATGTGATGCTTGACATAAAACTATTACGAAATGGATTCAGTAATCTGATTCAAACTTACAGTTTAACAGTCTGAAACATATCAGACAACACTGAACTGATTCAAACCGCCGAGCTTCAGCGGTACGGAGGGTGCAGTTGGATTGATCCAGTGGATCGAAAAGATGGAGAACACCCTAGACATCAGTAGCTGCCCCGAACATCATAAGATTCGGTATTCTGCAGGCTCGTTCAGCAAACGAGCTTTAACCTGGTGGAACTCGCAGATTCATGCGCGAGGAAGAGATAAGGCATTAGCGATGCCCTGGGCTGATTTCATGGCCCTATTAAGAATGGAGTTCTGTCCAAAGAATGAACTCCAGAAGATGGAAACTGAGTTGTCTAACCATGTGATGGTAGGTGCTTATCACATGGCGTACACCACCCGCTATCATGAGTTGGTAACTATAGTGCCAGAAATGGTACCAACACTGGAGACGCATATAGACAGGTATGTGGGCGGATTACCAGCCTGCATTCAAAGCCTTGTCATTGCTGCAAGTCCTGTAACTCTGGAATCGGCTATATCACTATTAGCCAAACTTACTGATCTGATGGTAGCCTCAGGAGTTCTAAAGAAGAACTCAGGTAAAGCTGAAGGGGAACAGTTGAAGAAGAAACAGAAGACCACCCAAGACTACGCGATGCCCGTACCCCTCCATCAAGTTGCTGCAGTACCGGCTAAAGCTGTGCGGAAACCCTACACTGGCGTACATCCTCAGTGTGCACAATGCTAGTTTCATCATGCTGCCACAACACTGTGTAGGCAGTGTACCAACTATGGCCGAAAGGGCCATTGGGTTCAACACTGTCGAACGCCACCGACACCAGCAGTAAACACTGCTGTTCAAGCAGTACCTCCACCACCCAATCCTAATAACCCTAACAAAAATCATCAAGGATGCTTTAACTGTGGCGAAGTAGGCCACTATTCCAGGAACTGCCCGAAAAAGGTACAACAGGGAGATCAAGTACCAAGGGGAAGAGCCTTCATGATAGGAGCTCCTGCTGCACGCCCTGACCCAGAGACGGGTACTGGTTTGTGATATCCTTTAACCCATAAGTGCTTGTTTCATTTTGATACTAGTATGCATAAGAAATTAATCTTGTACCTATTAGTATAACCACGTAGGAATTCCATGAAAATTTAGAAATTATTTCACGAGGTAGAAACAATGAAGGAATCCGTAGTTAATCTATACAACGTACTTATGAAACCACAGCTAACACTAAGGTTGTGTAACAATTGATGCTCATAGAATCAATTAGTTCTGAACAATAAGGTGTTAGAATTATGCAGAGACTACGCAAAGCATAGCAGTAAGACGACTGCGAGCAACAAACCGAGCAGAGATCTGGAACAAGACTTGAGAAATCATATAGAAGGTAATGACACAGGGAGACGAAAACAAGATACCTCTGATTCATGAGGATAAGTCAACATAAATGAATCATCATATATGGGACCAAATGGTATAAATAACATTAAACCAATCATGATGCAACTTTGAGGATAAATCACAAGAAATGATTGGCCGAATTACTATTGATCAAATCGATCGAGATGAGGTGAAAAGGCCTACACATACATTTCATTGACAAATCAATAGGAATTACGAAATTGTGAAGTCAAATACTGAACGAAATCGTATTCCAACCAATAAGATTCAGTGGAAATCCCAAACGCGACCCAGAGTTCATTTGGGAGCGTAGGGACGTCACACCAAACGAAGTTTCCCCACTTGTTACAAGGAAATTTGTACCTAATAAAAAAAAATTGAATTTCGGGAGGAAATCTCTTTAACAAGGGGAGACTGTAACACCAGTGCCGGAATCGTAACCGGAACAGTAACCGGTACAGTACTTCAGACATAAACTACGAGTATTAACTGTATGCTAATATCATGTGATGCTTGACATAAAACTATTACGCAATGGATTCAGTAATCCGATTCAAACTCACAGTTTAACAGTCTGAAACATATCAAACAACATTGAACTGACACGTGAATGCTTGTTAGGATTTTATTATGTATAAACGTATGTGAGGCTCTACACAACAAAACAACAACAGATATCGTTACAGGAATGCTAAATCGAAGGATTATTCGTATAGGTGACGATCTGTACGAATATATCTGAAGGTTTAACGTTCTGAATGATATCTGATAATTAGAAAACCATATTGAAAAGTATAGCTATCGTCGTATTCGTACGGGTGACGATTCGAAGGAATACGTGCGACGACTATGCGATTCGATTTAAACAGTAAATTAAATATTTTCATAAATTTAATATAAATGAAACATATTTAGTTAATTTACTAGGAATTACCACCTAAAATAATTTTATAAACTCTTGTTTTAAAATCCGGCGTTTTACGCGAAACCGAGCGGAACCGAACGAACCCGGACATAACCGGGTATTTCCCCATCATTTATGAGGGCATTTATTTCCCTCATCTTCCCCCACCTACCAGCCCGAACTCCATTTTTGTCTTCTTCCTCTCTCTCTTCTTCCTCTCTAGAAAACCCAAGCAAGATCTCTCTCAATATTTCACAAATCGTGTGATTTTGGTGTCAAAACGATCACCATAGCTTGTAGATCATAGAAGTACAGCAGATCGGGGCTCGAATCCAACATATTTGAGGTAAAGATCATGTTTAAGTTCGGTTTTTAGGGTTTTTGAAACCCTTTGTATCGACCTCATACTAACCTGTTTTAACCCATTTTGAGCCATAGGAAACACCTCACAATACCTTAGAATGAAGTAGGAACAAATGATACACCATTGGATGGCCTTAAGATTTGATTTTTAGGTGTTGCATCTGGTTAAAAACGATTGACCGAATGGGCCTGCTCCAGTTCCACGAAAGAGCCCAAAACCTTCATTCGGTCGAATAGAACAACCCATTCGCCAGTCCAGCCCTTCGCCAGCACAGCCATTCGGTCGGCCTGCTTATTCGGTCGGCCCAAGCCTCTCGGCCCAACTTCTATTCAATCGGCCCAGCAGGTTATTCGATCGCCCATCTTTCGGCCATGCTCATTCGATCGGGTGTTTTCATTGGGCCACCTCTTGTCGTGCATAGCCATTCGGTTGGTCAGACATCCATTCGGTCGATTGAGATGATCTGGCCCATCATTGGGTGCATGGTACGTGTGGGAACTACATGGGTGCATGTATGGGCTTGATGTAGTATGTGAGTGCATGGGAGGTGATTTTATGTGTGTGTGCATGAAATTTTATTAGGGTTTCATGGCATGCACACAAATGAGTGTTATTCAAGGACCAAAGATAGAATAACATGAAGACATGGATCATGGTTTCTAAAGACAACAGTTTCTTAAAATATACTAACAACTACACACGGAATATATACATCTTTTGGGTTCAAAAAAATGAGGAATTTATAGAGAAACAAAACCTTGGCCTAAGTATATGGATGTTGAATTGTTACTAATGTCCAATACTTAGAATTTTCATACTCAATATAATTACATAAGATAGTCATATGAACTATCTAGGAACGATTAAACAAATAATCAAGTAAGAAATCAAACGTGAAGCGAAGTCTAATAAATGGGCCCGAGGATGGCCCAATGGGCTTAACCTAAGCCCATCATATGTTAGGTATTCTTCATTTAAATTAAGTTTCTTTAATAAAAGAAAACGATTTATACACTTGGTTAAATTAAAATAGATGATCTTAACTTAATGTTTAACCTAAAGTGAATTAAATGAGAATCGTTTTAAATTAAGAATTTGTTAAAATGAATTATGGTATTCGGGTTATTAATGGGTAATTAGTTTAGACTAGTTAGATGAAATCTTAGAAATACAGTAGTACATAAGACACTTAGTTGCACAACGAGACCAAAACCTAGTTGCGTCTATTATAACGACTTATAGTATTCGCATCTCTTAAAACAACTCAGGTATTGAAGATACTTAAGCTACTACTAACGAGCGCGCATTATCTACTGTGATTCATACTTAGCAACACAGGTGAGTTCATTTGTCCCTTTTCAAACCATTTTGTTTTACTTTGGGACTGAGAAGCATGTCAAATGTTTTATATAAATGCATTATATAATTGTTGTCATGTTTTATGAATTGCTTACTAATTTATGTTTATAAATTATTTATAAACTGCTAACTGTTAAGTTGTTTATTCATTTTGTTTATGCTAAATCTTTATGATTTCAGTTATAAACTATCATGATTATAAGTCATAATTGAATCTTTTCTCAAACATATACTTACTCAGATCATTACTCACAAAATTTCTCAAATGCATATTTCTTAAACGTATACTTTGTTATACTCAAGACTATTACTCAAAACTTATGCTCGATGCTTTTAAATCAATATTCAATACTCATTTACTTGATGCTCAGTTATTTTATACTCGAGTAGTCTATGTTCAAATACTTTCAGCTCAAATACTTTAGATGCGATTACTTTAAGCTAAATTCTTTTGTTCAATGCTCAATACTTTTGTTTCGTATTCAATGCTTGTGATCAATGTTCATAGTCGACACTTATACTTAGTACTCAATAAGCTCTTAAACTTAAACATATTTTCAAGTGAGGGTCGGTGGGTAAACAGGTACATGTGCACATGGTATCGGAAAGGCGAAATACTGAATAATCAGCAAGGACTTCGTAAGACAGACTGATTGGCCATCGCATGTTGACCTACGAAGTCAACTCCTCCTAGTCATTCAGTGTTCTTCGTTGTCAGGACCTTGTAAGACAGACTAATTGGCCATCGCATGTTGACCTACGAAGTCAACTCCTACTAGTCATTCAGTGCTCTTCATTGTCCATCCATGTTTTGTAACGGTGGCTAGGATGATTATGATACTATTAGTAGACTCTGTGTCTACTAATGGATATCCTCTAACTGTGCACCGATGCAGACCGTTACACCCTAGTTGCTTCTGTGGATTCATACTGAATACCATTGGGTGTATCCTTTGGTGATGCACCCTCCAGAAATTCAGTTGTTCACAGAAGTGAACTCATAAACTTATTTTGAAACTCTAACGGATGTGGTGTTGGTTGAGAGTAAAACGCTTAATTATCATTAACATCAATGTCCTATGTGACTTAGTATGTGGTGGGATGGCGTCTGGGCGGGTTGTAGGCTCGACCCTCTTGTATGCCCTATATATAAGCATAACGAGTTGGATGATACATGTGATGTTAATGAGGTTAAGGTTGCTACTCGTGAGTGTGCTTGAAACTTTTAAACAGATTACTTAAAATGATGTTGGAAATAGAAGTAGACGGTAGGTAAAACGCTTAATTATCATTCACATCAATGTCCTATGAGACTTAATATGTGGTGGGATGGCGTCTGGGCGGGTTGTAGGCTCGACCCTTTCGTATGCCCTATATATAAGCATACCTAGTTGGATGATACATGTGATGTTAATGAGGTTAAGGTTGTTACCGAAAAGGTTTGTCAATGCTGCTGTGTGCATGTTTTGAACTCTTAAACATGATGTCTTAAAGCTGGGATGGGAATAGAATTGAATGGTAGGTAAAATGCTTAATTATCATTAACAGCAATGTCCTATGTGACTTAGTATGTGGTGGGATGGCGTCTGGGCGGGTTGTAGGCTCGACCCTTTCGTATGCCCTATATATAAGCATACCGAGTTGGATGATACAGGTGATGTTAATGAGGTTAAGGTTTTACCTAAAAGGTTTGCAAAGCTGTTTTTCAAATACTATAACAATATGAACTCACCAACCATTGTGTTGACTTTGTTTTCTTACATGTTTTTCTCAGGTGACGTACAGGAATAAGCTTAAGCTTAGGATTGCATGCTAGGATGCTCAGTTAGAGGACCTGGCAGTTTTTGGAAAGCACGTCTTCTGTTGATCATTGTGAATCATTTTTGATATCTTGTACAGTTACAAGATAGTAAACATTTGATTCTTTTGATAGGTTTACTTAGTTAAATTACTAAACATTGACAATTGTAATTTAACTTTGTAATCCTAGTTTACATGTTAATTGTGCTTTAGTTATTCTCAATGTTGATGCTATGTAAACAATCTGATCATCACGATTATCGTTCCTGATATCGCGCCCAGGGAACCTTTCGCCCGACGGGACACACGATCCGGCCTGCCGGCTCGGGGTGTGACACAAAGGTTTCATCATAATCGATGCCTTCCTCTTGGCAGTAACCTTGTACTACCAATTGGGCTTTATTTTTTTATTACAATGCTTCTGTCATCTGTTTTATTTCTGAATACCCATCTGGTTCCGATAGGGTATTTTCCTGCCGGCAAGGGGCAAAGATTCCAAACGTTTTGTCTTTTGAAATGTAACAGTTCATCCTGCATAGCCTCTACCAATTATTATCTTTGAGAGCTTCTTGATATTTGGAAGGCTCAACTTGGGACAGAAAGGCTGCGTGAAGGCAAAAATTTGAAATCTGACTCCTAGTTTGAACACCTTTATGTAGATCACCTAAGATTTGTTCTTGAGGATGATTTCTACTGAAAGTAATAATGTCCAAACAGTTATTTGAGGAGGCAGCATCAGAAGAAGGTGAGTTTTCAGTGTGGCCAGAAGAATTTTCTGAAGGGGAAGCATGACCATTTTGAGGAACATCTACAGGTGTGTTATCCAAGACTGGGGATAAAGGAGTAGATATCTGTTCATTTTGGTTGTGAGAAATTATTTGATGAGAAGGAAGAGAGGAAAAGAAGTTAGAGACAGAACTCTCTTCAAGAGAAGATGGATCTTCAGAAGTTTGACAAGATTCTGAAGAAGACAAGGAAGAGGGGGTAGAAGAGATGTAGGTGAAGCTTTCAAGATCGAATAGGGCATTAGGAGCAGAAGGGAAAGATGAGGTTGAAGCAGATTCATTGAATTTGACATCAATAGTTTCTTCAACAATCTTGGTCCTGAGATTGAAAGCTCGGTATGCCTTAGAGGTATGAGAGTATCCAACAAAATATCCAGAGTCGACTTTAGCAGCAAACTTGGATAAGGAGTCTTTTGTGTTCAAGATGAAACACGGACACCCAAAGACTTTAAAGAAAGAGATGAGAGGCTTTATGTTATGAAGGACTTCATATGCAGTCTTGTTATGTTTTTTCACAATGTGAACTCTGTTCAAGACATAGCAGGCAGTGTTTACTGCCTCAACCCAGAAGGATAAAGGTAATCCTGAATCTGCAAGCATAGTTCGTGCAGCTTCAATAAGTCATCCACAACAACTAGACAATATCTCTTTCTTGCCAAACTGGCTACCTTCACTGGACCAAAAAGATCCATGTGAAGTAGATTGAGACAGTTAGTTGTTTTGGACTCCTCAATAGACTTATGTGATGTTTTATTTGCTTTCCCTTTAAGAAAGATTCACATTCACCTTCAAAGTGAAATTCTTTGGAAGGTATTCTTCTTACTAACGAAAGGGTAGAAAGCTTATGAAGAGATTGGTGATTGAGGTGATTGAATCTTCTGTGCCAAAGAGCGGTTTCAGAAGATGATGCTTTGGCTATCAAACAAGTAGGAGAGGATGTTTGAGAGTCAGTGGTCATGTCTACAACGTAGACATTTCCACTTCTTTTATTCGTAAGCAAGGTGTGTTGATCAATTAAGAACTTATTTTTGAATTTATTTCAGGAGAAAGGATTTTACAACTGTCCTTGGTGAAAAATGAACTAAAGTCTTTGTCAGCTAGTTGAGAAACACTCAAGAGATTAAACTTGAGATTTTCAACTAAACTAACATCCTTAAAGTGCAATTTTCCACTTAGGACAGAACCAGACCCTACTATCCAACCTTTTGCATTATTTCCAAAGGAAACAGATCCTCCATTCTTAGGAATGAAATTATTTAAAATAGATCTGCATCCCTTCATGTTCCTAGAGCCTCCACTGTCCACATACCATAGATGACTTTGGTTTGAAGAAGGTCTCTGTGCATCAGGAGTGTCTGCGGCAGGTTGTTCAGAAGGAGAAGAGTCACCACCAACAACCATAAGAGCGAAATATGTTGGTTCTGAGGAGATGAGGGCATAGCCTACATCTTCAAGCAAACTGCTCCAGTCGACATACTCTTGGGTAAAGAGAGTTGGTTGACTGGGAGAAGAAGATTGACCAGCAAGGCCTGGTATATTTATTTGAGAAGAGGGTGGAGCAACAATTTGAAGAGGTGCAGGAGTCAGGTTATACATGCTACCATTTGCAGCTTGTACAAATTGTACATTGGTAGGAGGAGGGGTCTGTACAATATGTGCTGACTCCTAGGGATTGTTGTGCCTTTTGAAAGATGAAGAAGAAGAAGAAGAAGAAGAAGAAGAAGAGGAAGAAAAAGGTGCAGAATAAGTATGTGATTGTGAGCTGGGAAAGGTCACATACGGTGAAGAATTTGAGTTGGGAGCATTTTTGCACTCCCTGGCGAAGTGTCCAGTGCCATGGCATATATTGCATTGAACCTTAACCTAATTTAGACTGAACCTGGTTTTTCTTTCAATACCATGAAATTTCCTTCATGTCCTCTTGTAGAACTTATTCGTTCTTATACTCAAGAGGGCCAGTTGGTGAAGAATGTCCATCTCTTCCAAGTCATCACTTGGAACTTGATGGAGATCATCCATGATAAAGCACAGATGATCAGAAATAGGAGAATGGTCATAATAGGAAGAAGAGGAAGTGATGCCAGTGGTTATGTCAATATATTCATCATAACTCTGATCATTTGATTCAGAGTTATGACTCAGAAGAGTTGTGTTCCCTTGCACATACTCTTCAGCTGATTTACCAGACTTTATGAGTTTTTTTCTTCTGGTCAATCTCTCGTTCAAAGGTGAGCAGCTTACCATGAAGTTGAGTGAGCGAGATCTTGCCGAAGTCTGGAGAGGATATCACGAACAATGGAATAGGTTTCCCATTATTCAGGTAGAGAACTCAAGAAGCGGTTCAAGACAGAGACAGGGGTACACTTGACCAGCAAATTTTAATTCACTTAAGAGAGAAGTGAATCGTTCAAACTGCTGAGTCAGTCACTCATTATTTAGTTGGGAGAATGTCTCGTATTGTCGAGCTAATATCTCTCTGGTATTAGCCACAACGTCTTTGGTACAACCGATTTGCTCTTTTAGAGCATCCCACAAGTCTTTTTCAGACTCATGGTGAAGAAGACCAGAGTATATTTCGTTAGGAATAGCCATAGCCAACTGAGCATATGCCTTTGCATCAAGCTCCAACTTCTGGTAACCCTCTTCGGTGTAGTTCCGAGGATCTTTCGGGACATCGTCTCCAGTCTCCGTGTCTAGGACCGTAGGTTTATGCAGTCCGAACATGACAGACTTCCAACATCCTGTATGATTATTAGACAGGAAGTGTAACATCCGCCTCTGCCAAATTTTATACAGATGCCTGACCAAGATTAGTGGCTTCGTGGCAGAACCGATGTTATGGGGATCGATAAAGAATTTGTCTGCCATTGGTTCACAAATGATTATGAGCAAATGAACAAGTGATGAGATCTCAAGGTGATTTGTAAGAATGACTTTTGATCACGGGTTAGTTCAAAAATCAAACTCCTGCAGATTTAAAGAAAACAAGAAGGACAGAAGAGATAGAGTGCAGAAAGCTAAAACAACAAGATATCAATTAGAGTTCTGAGTTTTAGTCTTGATGGTTAAACGAAGACTAAGGACAAGGCTCTGATACCAATTGTTGAACTACAAGAACCTCGAGTACTAGCTGTTTAACCAGGAACAATGCTTTAGACACTTAGTCAAAGCTTAGGTTTCAGCTCCCTCTAAAGTTTTGCACAAGTTATTTTAGTTGTTTTAGTTTTCTTGCCTAGAAAGAAAGGAGATAAGAGATAGAAAGCACAAGGAAATATTGGGGAAGTAATCCTTTGTTATTTAGAGAATGTTGGGACTTAAATACCCAAATATTCTGTGATACAAGACAAGAAATAATAAGACAAATAGCTGACATTATTATAGACACTGATACTATCAGACTAGTACAAACACAAAGTCAACAACAACGGAAACAAGAATCTTCAGTAGTCTTCAGGTCTTCCGATGTTGAAGTAGATGTAATTAAGTTCAGCGTTTATTTCTTCGGAAGTTGTTCATCGGAAGATGAGTAAGTAATCAGTTGTTTAGGAAGAGAAGATTGTCTTCCGAGTCATTTGACTTCTTCCGATGTAGAGGTTGTCTTCCGATGATCAGCTTTTGTCTTCAGAGGGAAATAAGATCAGCGGCACTTCTTTTTGGCGAAGCTTCCGCTGAGAGTCTTCCAATGTTGAATAAGTTCTTCAATCGGAAGAGAAGCATCCGCGGCTAGTCTTTCCGTGGTTTCATTCAGGTGTTTGGCTTCAGTGGTTTTGCTCATCAGTCCTTATATTCCAACAACTTATGTGCCAAATAAAAAAAAATCAGATTTTCAAAACTCTTGGATGTTATTATGCAAAGGCTCCTTTAATAACTCGAAAATAGTTTCATTAGTCCTAAATTCCCAAGATGTTTCCCAAGAAATTCATGTATTTAAATGAAGTTATACCAATCCTTCGGGACAAACAAAACCAGTTGAGCCTACCCACACATCCTATACCCAAAGCACAAACCCCAATCCAACGAGTTAACCATGAATGAAACCATCAAACCTAACTTTTCTATCATTTCCCGTTCAAACTCTTAGCAACCAACTTTACATGGACGAAAAAAATTCTAAGCTAAAATATAAAAATTGACTCAAATAAACAACTAAAATTAAAAAACTAACTACAAAAAATTAAAAAAAATATCGTACCAAAACGAAGTTTCCCATCCCCACACTTCAACTTTACATTGTCCCCAATGTAGAGAAATAGGAAAACCACAAAACTAAAAATAAAGACTAAAACTAGAAAAGACTTAGCTGGTTAAAGATGAAGACTGTCAGGTGCCACTCTTTTCAAGAAAGCTCCTCAATCTACAATTGCTCCACAATCCATAAACATACAAACAAGATCTACATAAGACAAAGATCAACCACACATCAAAGCATCTAAAACATAATAATAGTAGTATCCCTGATCAAGTCCAACCACAAACCAACAAGAGAACCAATAACTATCTTAAAAAATTGAAAAAACTAAATCAAATGCAACAAAAACGAAATTAGATGGCCACATTACCTTGAAATCGACTTAGAACACTTTGTAAAGATGAAGAGGTGAAATGAGGACGAAAATGAGTTAGGGATTCAAAAACGGCTTTTAAGTCGTCTGGGTATGCGTCGCGTACCGCGTCAAAACATGAAGAAACCCTCGCGATACGCGAGGGAGTGTTGACCTGCGTTTTGAACGAGATTCCTCGCGCGCGACAGAAAGGCCTAATGGTCTCGCACGATGCGACGATGTCCATTTTCCAGAAAATTTCCGGATTTTTCATGCTTTGGCCAAATTTTCACCCCCTAAATCACACTCAACCATCAAAAAAAACATTCTAAGGCAAAGAAAACATACCTGATGACTTCAATTCATCTTTATGGCATCAAATTGATTAAAATCCTGCAAAACACATTAAAACACACGAAAAAGAAAAAACGAAAAACGAAAAATTAAAACACACCAAAGACATTAGGAAACTACTAACTCTACAAACTCTACACTTGGGAGTTTAAGCCAAGAGCTCACTGAAACTCAAATCAAATGGGAGGATCAAAGGAAACCTCTTCCCCTGCAATCAAATCAGGACTATGATCACCAACATCCCATGGTCCCTCTCCCATAACCTCATTCACACCTACCTCATCACTAACCGAATTCACTCCATCGACTGTATGGACTAGCTCACCACCGGCGCTCATAGAATTTGCTATCTTCAGACAAACGCTCTCATCACCCACTCTAACAGTGAATTTACCTTCATACACGTCTATAATAGCCATAGCAGTGCACAAGAATGGGCGCCCAAGAATGATCGGAACTGCCATGTCCGCCTCCATGTCCATCACAACAAAGTCCACGGGAACACAAATCTATCCACTTTGACTAACACATTCTTCAAAATTCCCCGTGGACATTTAACCGATCCATCGGCTAACGAGAGCGTCATGCGCGTGGGGGACAAGTCACCAAGAGCTAGCTTCTTATAAAGAGAATATGGCATCAGATTGATGCTAGCCCCTGAGTCCGCCGACGCATGTCTCTTGACATAATCCCCAAATAAACATGGGATTGTAAACATCCTCGGATCTGCAAGCTTCTCAGGAAGCTTGTTTAAAATCACCGCGGAACACCCCGTGCTCAATGGGACGTTGGCAACCTCTCCAATCCGATCCTTACTCTTTAGCAACTCTTTGAGAAACTTGACATATTTTGGTATATGCTGAAGGGTTTCAATAAAAAGGAGATTGATCTTGAGCTGTTTAAACAAATCAAGAAAGTGCCCGTATTCCTTAGCGTGTTTTTGATTAGTTAAACGCGCTGGGTAAGGAACACTGGAAAGATCAATCCCCAAAGTGGGTTTAAACATGACCGGCTTACCAACTACCGGCTTCTTAACAGGAGACTCGCTGTTAGGTGCAGTACTTGCTGGGACTAGCCTCACGGGCACCCTCCCAGGAGTCTCCATCTCAATTTCTTCATCAACCGGTTCCTCTTCATCTAAATCTTTCGGTGGTACAGCTCTCTCACTCTCTTAACTTCCACCAGCACCGGTGGTATGAATCTCTCTCCTCCACCTCCTCCAGAACGGGTGGTGACCGCCTTCACGTGGGCGTTTGGGTTGGTTTGAGGTTGACCCGGGAACTGGCCTTGGGGTCGTTCATCCAACCGTTTGGCTATGTCACCAACCGTTCGCTGTAAATCCAAGAACGCAAATTGCTGGTTCATTAGGAGGACATCATTCTCATGTAGGATCTTCTGTGTAGTTGCATCCTTAGCCACTAGCTGAGTCAATAATTTTCTTCAATCCTACCCATGCTACCACCGCCACCCAAAGTACTACCCTGATTGCTACCACTAGGAGCTTGACTCTGTCCCTGATTCTGAGGATAACCAGAATGAAAACCAGGGGTATTACCTGAAGATCTAAAGGGCTGGGGGTTCTGAAGATTTCCCCATTCGGGGTTGTATGAGTGCCCGAACCTACCATGTCCTCCTAAATAGTTAGCGTGCTCCTGGCTCACCAAACATTCAGACGTGGCATGACCACCTCTGCAAATCTCACACCGATCTACTCTCATCTTTAAGTCCCTAACATCCCTAGCTAAATATTCGAGAGCAGCAGCAACACTAGTGTCCATGTTCACATGGTGAATACCCCTCATTAACGAGGAAGAACTAGTGATAGGAATTGAATTCCTATTTTCATACCACTCCTCATACTCGGCCTAAGCAAAACTTTCGAAAAGGTCATTGCATTCAGCCACATCCCTCTTACCCATGAGGTGGCCTCCTGCAAACGTGTCAAATTGGGCATGAGTCTCATATGTTAGCCCATTGTAGAATTTCTCAGCATCGGCTTAGAAGGTTTTGGAACCCTCCCAAGCAAGGTAGTAGGGCTCATCAGGGGCCATTTGGAACGAATGGATCTCATCTCTCAGGTGGGCGGCCTTAGCTGGAGGAAAATACTTCTTAAGGAATGCGTCCCTAAGGCTGGCCTAGGTTATGAAGGTGCCTGGAGGATGTGAGTCAAGCCAAGTGGCTACTCTTCCCGTAAGTGAGAAAGGAAAAAGCTGAAGAAAGATCGCCTCTTCAGTGGCACCTTGAAGTTTAAATGTACCACAGATGCGAGTGAGCCTAGCAAGGTGTGCAGAAGCGTCTTCATCATCACGACCGCTGAACTGCGAGTTATTAATCGCATTCATGATGTATGAAGGAATTTGCCATGAATTTTCATTCGTTATGTTTGGCACAGTGATGGGATTATTAAGCCCCGTGAATCCCGCAGTGGACTGCTGGTGAACAGTGCGACGCTCCGCCATGGGTGGAACAAAAGGCAAACGTGGACTAGAATTAGTAGAAGAACTAGGAGAAGATGGTGGTGTGTGCTCAGAAAAATCAGCAGAAATGGGAGTAGAAGCACTTACCTCGCTCGTAGAACCTTCAGAAAAGCCCCGTGAATCACTCCTTGATGGCAATGAAAGCTCAGGTTGCGGTCCGTGTGAGCGTAAGTGTGGCATACACTACCAAACCTGCAAAGGAACAAAAATCAATCAAAAAGAAATAAAACAAAATAAAATAAATTTGAAAACAAACTAAACACAAATATGCACAAAAAAAAGAAAAACAAGTAAGCACAATTGACCAAGAAGTCCCCGGCAACGGCGCCAAAAACTTGACGTGTGCAAAATAGTTTAATTAAAAGTAACAAAAATCAAAACTAAACTAGACACTAAGTAATACTCTAGACTCTTTCAAAACTAAACTACAGACAGGCAAGTGTACCTATCGGAGATAGTATAGCCTAAGCAAGTCCGGATATCGAACCCTAAGACTTCTACAGAAAACACTAACTAGAAACTAAAAGACTTATCTATGAAAAATTTGTACTTAAATAAAATGATAATAAGGAAGGGGGTTTGCTAACAAAACTACGAATAACTTAAAGAGAAACTATAGAGTAAACACCAACTAAAATGAAGATAGAAACGAAAATCAGAGGAAGAAAGTGCACCAACTAGGCATAAATCCTACGCATGCTCAACAAAGTATCTATCGGTAATGGAAATGATGTGATACCGGGATCTTAATATACTAAACTCAAAAGAAACCTAGAGCACCCTTGACCCTTCTCAAGGATTGTCAACTAAGAGTCCTAAAAGCCGTTAAACCACCGGTTGAATGGATTTCCCTCACAGATAATCCAATTATGCTCAAAATGTATCCCCTAGACAATCTACCTTACAACGCGAAAGTCTCAATACACCTAAGTGCAGGGGATAACTAGAATTTTCCTATTGGATTCGGTAAACATGGATGTAAAACGAACTAGAAAGATCTTCTCACAAAGTCTGTGAACTAGCAAATCTAACACCCTAGACAAACCGACAATCTCTCACCTCACAGCTATCGAGATTGGTTGCACATATAATATATCTATATCAAGAAAATAACTCCTATGGTAAACTCGTATGCAGTAAACCATCTACTAATAAAAAACACACAGTAATTGATCTAGCATGCACCTATTATATGAAAGACATTCACCAAGGCACACGAGGAGTAAATCATCAATCCATAAACAATTATAGACACACATAATACACCCAGTAATCCAAACCAAGTTTGTTACATCATGAGTTCATCACATACACAAAATCCAAAACCGATAAAAACTATTGTCCAACATGTGCAATCATCAGAACCTAGGTAGTTCTAAAAGATTAGCCAAGAAACATCATACAAATACAATTCATAATATGTTTAAAGTAAAGGAGAAACATGGAAATCGAATAGAAACAAAGAAACATAGTAAACCGAATGATGAACACCCGATGTCTTCGATCCTAAGCCTTCAATCCTCAATCCTAAGTCTGCCCAACCTTCTAGTTTGCCTCAAGCCATCCAAACCTCATTTCAGATCATCTGTTTCCCTAAAAACGAGTCTCCCCATCGTTTTAATGAATGGAACTCGAATTTCTGAATTATAAAACCCGTCGCGTAGCTCGACAATAACCTCCAAACCCCTCACGTAGCTCGAGGGGTATCACAAACCGACAAAATATTCGGGTCAACCTGCAATGATTAGTTAGGGGTATTTTTGTCTTTCCCACATGTCGCGTTGCTCGACAGGGTTTCAAGTGTCCGTTGCGTAGCTCGACAGATGCCAAAATCCAGTTTTCTTCTTTTCTTGCTTCCTAGTCTGTCCTCGCTCGGCGAGAGCTCGTTTCTTTGTGAATTGTGTCAAATACTCAAGTTTAGGACATGTAAACATCGAATTACAAAATTGTGAAGCACCAGCCAATACTGACCAAAACTGTATACAAACTGACAAAAACATATGGATAAACAGGTGTGTTTCGCAACACATCACAAACATATCTGGATAATATCAATGTACTTATACAACATTCTTATGTAATCACATACGAACATAACCCTTTAGTATAATTGTATACAGTTGAACTTATGTAACTAATAGGGTTCACATTTAAATGTTCTTACTCTGACCTGAGTTTGTTTGTATGTGAGAAGAAAATGGCTCAAAAGCAAGGTCGACCTGCTAAGAACATTACTAACCCAGAAACAAATATGGTTCCACCTGTGACTATGAGTGATTCAGAGTTGAATGAGGCAGCTGTAGCACGAATCGTGAAGGAACAACTATCTGCTGTTGTACATGGTATATTAACCCAACATCAACAAAATATCACTTCTGGTTCCGGGGTGGACCATACTGAACACAATGCTACTGGCAGACATGTTGAAATTCATCATACCACTGGTACAAACACGACTCTCCACCACAACGTGGGTGCATTTACAAGTATTTTGCTTCCTGCAACCATCCGACTTTCAATAGAAAGGAAGGAGCAATAGGACTATTGAGGTGGATCAAACTCAAAATCAGTCAGCGTCTGAAAGAGCATAAGGTGACCTATGCTGCTTGTTCTTTGAAAGACTCGGCTCCAGCATGGTGGAATACCAGGTGAAAACATTGGGTATAGTCACCATTAATGTTATGGGCTGGAATGATTTCAAAGCTCTTATTACCTTAGGGTATTGCCAAATCACTAAAATCCAGAAATTACAGAAGTAATTTTGGAACCATTCTACTGTCAATGCTGATAGTTTAAAATACACCGATCGATTTCATGAAATTACTTGTTGTCACACCCCGACCGACGGCGGAATATGTCAAGGCGGGACCCCGACTGTTCATTAGCTCATTGTGCTATTAATAAGTTTGAATAATTACAACATTCATTGTTAACATTAAATCAAACATTTATTGAGTACAATAAATAATTACAAACATTCAATGATTTACAATATATAATCTATCATTTACAATTTGAAAGCCTAAAACATTGTTTAAGAATTATACTAGGTCCACTAAGCTTATCCTATGTCTTCTCCATAGTCTTCACCTTATCATGTTACATATGTAAAATAAATTTTGGTCAACTATATGAATAGTTGGTGAGTTTCCCATATAGTTTAATATAATAATATAATAATACGTTTAAAAGTTTAAATGCAAAGAAAGTCTAAATAAGTAAGACCTAAAGCAAGTATAATCTACAAGTTCAAATTGAATTCTTTGGCTCTTTCACCTTTAATATCTGAATGACATAACTCATTAATTGAAAGGCTACTAGTTACAACAATTGAATATCGGCTCTTTCACCATTGCATTTTCCAATAACCTAAGTTATTGTGCAAAGGCTAATAGTTACATTGTTTATCGGATCTTTCACCTTTGCAATATATAATTAATAACCTAAGTTATATTGCAAGGGCTACTAGTTAGTAGATATGCATGACATAACAAGAATAGGCATAACACATTGATTATATAATTAATAACCTAAGTTATATTGCAAGGGCTACTAGTTAGTAGATATACATGACATAACAAGAATAGGCATAACACATAAACAAGTAGGCATGCTATAGCACATAATTCAAACAACTTAGACTAATAGTTTGCATCTATTTGATTTTTATTCTTGAATAACTTTGATTGAATAATGACATATGTAACATTCCAAAAGCGCAAAATGTAAAAGAAGGAGTATGAGTGAAACTCACATTAATGGTGCTGGGGAAATTAGTATAATGAACAAGAATCAAGATCAACAGTTGTATCAAACGGGGTGCCCTGAGTATTGAACGTGTGTGGCCAAACAACAACTCAAATGAACAAGTATGCGATCCGAATGCAAACATGGTTCAACCTAGTCAAAAGAATTTAGCGAGGAAGTGTAACATTAGTGCCGGAACAGTAAATCAGCACAGTAAGAAATTACTGTGGATACTTGTACGGCAACTATTTGCATGTTAGATAGGTAAATCATATGTGAAATCAATCGAGAAGCAGTAATACTAACAGCGAAAACACACAATACTGACGAACGACACACGCAAACACAAAACTGACACACTTGAAACAATAAACAGTGATAGGACAATTTATGTGTTTGTTAGTTAGGATCTTATTATGTATAAACGTACGTGAGGAAACCCAAACTAAAATCATAACGAATGTTGTTAAGTGAATATTAAACATACGGTATGTTCGTGTGGGAGACGATTCGCACGAATATAATTGTGAGTTTAACGTTCTCAACGATATCTTATAATTAGAAAACCATATTGGAAAGTAACGTTGTCATCGTATTCGAACGGGTGACGATTCGTTCGAATACGCACGAAAACCATACGATCCGATAAAACAATAAAATAAACGTTTTTGAAAATTTAAAAATAAATAAAAGATATTTCGTTAATTTATTTGAAATTACTACTTTAAAAAGTTTCAAAATTTCCATTCTTATAAAGTTACGTAATGTTACGAAAAACGACGAAAACGACGAAAACGACGTGTGAAACCGAAACCGAACGCACCCGAACGACCCGGGTTATAAAAGCCCACAATATCTTTTTCTACCCCACTCTTTTGCTGATCCAAGACCTCTCCCCCACCCAAATCCCGTTTCCCGTCTCCCTCTCTATTTCACAACTTCAAACCTTCATATATCTCTCATTTCTTCACCATATTCAACGTTTTAGTAGTCAAAATGACCGTGGGAACAAGAGGAACACAGTAGTAGAGACGATCGGAGCTGAAACGAGCAGATGTGGTTGCAGTTGTAGAGAGAAGCTACGGAATTTCAGGGTTTTCTACTATTCCAGTAAGTTAATCTTCTAAATCGTTTTTTAACACTTTAAATCAGTTAGGATCAACACTAAAATGACTGTAAAACGTGTAGATCGTGTTAAGAGGAATATATCAAGCTTTGAATCATCAAAAACGAAGATTCTTTGGCTGTCACTGTTTTGGTGAGTTCTCGAACAACCAGCAGGTTTTTAGCCGATTTTGAAGCCTTAAAACACTAGGACTTGCACCAAATCGACTTAGGAATCTAAGGAACATGTTAGATTGATGTTTGGGTCAGTTGGGAATCAATTTGGATCTGAATATTGGCAAAAATCGAGTTAAAAGGGGGTTGTTTGTGTTGATGTTGCTGTTTTGACGAACAACCCTGTTTCAGCCGGTTTAGGACCCTCTAACGCCTTAGTATTTGCACCATTTTTTTCTAGGAACTCAAGAAACATCAGGGGTTAAGGATTGGAAGGGTTGGGAGTGGTTAAAACCTGGGCAAATGGCTGTATTGATAGCCTAAGGGCTGCCCAAAGTGAAACCATTGAACCCATAGTGCTGACAGGTTAGGGGTTGTTCCATCGATAACAGACAAACCATGGCTGTCGATATTGAGCTAGGGGCTGTCGATATTAACAGCTGATCTTTTTACAAGTGATTTGAACTTGGAACCAGCTCAAACCATAAAGAAATGAAATCATGAGGGATGTTTGAACATAGGTTAGTCGATTGTGAGCCATTAGGATTTCTAAGTGTTTAAACCGGTTGTGTTGTTCATCGAAACTAAGTTTTTTTTCAAACTAAAATCTTTTCTAAACTAATCTAACACTTAAACAAGTGTTTCATGGAATCAATTGGGCTTAAAACACCTAATTTTGCTTAATGAAATACAAAGTAAAATTGTTAACATCAAAAATGGTCCAAGTTGACTATTTTGAATTGTTAGCCGATTTTAGGATCATCAAACCTAATAGTTTTTTCTACATTCAATATTTCTAAATCATTTTAAAAATATCAATTCAAGTTTAGTCATCAAATAGGACTACCACCCATGGGTTGTGAATGATGAAAAGGTTAAGGATCAAGGATAGTTAATTAGATGAAACTTAGTATGTTAGCCGAATGGATACAAATAAAATATAAAGGTTTTGTAGACACAAATAAGCTAAGTACATTGAGTGTGTCAAATGATTTCGAACATAATGAACTAAGAACACATAGGGATGCTAAGGGAGGTCAAGAAAGTAACTAAGTATGAATATGTTGTCCCTATGATTCAACACTCAATACTTAGTGATCACATGCAAATGTATAATCAACTTAGATTGTTCCGATTAAATGATCTAATGTAAGATATACACAAGGACGAACGAAGAGCAACGTTGTAACAAAGATCTAATGAGGGAGTTAGAGTTAATCAAGTAGGATTAACTTAAGTTCTAACAAGTTTTTTCTTATATTTTTCATAAAAATAACTTATGTTTTTACTAACATATAATGACTTATAAATTATCTTAAATTACCTTATTTAAAATGATTCAAAAGTAAGTTAAAGAATTTCTAAACTAAATATTTTAGAAACTAAAAAGGGTTATATGAGTGAAGTTTAAACTAAAAGGTCATGTAATATACCAGTATAAACCTTATATAAATAAGGTTTAGTTGTGATTAACTAAGGGATAAGGATTCATAGATAGCTGTAACATAGAATAATTTTAGAAATCTTAGTAACACATTAGCAAGTATATAGGAAACATAGTTGCACTCCGAGACCTAAACCCTATATACGTCAAAATATAAATACTTATAGTATTCAAATCATAATAAATCAACACAGGTGCTGAAGATACCAAGTTTACAACAGACGAGCACGCATATTTTCTTAGTTGAATCCTAAGTGCTAGAACACAGGTGAGTTCATTTACCCTTTTCTAAACATTTTGGTTTTACAAATGCGGGGCTGAGAAGCATGCGTAAATTATTTCCTTGGATTATATTTTACTTAAATGCTTTTACATTTTATATGTTTCATATGTATAATTGTTACCCTAAATTATGTCTAGTTAAACTTATTTCAGGTTTCATAAAGAACTATTTTCAAAGATCTATTTTCAAAGAACTGTTTTCAAAGAACTGTTTTCAAAGAACTGTTTACAAAGAACTATTTTCAAAGATCTAATCATTTTCAGGGGAATGTCTGGGAAATATCAAAGATAGCATGTACCAATCCTATATTTCAAAAGATGTCCTAGCTAGACTGATTGATTATAGGACGCATGTTTGATGATATTTACAGAATCCCCTAATCATTATTAAAGGAATGTCTGTGAAATATTCAAAGATAGCATGTGCCAAAGAACTAACGATCTATAAGAGCAAGAACGAACATGGACGATCTAGAATGAACTATAAAATCCTATATTTCATGAAGTCCTAGCTAGACTGACTGATTATAGGTCGCATGTTTGATGATACTTATAGATTTCCTCAACTACTAGTCTACTCGAGTCGACCAAGGCCCTATCATTAGGACTTAGATTTTAATTAAGTGTTTAATTATTCATTTATTTAAGCATTTTAATTAATTATTTCCACATTTGCCATGGTATGGTTATGTGTATGATGTTGGTTGACGTTGTCATTTCGGATTGTTCAAAGTTTATCATTTTGAGAATGTTCAAGGCTTTCAGTTCAGTGTGTGGGGTGAAACGCATAATTATCATTAACAACAATATACTATGCGGTCCGGTATGTTGTGGGCTGGCAGCTGTGCTGACGTTAAGCTTGATCCCATGTATGCCCTATATATAAGCAAATTTGGCTGGATAGTATAGGTGGTTGTTAGTGAGGTTAAGGTTGTCACTTGGAAAAGTTTGTACATATTCATTTTTCAATAACAAAACTATATGAACTCACCAACCATGTGTTGACTTTGTTTTCTTACATGTTTACTCAGGTGACGTACAGGACTAGGTTTAGGTTGCAGGATGTATACTAGGATGCCTATATAGCGGACCGAATAACTTTTGGAAGCACATATTTTGCTCGTAGACAGTGAATCAGTTGGATATCTTGTTCAGTCACAAGATAGTAGACTGATGATTATACTGGATATGTTTTCTTAGTTAATTATCATTGTGCTTTAATTATTCTCAAATGTTGTGCTATGTATACAATCTGATCACTCCGATTATCAACCGATATCGTGCCCCGAGACCCTTCTGCCCAACGGAACATTCGATCCTGCCCGCCAGCTGGGGGTGTGAGAGATTGGTATCAGAGCTCAAGGTTATAGAGAATTAGGTCATATATTTATAACGGTTTGGCCTAAACTATAACTTAGGGACCTCATGTAGAGAACGTAGGACTTAGGAAATTATTTGCATATATCTTGGCAATCGATCATGAGTACTAACTAGTAACTCTTCAGTTAGGATAAGAATGCCACCCAGACGACAAACATCACCTCCTTCTCCACAAGAGATGGACCCAGCAGCTGTTGCACTAGCAACCTTGATCACTGAACAATTGGTGGCGGTCTTCCCTAGAATCATCACCCGGATCAGGTATAGTGAGAAGTATGCTATAAGCTTCCCACAAAACTCTGCCATGAAGCAGGAATCAGAGGAAGGAGAACCTAGCAAGAAACCTAAATGTCGCCCTGCGAAAAGGCGAAAAAGAACTGTGAACCACACTGAAGCTACACCAATGAGTCAAATCTTACCAAATTTGACTACAAGAGTTAGCGTACACTGTGAGGGAAAGCCCTTCAATGTCCAGCTTGTCACTACTATCACCGAGCTGAACTCCCATGCGTACAATGCACACGTTGTGGGAAAGCGGGTCACTGGATGCAACAGTGCAAAGCACCGGTAGCCCCTGTTCCTCGTTAGTACGCTGGTAAATATCCTTTGTGTACTAGGTGTGGTTTCCATCATAATGAGGATAAGCCATGTAAATACTGCCCGAATTGCAGAAAATACAGACATTGGATTCAAATGTGTCGGATTATTCCAACATGGAAACCTGAACAGAAAGAAAGCACCTCTACTACTCCACAACACAACCACCGCTGCTACACATGCGGAGTGCTCGGACATTTCGCAAGGAACTTCCCTAGGAGGTTGCCTCCAGCAGTCGCAGCAGTCAATTAGGAACTTCTTGCTTTACCATCTCCAGGACTACGCTCGGAATCCGATGACTCCGTAGGTATGTTATGTTATTTGGTATATTTAAGTTATTGAATAGTATGATAGTTAAACTGAAAATTCTGTTTTAGTTTAGGAATAGTAGGATAAGGAAGCCTTAGATTAATTAGCTGCCTATTAGATTAAAGGAGGATGATTATTGTTTATAACTTAACTAGAAATCACCATCGTAGTAAAGGAGAAAGCTTTATAGGAATAGACCACTATTACATGTGGAAATTCGATAAAGAAACAGACTTAAGGACGAGTTAGGAAATCCTTAAATAAATTGAGAATTGGTTAATCTTAAATCATTTCGTCTTAGTTACACGGAAGACTACTGATGTAATTCCTGAAAAAATTTTTCGGAAATTTCCTTTACACGTCGGATAGGATTATGTGGTATGTGTATGTCTGCTATAATATCAGCTTTAGATAGTTATACAGATTAGCATACTATAGTTTGTAGGAAATGCCGAGTTAAGTGGGTAGACCGTTATTTCAAACATAGTGTTGGAAAATAAGGACTGAGGAGCAAAACCACTGAAGCTAGACAAATGAATAAAACCGCGGATTGACCAACCACGGGTACTTTCTCTTCCGAATGCAGAACTACTGAACTTCAACATCGGAAGCTCAATAGCGGAAGATTCGCAAAAGAACTACCACAGACCCCCTTGACTTCGAAAGATAATAGTTGAACCTGATCTCTTCGGAAGAAAACCAATTTTTTGGAAGACAGCCTCTGATTAAAGGATAACTATTGTTTAATCAGCTTCCGACGAATACCTTCTAAAAGAATAACCACTGAACTTCTATATGACTATCTCAACCTTGGAAGTAGTGAAGACTTCTGAAGACTCATTATTCCATTAGATGGAGCGAATACCAAAGGCTTAGACCACGATTCTAAAGTCCTTGTTCCTGGTTAAATAGCCCCTACGAGTAAGTCTTCAACACATAGATTCGATTAAACTTGAAATTCTTACTCTAAGGAAATTCTGGTTCTAGTAAAGACACAAAAGAATGGATTCTATAATGATACTAAGAGCATGATTAGTTAGGCACTAGATCAGTAAGAACCAACAGAACCATCAAATACTATTGAGAATTTAGGATCAATGTGAATAACAATAACAGGGTAGTTAACCACATAGAGTGAACAGAGAGAAGACTTAACACCAAATCCAGAATCTCGAACAAAGAAGTTCAAAATGATACGTAGGATCAAAATTCTAGGCATTTTAATGAGAACATGTCTGGAGGTTGGAACAAGTGAGAAGGCTACTGCTGGGGGATGTGCAAGTACATCCAAGGCTCTGCTGCTGGGGGAGGTGCAAGTACATCCAAGGGCAAAGATCTTTATATTGTGAAGAGAATGAATGGAAAGCTGGAATATTTCAAGCGGCCAAGGGATTTCTGCTCAATGCCAAAATTCGACATCATAAGCATCAACAACGCGATGTTCTTCAATCCCTCCAAAGACACTCAGGACGATCTGTTTGCCAAATTCTTAAAAGATCAATGCAACAGAGATTTTTTAGTGATGAATACGGCAAAGGAAGGGTCTTTGTTTCTACTTGTATCTTGGATCCTATCAAGAAGGAACCATGGATCCAATACAAGTATCCGCCGCCACACACTGATGTAACACCCCAATTTTCTAATACAAGTATTTGAATTCTACGTACGAGTAACGGGTAAGTAACTTGCTAGAAAAGCGACGAAAAATGACTGAGTTCAGGTCTCAAAGTCGGGTACTCGAATTTAAGTTCGAATACACTAGTTCTCGAAAACCAAGTATTCGAAATCCACAATTTTGAGTACAAGACACTGCCTATAAATAGTAGTGCCATGGGAAACGTGCTAACCTTTGTCTGGAAGCACAGTCTCTCGAGTATACGAAGGGGATTTCGAGAACTCCAAGAAACGAGCTTTTGTTCGACCAAACAAAGGAAGAAACGCACGGGATTCTACCAGGAGAATCAGCTACCTTCAAGTAAGTGATTCATATATATAAAGCTAGATTTTTATACAAAAGTTAGGATAGTTATATAAAAAGGGAACTTATGCATAAAGCTCACACCTTTATGCATAAAGTTCGGAACTTTGAGGTTCCAGTGTGTAGATAACACCCTAAGGAACCAAGAACAAGCTTCCCAAAGTCTTAGATGAATTTCTGAGACGTTTAATGAGGAAATGATGAGTACACGAAATCAGGTATAGAGGGTACTCGAAATCATACATTGTTATTTCGAATATATTGTTATTTCGAGTACATGACTGTTTCGAATACAAGGATAATTCGTGTACAGGGCATTTCGAGTACAAGGGCCATTTCGTGTACACATGCTACTTCGAATACACTTAATGATTTCGAGTACAATCCATTTCGTGAACTCCAGGAATTTCGTGTACATGGGTTTCGAGTATGGGGTGTGTAATGAACCTCCAGTGTTTCGGATACTTAGCTAAGATTCGGGAACTTGAGTTTATAATGGGGACTAGTTGGTTATGAGGACTTAGAATAATTTCTAAGTCTAAGAATGTGATGTAATGGGATGATGTAATGATGTAGGTTCCTTGAGTCCTAGCTAAGGAGTTCGGCTAAGGAAAACAGGAGTCTACTATCAGGTGAGTTCTAGACGCCCTCTTTTATGTTTTATGTTTTGGGCTGACATACGTGCTTATTGTTATGTCTATGATGTTATGTGCTTATGATGATGACGAATGAATGATGATATGCCCTGACTATGTATGCATGTTTATGTGTTATCATGGTGTATGCATGAAAGGATGCTAAGTATGATGAATGCATGATAAATGAGTTATGATGATGAATAACATGACATGATAATGATGCTAGCTTATTATATGATGATGACTTTATGATCACATGCTTCATGACGATAACTATGAGAATAGTTATAGGGATATGGCAAGGTCCTAGGTGGCTAGGATGATAGTATGATCCCATGATGTTATGATATGATAACGATGCTAGTATGTTATGATGGTATGATGAAATGATGCTAGTATGTTATGATGGTATGATGAAATGAGGCCAGTATGACATGCCTCAGATGCTATGATTAACCCGATGAATGATGTTATAATACTAGCATGAAATGTATGAGGATTGTAATGAATGACGGTATGATGCTAGTGTATCATGTATGAATGAATGATGTCCCTATACGTGCTATAGGATATGTGCGAATGATGATGCTCCGGTACTTGTACTGGGTGAATATGAATGATGACCTGATTGTATCAGGATATGAACAGCCGATCGGGCTATAAACATGGAGTCGACCGGACTATAAACAAGAGAGTTGACCGGACTATAAACATGGAGCCGACCGGGATATAAACATGAGAGTCGACCGGACTATAAACATGAGAGTCGATCGGACTATAAACATGGAGTCGACCGGACTATAAACATGGAGTCGACCGGACTATAAACAAGAGAGTCGACCGGACTATAAACATGGAGCCGACCGGGCTATAAACACGGAGCCGATCGGGCTATAAACATGGTAAGAGCCGATCGGGCTATAAACATGGTAAGAGTCGATCGGACTATAAACATGGTAAGAGTCGATCGGACTATAAACATGGAGCCTTGTGCCGGCATAAGCCCACTGTTCGTATGGTGACAGTGGAACGTAAGACGATGATGGAAATGATGATATGTGCTAAGGTTATGGACTATGTGTATGAAATGATGTTTATGATATGTATGTTTAATGTTGTTTTACGAAAACTAGAACTCACCAGTGTAAGCTGACTTGATTTAGCATGTATGTCAGGTTAAAGCTATGATAAGAGAAGGCATGGAGCTCGGGCATCAATCCAGACGATCCGTTGGTTTTGGCAATTCGATATGATTTTGATACAGACACTTTATTAAATTCTGTTTATCAAACTATGTTTACATTTCCGCTGCATGATTATGAAAGTTTTTAGTTTAAGAGCTATGTGTTATGATGAAAACCAACCTCTGCGAGGTGCCCGGTTTCGGGGCCTCACAAGTTGGTATCAGAGCCATAGTTTGAGAGATCTTGGCATCCCAAATGCTAAGACTTAAACTGAGAATGGGATTAATTGATGCGGATTGCCAACCACGGATGAACGGATGCCACGAGCTGAATGTTATGTATGAGTCAAGGGTTAGATGTAAGGTTATGTATGTAGTTAATGTCATGCAAATTGAAGAGATGGGATGGGAAACGTTTAGAGCCTATGAGTTGGGTAAATGGTTAATAGCACCTGATCAACGTCATTAACGATTTACAACACTTATTCCGTGCTAAACTGATTCCTGTACTAACTCGTCAATTGTTGCGTTATGTAGAAAGTTAAGACGGCTGGACATAGGGGCAACATACGATGTTACGGTTGTCGGTCTATGGACAAGGAGCCATAGGGGCAACATACGATGTTACGATTGTCGGTATATGGACAGAGAGCCATAGGACAACATATGATGTTACCGTTGTCGGTCTGTGGACAGAGAGCCATAGGACAACATATGATGTTACGATTGTCGGTCTATGGACGGAGAGCCATAGGGCAAAATACGATGTTACGAATGTCGGTCTCTGGACGGAGAGCCATAGGGACAACATACGATGTTACAGTTATCGGTCTATGGACGGAAAGCCATAGGGGAAACTTATGATGTTACGGTCGTAGGTGTATGGATAGAAAGACATGAAAGTGCTAAACAATGTTGGGATATATGGATTATCGATAGAGGATCGTATGAACAAAGCACAACGATATGATTGTCAGTCTATGGATTGCGAGCCATAGGGGCAACAGATGATATGGCAGATGTCGGTTTATGGGCAGAGAACCATAGGGGCAACTGCAGGATGAAGAGAGAATGCACCCAAGACAAAAAGGAGAAGCAGAAGGCTAAAGCACAAGCCTTTACGACGACGAAGGATGATGCGATTGAGGACCCTGATGTGGTCACAGGTACCTTTTCTATCAACAATATTCCTGCTTCTGTATTGTTTGATTCTGGTGCCAGTATGAGTTTTATATCTTCTACTTTCTGTGATGGGTTATCTGGGAAGGTTAAGAAGATAGATCGGGTATTTGATGTAGAGACGGCTATTGGTAAGATGACCAGGGTGACTGAGGCTATTGATGATTGTTATGTTGAGATAGGAGGTCATAGGTTCCAAGTACGATTGTTTCTTATAACCTTAGGAGGCTTTGATGTGGTTTTGGGTATGGACTAGTTAGCCAAATATGAGGCTAACATTGTATGTCGACGAAAGATGATATGTTTACGTGCGATGGATGGGAGCTCCGTAATGGTTTATGGTGATAAAGCGATGTATGCGCCGAAGATCATTTCGATGATCAAGGCTGATGTTATGATGAGGCGAGGGTGTGTAGCCTACTTGGCCTACGCGATTGAGGAACGTACGGATATGAGGACGATTGATGATGTTCCCGTGGTGTGTAACTTCCCAGATGTATTCCCTGAGGAATTGCCTGGATTACCACTCGAACGGTAAATTGAGTTCCAGATCGACTTAGTGCCGGGGGCACAACCCGTTGCCAAAGCACCTTACCGTTTAGCTCCGACCGAGATGAAGGAAATGATGACCCAGCTACAAGAACTCCTTGATAAAGGTTTCATACGACCGAGTGTCTCTCCGTGGGGAGCACCGGTGTTGTTTGTTAAGAAGAAAGATGGAAGTATGCGTATGTGTATTGATTACAGGGAACTGAATAAGTTGACCATAAAGAATAGGTATCCTCTACCTAGAATTGATGATTTGTTCGATCAATTGCAAGGTGTAAGCTGGTTCTTAAAGATAGATCTCCGATCCGGTTACCATCAGTTGAAAGTTCGAGAGCAGGATATTCCAAAGACTGCTTTCCGTACACATTATGGACATTACGAGTTTCTCGTTATGTCTTTTGGATTGACGAATGCTCCTGCAGCATTTATGGATTTGATGAACAGAGTATGTCGACCGATGTTGGACCGATCAGTGATAGTGTTTATTGATGATATTTTGATTTATTCAAAGAACGAGGGAGACCATGCTTGCCATGTACGTGAGGTATTGGAGATCCTGAGAAAAGAGAAACTTTATGCTAAGTTCTCCAAATGCGCTTTCTGGTTACGAGAGGTACAGTTTCTGGGTCACGTGGTGAACCCAGAAGGCATTATGGTAGATCCAGCTAAAGTTGAAACGATTATGAAATGGAGTCCTCCGAAGTCACCGACAGAAGTACGCAGTTTTCTTGGTTTGGCTGGCTATTATCGGAGATTTATTTAGGACTTCTCCAAGATAGCAACGCCACTGACGAAGCTCACGAAGAAAGACGTAAAGTACGAATGGGGTCCAAACCAACAACAAGCGTTTTCAGTGCTAAAGGAGAAACTTACCCAAGCTCCTGTTCTAGCACTGCCGGATGGAAACGATGATCTTGTTGTGTATGCCGACGCGTCACGACAAGGGTTGGGATGCGTACTCATGCAAAGGGGAAGGGTAATAACTTATGCTTCGCGCCAGCTAAAGATTCATGAAGCTAACTACCCGACCCACAATCTTGAACTCGCTGCAGTGGTGTTTGCATTGAAAATATGGAGGCACTACTTGTATGGAGTAAGGAGTACCATCTATACCGACCACAAGAGCTTGAAGTACTTCTTCGAGCAAAAGGATTTGAACATGAGGCAGAGACGATGGCTTGAGCTACTAAAGGATTATGATTGTGATATCCTATATCACCCGGGAAAGGCCAATGTACTGGCAGATGCCTTGAGTCGCAAGACTGATCATTTTTGCCATACGAGTAAAATCGTATAGTTTGGTGATAACGCTAGACTTTCTGAATGAGCTCAAGCAGGCGCAACAGGAAGGATTGAAAGAAGAGCATGTGGGTTTTGAACGTGTCTTCGGGCAAGTCAAGAACTTGGAAGACAATGATAACGGTGTGAAAGTACGATTCGGTCGTATGTGGGTACCCATAAATGGGGACATTCGGTCGAGGATTTTAGATGAAGCCCACAAATCACGTTATTCTGTGCATCCCGGTGCGATAAAGATGTATCAAGATCTTCGGAAAGATTATTGGTGGCCGGGCATGAAGTTTAATGTGATGCAGTATGTGAACAGGTGCCTTACTTGTGCGCAAGTGAAGGCTGAACATCAGAAGCCCTACGGATATGTGCAACCTCTAGAGGTACCAGAATGGAAATGGGAACACATCACCATGGATTTCATCACCAAGCTACCGAGGACAGCTAAGCGGCATGATACCATATGGGTGATTGTGGACCGACTGACGAAGAGTGCACACTTCCTTCCTATCAGGGAAACGTATACGTCCGAAAGGTTGTCTGAGTTGTTCGTAAATGAGATTGTGACTCGACATGGAGTTCCTGTCTCCATTGTGTCAGATCGAGATACGAGGTTTACTTCCAGATTCTGGAAGCAGTTTCATGATGCCATGGGAACGAGGTTAAATATCAGTACCGCCTATCACCCTCAGACGGATGGACAGTCGGAAAGGACTATCCAAACGTTGGAGGATATGCTTAGGGCGTGCATTATCGATTTTGGAGGGAGCTGGGATGACCACTTGCCATTGGTGGAGTTTTCTTACAACAACAGCTACCACTCTAGCATCGGAATGCCCCCATATGAGGCGTTGTACGGAAGACGATGTAGAACCCCGGTGTGCTGGGGTGAAGTTGGGCAGAAAGAAATGGGAAACAAGGCTGCCGTGATTGATATGGCAGAAAAGCTACGGGTGATAAAAGCACGTATGAAAGCTGCGCAAGATCGCCAAAAGTCTTACGCGGACAAGCGTCGAAGACCGATTGAGTTTGATGTTGGCGATCGAGTGCTGCTGAAAGTATCACCATGGAAGGGTATCATTCGATTCAGAAAGCGAGGGAAGTTGAGTCCGAGGTACAACGGACCGTTTCCGATAAAAGCAAGGGTAGGGAAAGTCGCGTATCGACTGGACCTACCAGAGGAGCTGAACGGGATTCATCCTACCTTCCACGTGTCACATCTTAGGAAGTGCTTGGCAGACGAGCAGGCGCATGTTCCTTTGGATGACATTGAGGTAGATGACCGACTGAACTATATTGAAGAACCAGTTGCCATTGTGGATACGAAGGAAAAGCAGCTACGGAATAAAATGGTTCGTCAAGTAAGAGTTCAGTGGAAGCATCAGAAGGGTTCAGACACGACGTGGGAATTGGAAGACGAGATGAGGAAGTTGTATCCACATTTGTTCGATATGTAACGAGGCAGGTTTCGGGACGAAACCTATTGTAAGGAGGGGAGACTTGTAACACCCCAATTTTCTAATACAAGTATTTGAATTCTACGTACGAGTAACGTGTAAGTAACTTGCTAGAAAAGGGACGAAAAATGACTGAGTTCAGGTCTCAAAGTCGGGTACTCGAATTTAAGTTCGAATACACTAGTTCTCGAAAACCAAGTATTCGAAATCCACAATTTCGAGTACAAGACACTGCCTATAAATAGTAGTGCCTTGGGAAACTTGCTAACCTTTGTCTGGAAGCACAGTCTCTCGAGTATACGAAGGGGATTTCGAGAACTCCAAGAAACGAGCTTTTGTTCGACCAAACAAAGGAAGAAACGCACGGGATTCTACCAGGAGAATCAGCTACCTTCAAGTAAGTGATTCATTTATATAAAGCTAGATTTTTATACAAAAGTTAGGATAGTTATATAAAAAGGGAACTTATGCATAAAGCTCACACCTTTACGCATAAAGTTCGGAACTTTGAGGTTCCAGTGTGTAGATAACACCCTAAGGAACCTAGAATTAGCTTCCCAAAGTCTTAGATGAATTTCTGAGACGTTTAATGATGAAATGATGAGTACACGAAATCAGGTATAGAGGGTACTCGAAATCATACATTGTTATTTCGAATATATTGTTATTTCGAGTACATGACTGTTTCGAATACAAGGATACTTCGTGTACAGGGCATTTCGAGTACAAGGGCCATTTCGTGTACACATGCTACTTCGAATACACTTAATGATTTCGAGTACAATCCATTTCGTGAACTCCAGGAATTTCGTGTACATGGGTTTCGAGTATGGGGTGTGTAATGAACCTCCAGTGTTTCGAATACTTAGCTAAGATTCGGGAACTTGAGTTTATAATGGGGACTAGTTGGTTATGAGGACTTAGAATAATTTCTAAGTCTAAGAATGTGATGTAATGGGATGATGTAATGATGTAGGTTCCTTGAGTCCTAGCTAAGGAGTTCGGCTAAGCAAAACATGAGTCTACTATCGGGTGAGTTCTAGACGCCCTCTTTTATGTTTGATGTTTTGGGCTGACATACGTGCTTATTGTTCTGTCTATGATGTTATGTGCTTATGATGATGATGAATGAATGATGATATGCCCTGACTATGTATGCATGTTTATGTGTTATCATGGTGTATGCATGAAAGGATGCTAAGTATGATGAATGCATGATAAATGAGTTATGATGATGAATAACATGACATGATAATGATGCTAGCTTATGATATGATGATGACTTTATGATCACATGCTTCATGACGATAACTATGAGAATAGTTATAGGGATATGGCAAGGTCCTAGGTGGCTAGGATGATAGTATGATCCCATGATGTTATGATATGATAACGATGCTAGTATGTTATGATGGTATGATGAAATGATGCTAGTATGTTATGATGGTATGATGAAATGAGGCCAGTATGACATGCCTCAGATGTTATGATTAACCCGATGAATGATGTTATAATACTAGCATGAAATGTATGAGGATTGTAATGAATGACGGTATGATGCTAGTGTATCATGTATGATGAATGAATGATGTCCCTATACGTGCTAAAGGATATGTGCGAATGATGATGCTCCGGTACTTGTACTGGGTGAATATGAATGATGACCTGATTGTATCAGGATATGAACAGCCGATCGGGCTATAAACATGGAGTCGACCGGACTATAAACAAGAGAGTCGACCGGACTATAAACATGGAGCCGACCGGGCTATAAACATGAGAGTCGACCGGACTATAAACATGAGAGTCGACCGGACTATAAACATGAGAGTCGATCGGACTATAAACATGGAGTCGACCGGACCATAAACATGGAGTCGACCAGACTATAAACAAGAGAGTCGACCGGACTATAAACATGGAGCCGACCGGGCTATAAACACGGAGCCGATCGGGCTATAAACATGGTAAGAGCCGATCGGGCTATAAACATGGTAAGAGTCGATCGGACTATAAACATGGTAAGAGTCGATCGGACTATAAACATGGAGCCTTGTGCCGGCATAAGCCCACTGTTCGTATGGTGACAGTGGAACGTAAGACGATGATGGAAATGATGATATGTGCTAAGGTTATGGACTATGTGTATGAAATGATGTTTATGATATGTATGTTTAATGTTGTTTTACGAAAACTAGAACTCACCAGCGTAAGCTGACTTGATTTAGCATGTATGTCAGGTTAAAGCTATGATAAGAGAAGGCATAGAGCTCGGGCATCAATCCAGACGATCTGTTGGTTTTGGCAATTCGATATGATTTTGATACAGACACTTTATTAAATTCTGTTTATCAAACTATGTTTACATTTCCGCTGCATGATTATGGAAGTTTTTAGTTTAAGAGCTATGTGTTATGATGAAAACCAACCTCTGCGAGGTGCCCGGTTTCGGGGCCTCACAACTGAGAAAGCTATTCCTGTCTCTTCACGAGCTCCAGAAAACTCCTTAGCCAACTTCCTGTCTTGGTACTTTGATGAGAAGACACTTGCTGCTGTCATACTCCAGAACAAGGATGATATTAAAGACATTGATATGATTCTTGATCCGATGGATCTTCTGAAGTTTGGCAAGGAGGATATGGAGAAGCTGCACGAGTCACCAATCAGAGTCTACGGTGATTGGGACGAAGAGGCGAAGCCATTCACTCATGTTGTCGCTTTTGCAATGGAACAGAAGCTGTACGCTGGAGCAGGTCCTCACTCTGTCTCGCTTCCCGTCGGCTGACTTCATCAGCCTAGAGGGAGTTTGTAGAGCCTGACTAAAGACAAACACTGACTAAGTCAACCAGAGAAGTGTTGAAGACCTGATTTTGATATTTTCTTGTACATGTATTTCGAGTACAGTAGATTATCGAGTACTCGAACCAATTTTCGTGTACGGGGTTCGAGTACTCCTAGAGTAGTATAAATAGACGTATTTTGTACTCTTCTAGGGTTGGATTCCCAAGGCGTGATCTCTAGACGTATTGAGCCACTGTTTTGTGAACTTCACTGAATGTACAAAATTTTTGATCTTTCTTCTTGTTCTTGTGATTCTATTATGGATTCTGCACGTTATAGAGTCATTTGATGCAGAATGGAAACAGAAAGCTCGACTCTTGACAAGATCTGGACCTACACTATGAATTTTCGGGGCCCTATGTCACACCCCGAGCCGACGGGCTGTATCGACTTTCCCGCCGGGCGGAAGGTTCCCGGGGCGCGATATCGTTTGATAATCGAATTGATCAGATTGTTTGCATAGCACATGATGTATAATTGAGAAATGTAAACATGACAATGATATAGAATTACAAAGTTAAATTACAATGTATCGTTCATAATTTAACCAAGTAAATCTATCCAAAAGAATCAATGCGTTTATATCTTGTAACTGTACAAGATCTACAAAATATGATTCAATGTTTTTGTCAATCCAAAAGTAACGATCACACAAAATGCAGCTAGGTCTTCTAAAAGTCCTCTAGCTATGAATCTTGAAATCTGATGACTAAACCGGTTCGTCACCTGAGAAAACATGCATTTAAAACAAAGTCAACACTAGGTTGGTGAGTTCATAAGTTTGAATATGGAAAACCTTGAATTGTTCATACACACAGTCACATTGTCATATTTGATTACTTGCATTAATTGAATCCACTTGTTCCACCCAATGGCCTCTCCTTAGTTATATGTACAAGTGGTATTTCACTCAATCAAGTATGCTTATATATACGGGCATACGAAAGGGTCAAGCCCAGACGCCACCCCACCACATACTCAATTGAATTCCACACTACTTGTAATACAACTAAAAATATCCATTTTCATCTCCCAATTGATTGACTTGTTCGTTATGTATTCGTCTGTTCATCGTATGTATAATAATAGAGTTAGAGAGGTTTGATTATCAAACCGAAGCAGTGATACACCCTCATTGTACTAAGGAATTAGATTTATGTAATCAGATCCTTGTATTATTCTATATTCGTGGGGTTAACTGTTGTTTCACCTTTAAGTATTAAGAGTGTTAGTTAACCACTTGTAATTTGTTCTTGAGCTAAAGTGCATAGAGCCTAAAAGGAATCCATTGTAATCCTCACATAATCAGAGTACAATGCATCCGATTTACCTCTACCACTTTGTTATGTACCGTGTCCTCAACGAAATCTATTACTAGTAGTGTAACATGAGAGAAGATCACTTTCTCAATCTACTAGTCAATAGGGTTTCCGCTGGATTAATTACTTATCACTGCAGATTAATATCACCATGTGTCGCTTTCCAGAACCTGACTTGAGGTAGCCCTGTCACCGGTCATACGTTACCGGCCAATGAATCAATACAATCAACATACTAGCCCTACAAGCTAGAGGTTTGTCAAACCTATGGTACCACTATGCTATCGTCGGTTTAGTCATGTCAAACTAACTGGTCAGGGAATTAAAGGGTCTTACATGATCAACTTGTACAATTTGGCACATGATTGAAGTGATATAATACAACAGGTCAATAGTAACTAATTGTAATTGTGTTCATCTGTATCACTGTTCTCATTGTCATATGTTCTCCATGATATTAACAAAGTTAAATAAGAACTTGTCTTATTAAGTTATGTTAATTATTTGAGTGAATGATGTTGTTATCATGAAGTTACATTATCATGATTATCATTCTTTGTTCCTTGTACTCTTGTAATATGTATTGAGTTGTAAAGCTAAGTGTTAACAGGACTTGTCCTCTTACACTTACTTAACTCTTGTATCGAATGTTGATACAAAGATATGTAATATCTTTATAACATTCATATGTTTACTTGTAATTGTTCCATTGTCTGTTTATGTAAGAATAATTGAGTGTTATAAGATAAAATCTTATAACTATATTATTCTAATGTATTGATGAATTAATAAAGATATATTATCTTGTTCATCTGATTATCCCTGTCATGTCATAATCATACAAGCATGCATACAATGATAAACGATAATAAACAATTAATTATTATCTAAATCAAAGTATAAATAACATGTACAAGCATGCATACAATGATAAACGATAATAAACAATTAAGTATTATCTAAATCAAAGTATAAATAACATGTTAAACATAAAACCTTTAAGTAAATAAAAGTTAAGCATGTTTCTCAGCCCCGAGAGTTTAAAATCATTTAAGATTGAAGAAAAGGGGCATATGAACTCACCTTGTTGTTGTTGGGGTTGACTAAGTCTAAACAAGAAATGCACGCGCTCTTGATTGTACTCGATGTTGTTTTCACGATCCTGTATTGATTTCACGTTGTTGAAACTTATAAGTATGAGTTGTAGAGATTTGTGTGTGTACGTGTTAGCCATAAAATTGGCTAACACCCGTAAGTCTCGGTTGTCATCGGCCCATAGTTTATTTGTTACAGTTTACACTCATACTTGACTAATTTAGGTCATTAGTGTAACATGTCTTTATATTGCATGTTTAGCTTGACTGTCACCATATTAAGTTCTGAAAAGGTGAAATTCCTTATAGTTTTTTTTAAGTATGACACTTAGGTTTTTATATTAAAGTCTTGCACCTTGCCTTTGTATTATTTTGATTGATCATCCACTTAACACTTTATGATGTAATGTTTTCTCCATGTTACAAGCTTTAGTTATATGGGCCGAATTAGGTTATGGGCCACAGTATGTGTCATGGGTCCAAGCGCTCTCAGTGGGCCAAGTCATTGAATGTGGGCCTTGGGCCAAGGTAAGAAGTTTGGGCCTTATAGGCCATGGGGCCGATTGAGTATGTCTGGACCGGGTAATTGGGCTGAGTCAAATGATATGCTACTGGGCCTAAGGGTAATCGGTTAGGCCAGGCTGCTTTGTTTCGTTCCACTGTTAGGCTCAGGAATTTTGATGGGCCGGATGTAAGGCTGTTGGGCCATATGATCTGTGTAGTCAACTGAATCTAATGGGCCCTATGGTGAATCTGGGCTTTCAACCGAATGTGCATGTCGATGAGGATGATAGTGGCCGCATGGGTGATACTGTTGACTGAAAGAAAGTGATGCTCGATCGAATGGATTGGGGTGGCCGAAGCGCCTAGCTGCCGAATGAGGGTGTGAGCCCACGAATGAGAGCCGCATGGCAAGGCCGGCGAATGATGGCCGAAACAAGGACTCCGGTGAACGAGACCATATCCAACGAATGGCCAGCGAAAGACCTAGACCCAGTCGACCGGCCAAACCAAGGGGTGGTTCGGCGAATGAGATCTGGTCGAAGGAAGGAAGGTGGCGAATGGTGGTGGTCGAATGGAAGAGGGTGGCCAGCGAAGGGAGTGCTTCGGCCAAGGTCATTCGACCTTAGGCCATTCGGCCTAGCTACTCAGCCGTTCGCCGCCCTGTGGCTTCCCACGACTAGGTGATGGCCAAAAATGGTGGTGTTTCATGATGGTGGGTCGTACAGGTGTGTTTTTTCAGAAGTCAAGGCAGGGAGCGGTTCTAGAACTGATTGGGTTAAGGTTCGAACTAGGGTTCATGAAAACCCTAAAATCGCCTTATTTGAGCTCGATTTTCCTTCGATTCAGAGGTTATTATGGCAGATCCCTTGTACTTTCGTGTAGAGGATAATGAGATCTTCGTGTGGGTTCAAAAATGAGACGATTTGGTGAAGAAATGACCAAGATATGAAGGTGTAAAGGTTGTAAATGGTGATGGTGGCTTCAAAACCGGGATTTAGGGTTTGGGTGTGGAAGATGAAGTGAGAAATGAGAAAAATAGACTCATTCAAAGTATTTATACCACGAGTGAGTTCGGGTTCGTTTTTTGTTGCTCGGTTCGCGTTTTCGTTGCATTTCCGGAACGTAGCGCGCATTTTTACGATTTTAAATAAAAATAGTTTATTTATTTAATTTTTGATGAGTTTCAAAATTGTAAAATGTTAAATATTTTATTTTATTAATTTAAACTCGTTCGTGTCGTATTTTCGTTTTCGTTTCGTCGTATCGCGTCACCATCGCGCGTCTTCGTTCAAATCGTCATTCGAACGAACACGACGATGGTTTTGCTTTCCGACTTTTGTTTTCTGCTTTTCAGTCATTATTTCATAACTCTAAACTCACAGATATGTTTGTGTGAATCGTCACCCACGCAAACACACTGTCAGTTTGTTATTCAGAAATAATACTGCAATTGTGTTCGAATTGTGTTTCCTCACTGACAGACTCAACTAAACTTCCTGTGTTCACATTGTTTTCGTTCTGATTTTCCGGCCATCTGATACCTGTCATCTCGGGATATCAGATCGCAACCGACTTGTACTTGTCATTTACTTGAACACCGTTGTATCTCTTGATTCGTTGTATTATTTGTACTTAGGTTTTCACCTAAATACTAACAACTATTGTTCATTGTGCGTGTTGTATTTACAGTATTTAAGTTTTCACTTAGATACGTACAACTGTTTACTGTATTTTGAATCATGTTATCCCATACCCTGTTCACATATACGTATTTACACATAGTAAATAGTGAAAGTACACGTACCGTACGGACTTGCCGGACGATCTGGTACTTGATGTTACAGTCTCCCCTTGTTAAAGAAATTTCGTCCCGAAATTTAAGCATCAAGATCGTGCTCTACTTCTCGAACAAATGGGGATACTTTGTCTTCATGTGATCCTCGCATTCCCAGGTAAATTCTGGTCCACACTTGGAGTTCCATCGAACCTTTACAATACGGATACGGCTTCGTTTCAGTCTCTTGACTTCACGTTCCATTATCTTTACAGGTTCTTGAATGAAATGTAATTGTTCATCAACTTGTATTTCTTCCAATGGTATGATCAATGATTCGTCAGCTAGACACCTCTTGAGGTTTGATACATGAAAAACATCATGTACTCCGCTGAGTTCATCAGGGAGTCTGAGTCTGTATGCCACAGGACCTATGCGTTGAGTGATCTCAAACGGTCCGACATACCGAGGTGCTAGTTTGCCCTTAGCCCCAAAACGAACTACGCCTTTCCATGGGGACACTTTCAACATTACTCGGTCACCCACATCGAATTCCAAAGGCTTGCGCCGTTTGTCTGCGTAACTCTTTTGGCGGCTACGTGTTGCTTGTAATCTCTGTTGTATCTGGGCAATCTTATCAGTAGTTTCTTGAATAAGTTCAGGCCCAGTGATTCTGTTATCTCCCACTTCGGTCCAACAAATTGGAGACCGACATTTTCTACCATACAATGCTTCAAAAGGAGCACATCTAATGCTGCTGTAGTAGCTATTGTTGTAGGAGAACTCAATGAGTGATAGATGAGTATCCCAACTTCCACCGAAGTCTAGGATACATGTTCTCAACATATCCTCTAGGGTTTGAATGGTGCGCTCGCTTTGTCCATCCGTTTGTGGCTGATAAGCAGTGCTCAAGTTAACACTAGTCCCTAAGGATTGTTGCAATGATTGCCAGAACTGCGAAGTAAATCGACTGTCCCGATCTGAAATAATAGACAGTGGTACCCCGTGCCTCACTACTATTTCATCAATGTATAGTCTTGCTAGTTTTTCCATCTTGTATGTCTCTCTGATCGGCAAAAAGTGTGCGGACTTGGTCAATCTATCAATGATGACCCAAATCGAATCGTGTCCGCTGGAAGTGCGGGGTAGCTTGGTAATGAAATCCATAGCTATTTGTTCCCACTTCCATTGTGGTATCTCCGGTTGTTCCAGCAAACCCAAGGGTTTCTGGTGTTCAGCTTTGACTTTGGCACAGGTGATGCATTTGCCAACGTAAGTAGCAACATCTTTCTTCATACCCGGCCACCAATAAAATGCCCTAAGATCTTGGTACATCTTATCGGCACCAGGATGAATAGAATAACGTGTCTTGTTTGCCTCTTCAAGAATGAGTGTTCAAAGTTCATCTACTGCTGGAATCCAAACACGATCCAGGTAATAGATAACTCCATCTTTTTTTGTCTTGAAATGTTTCTCGGCTCCACAATCGAGTTCGTGTTTCAGGTTGTCTCTTGCCACTGCTTCTTGTTGTGCTTGTAAAATGTGATCTCTCAGACTTGTTTGCACGGTCATTCCCATTGCGCGAACGCGTAAGGGTTTGACTCTTTCCTTCCGGCTCAAAGCATCTGCTACAACATTTGCTTTACTCGGATGGTATTTGATCACACAATCATAATCGTTCAGGAGCTCAACCCAACGTCTATGTCTCATGTTAAGCTCCTTCTGATCAAATATGTGCTGTAAACTCTTGTAATCTGTGAAGATAGTGCACTTGGTACCATACAAGTAGTGTCTCCAAATCTTTAAAGCAAAGACAACAGCTCCCAGTTCTAAGTCATGTGTTGTGTAATTCTTCTCGTGTACCTTCAGCTGTCTCGAGGCATAAGCAATGACTTTGTCTCGTTGCATCAAAACACATCCGAGTCCCCGATGGGAAGCATCACAATAAACTAAAAAGTCATCATTGCCTTCTGGGAGTGTTAAGATTGGAGCATTGCACAATCTTTGTTTTAGAGTCTGGAATGCCTCCTCTTGTTTCTGAGTCCACACAAAAGGTTCAGAATTCTGTGTGAGCTTGGTGAGAGGCAAAGCTATCTTGGAGAAATTCGAAATGAATCTCCTGTAATAACCTCCCAATCCCAAGAATGATCGGATTTCTGTTGGTGTTGTAGGCACATCCCAGTTCTTGATTGCTTCAATCTTGGCAGGATCCACATGAATACGATTACTGTTAATCACGTGACCTAAAAACTGAACTTCTCTTAACCAGAATTCACACTTGGAGAATTTGGCATAGAGTCGTTCTTCTCTCAAAAGTTCCAAGACTGTCTTGAGATGTTGTTCATGTTCCTTCTCATTCTTTGAATAAATCAGTATATCATCAATAAAGACGATAACAAACTGATCTAAGTACGGCTTGCACACCCGGTTCATTAAGTCCATGAACACTGCCGGTGCGTTCGTCAATCCGAATGGCATCACCATGAACTCGTAGTGACCATATCGGGTACGAAAGGCCGTCTTTGGTATGTCTTCTTCTTGTATCCGAAGCTGATGATAACCTGAACGCAGGTCTATCTTGGAAAAGAATTGTGCTCCTTGTAACTGATCAAACAAATCATCTATCCTCGGTAACGGGTACCGATTCTTGATGGTGAGTTTGTTGAGCTCTCTGTAATCAATGCACATTCTGAACGATCCATCCTTCTTATTAACAAACAGAACTGGAGCTCCCCACGGGGAAAAGCTCGGTCGAATGAATCCTTTGTCAAGTAGCTCTTGTAATTGGTTAGACAACTCCAACATTTCAGATGGTGCAAGTCTGTAAGGAGACTTAGCCACAGGAGTCGCTCCCGGAATCAAATCGATTCTGAACTGCACCGATCTCTCAGGTGGCAGTCCTGGTAAATCATCCGGAAACACGTCCGCATAGTCTTTCACAACTGGTACATCTTGAATCTTGATTGCTTTCTTGTCTTTCTCCACTACGTGAGCTAAGAATGCAATACACTGTTTTCTGAGGTACTTGCGAGCCTTCATGCACGATATTATCTTGACACTGCGTTTCGCTTGATCTCCATGAATTTCCAAGACCTGATTGTTTTCCACAGGAATACGTAGTAGCTTTTTGGAACAGATGAACTCTACTCTGTTAAGAGATAGCCAATCCATTCCGACGATGATATCGAAACTGCCCAGTTCCATCGGTATCAAATCGATAGAAAATGTGTGATCGCCAAGTGTTAGTGGGCAATTCCTAAGTACTGTGTCAACTGTGATCTGTTTGCCGTTAGCTATCTCAATAGTATAAGGGGAGTCTAATGATTCCTCAACATGTTTGAGATGGCTAGCAAAATTGGATGAGATAAAACTCTGATCCGCACTAGTGTCAAATAACATTGACGCATAGAAGTCAGATAAAAGAAATGTACCCGTGATCACGTTCGTGTCCTATCGAGCAGCAGCTGCTCCGATCTGAAAGGCTCGTCCTCTTGGTGCTTGAGCCCTTTGTTGATTTTTCTTGGGACAATCCCGAGAAAAGTGTCCAGGTTCGCCACAGTTGTAGTAGGACCTGTGATCAGCAGCAGCAGCAGTGGCTGCATTGTTGTTTCTATTTGGAGCTCCCGTGCTCCTACAGCGATTTTCCCAATGGCCAAACTTTCCACAGTTTGTGCACTGTATGCACTGAGTGTTTGGCGCGTGATGATACTGGCAAGTGTTACACAAAGGTGCAGTGCCAGTGTAGGGCTTTCTGACTTGCAGTGGTGATGGCTGATTAAGCATTGGGGCTTGAGTGGTGGCAGCAAAGTTTCTAGCCACCTTTTGTTTCTTAGCCGGATGTTTGTCCGACTTCCTTGAAGTTCCAGCCTTGGCTGTTTCAGCATCCTTCTTGAAGTGACCAGAAGCAACCATCATATCTGTCAGAGACGCTGACAATGTAACAGCTAACTCCATGGTAGTAGGGTGGGCAGAAATCACGTGCCCTCGGATACTGGGCGGTAATTCACCAACATACCGCTCTATCCTCTTCTCAAGTGTTGGCACCACGTCAGGTGCCAAAGTGGCTAACTCATGGAATCGTGTGGTGTAGGCCAGATGCCCAGCACCAATCATCTCCAGGTTGAGTAATTCAGTCTAAACCTTCTTCAGTTCATTTATTGGGCAAAACTCTGCCCGCAGCATAGCTTTGAAATCATTCCAAGGCATGGCTTGGGCCTTATCCCTACCTCTGATTGCAACCTGAGCGTTCCACCAAGTTAACGCTCGCTTATGAAATGATCCCGCAGCATACTTGACTCTGTTCAGTTCAGGACAGCCACTAATGTCGAGGGTGGTTTCCATTTTTTCGATCCACTGGATCAATCCGACTGCACCCTCACTGCCACTAAAGCTGGGTGGCTTGCAACCTACAAAGTTTTTGTAACCATAGTCCCGTTGCTGGCGGGTGTTGCCACTGCCTTCTCCAGATGAGTTGGCAACGTTGTTGCTGTTGTTCGTGTTGATGCGGTTCATCATCTCGGGAATCACATCCCTCAGTTGGCTAGTCAGGAGAGTGGCCAATGCCACCGTAGCAGGGTCCAACTGATGAGCCGGTGGTGGCGGAGGTGGAGGAGAGTCAGGTGGTGTCGGTGTAGATGAGTGAGGAGCAGAGTCTTGAGTCAATGGTAAGAGAGGTGGTTGTCTTCTTGGCGGCATTCTGATCATAACCGAAAGAAATCGGTTAGTGCAGTGATCAGAAGTAGAAGACATATGCAAATATAATCCTAAGTCACATGATCTCTATATGAGGGTCCCTAGGTTATAGTCTAGGCCAAGCCGTTTAAGTAATATGACCTATATTTCTCTATAACCTAGCTCTGATCCCAATCTGTCACACCCCGAGTCGGCGGGCTGGATCGACTTTCCCGCCGGGCGGAAGGTTCCAGGGGCGCGATATCGTTTGATAATCGAATTGATCAGATTGTTTGCATAGCACATGATGTATAATTGAGAAATGTAAACATGACAATGATATAGAATTACAAAGTTAAATTACAATGTATCGTTCATAATTTAACCAAGTAAATCTATCCAAAAGAATCAATGCGTTTATATCTTGTAACTGTACAAGATCTACAAAATATGATTCAATGTTTTTGTCAATCCAAAAGTAACGATCACACAAAATGCAGCTAGGTCTTCTAAAAGTCCTCTAGCTATGAATCTTGAAATCTGATGACTAAACCGGTTCGTCACCTGAGAAAACATGCATTTAAAACAAAGTCAACACTAGGTTGGTGAGTTCATAAGTTTGAATATGGAAAACCTTGAATTGTTCATACACACAGTCACATTGTCATATTTGATTACTTGCATTAATTGAATCCACTTGTTCCACCCAATGGCCTCTCCTTAGTTATATGTACAAGTGGTATTTCACTCAATCAAGTATGCTTATATATACGGGCATACGAAAGGGTCAAGCCCAGACGCCACCCCACCACATACTCAATTGAATTCCACACTACTTGTAATACAACTAAGAATATCCATTTTCATCTCCCAATTGATTGACTTGTTCGTTATGTATTCGTCTGTTCATCGTATGTATAATAATAGAGTTAGAGAGGTTTGATTATCAAACCGAAGCAGTGATACACCCTCATTGTATTAAGGAATTAGATTTATGTAATCAGATCCTTGTATTATTCTATATTCGTGGGGTTAACTGTTGTTTCACCTTTAAGTATTAAGAGTGTTAGTTAACCACTTGTAATTTGTTCTTGAGCTAAAGTGCATAGAGCCTAAAAGGAATCCATTGTAATCCTCACATAATCAGAGTACAATGCATCCGATTTACCTCTACCACTTTGTATGTACCGTGTCCTCAACGAAATCTATTACTAGTAGTGTAACATGAGAGAAGATCACTTTCTCAATCTACTAGTCAATAGGGTTTCCGCTGGATTAATTACTTATCACTGCAGATTAATATCACCATGTGTCGCTTTCCAGAACCTGACTTGAGGTAGCCCTGTCACCGGTCATACGTTACCGGCCAATGAATCAATACAATCAACATACTAGCCCTACAAGCTAGAGGTTTGTCAAACCTATGGTACCACTATGCTATCGTCGGTTTAGTCATGTCAAACTAACTGGTCAGGGAATTAAAGGGTCTTACATGATCAACTTGTACAATTTGGCACATGATTGAAGTGATATAATACAACAGGTCAATAGTAACTAATTGTAATTGTGTTCATCTGTATCACTGTTCTCATTGTCATATGTTCTCCATGATATTAACAAAGTTAAATAAGAACTTGTCTTATTAAGTTATGTTAATTATTTGAGTGAATGATGTTGTTATCATGAAGTTACATTATCATGATTATCATTCTTTGTTCCTTGTACTCTTGTAATATGTATTGAGTTGTAAAGCTAAGTGTTAACAGGACTTGTCCTCTTACACTTACTTAACTCTTGTATCGAATGTTGATACAAAGATATGTAATATCTTTATAACATTCATATGTTTACTTGTAATTGTTCCATTGTCTGTTTATGTAAGAATAATTGAGTGTTATAAGATAAAATCTTATAACTATATTATTCTAATGTATTGATGAATTAATAAAGATATATTATCTTGTTCATCTGATTATCCCTGTCATGTCATAATCATACAAGCATGCATACAATGATAAACGATAATAAACAATTAATTATTATCTAAATCAAAGTATAAATAACATGTACAAGCATGCATACAATGATAAACGATAATAAACAATTAAGTATTATCTAAATCAAAGTATAAATAACATGTTAAACATAAAACCTTTAAGTAAATAAAAGTTAAGCATGTTTCTCAGCCCCGAGAGTTTAAAATCATTTAAGATTGAAGAAAAGGGGCATATGAACTCACCTTGTTGTTGTTGGGGTTGACTAAGTCTAAACAAGAAATGCACGCGCTCTTGATTGTACTCGATGTTGTTTTCACGATCCTGTATTGATTTCACGTTGTTGAAACTTATAAGTATGAGTTGTAGAGATTTGTGTGTGTACGTGTTAGCCATAAAATTGGCTAACACCCGTAAGTCTCGGTTGTCATTCGGCCCATAGTTTATTTGTTACAGTTTACACTCATACTTGACTAATTTAGGTCATTAGTGTAACATGTCTTTATATTGCATGTTTAGCTTGACTTGTCACCATATTAAGTTCTGAAAAGGTGAAATTCCTTATAGTTTTTTTTAAGTATGACACTTAGGTTTTTATATTAAAGTCTTGCACCTTGCCTTTGTATTATTTTGATTGATCATCCACTTAACACTTTATGATGTAATGTTTTCTCCATGTTACAAGCTTTAGTTATATGGGCCGAATTAGGTTATGGGCCACAGTAATGTGTCATGGGTCCAAGCGCTCTCAGTGGGCCAAGTCATTGAATGTGGGCCTTGGGCCAAGGTAAGAAGTTTGGGCCTTATAGGCCAATGGGGCCGATTGAGTATGTCTGGACCGGGTAATTGGGCTGAGTCAAATGATATGCTACTGGGCCTAAGGGTAATCGGTTAGGCCAGGCTGCTTTGTTTCGTTCCACTGTTAGGCTCAGGAATTTTGATGGGCCGGATGTAAGGCTGTTGGGCCATATGATCTGTGTAGTCAACTGAATCTAATGGGCCCTATGGTGAATCTGGGCTTTCAACCGAATGTGCATGTCGATGAGGATGATAGTGGCCGCATGGGTGATACTGTTGACTGAAAGAAAGTGATGCTCGGTCGAATGGATTGGGGTGGCCGAAGCGCCTAGCTGCCGAATGAAGGGTGTGAGCCCACGAATGAGAGCCGCATGGCAAGGCCGGCGAATGATGGCCGAAACAAGGACTCCGGTGAACGAGACCATATCCAACGAATGGCCAGCGAAAGACCTAGACCCAGTCGACCGGCCAAACCAAGGGGTGGTTCGGCGAATGAGATCTGGTCGAAGGAAGGAAGGTGGCGAATGGTGGTGGTCGAATGGAAGAGGGTGGCCAGCGAAGGGAGTGCTTCGGCCAAGGTCATTCGACCTTAGGCCATTCGGCCTAGCTACTCAGCCGTTCGCCGCCCTGTGGCTTCCCACGACTAGGTGATGGCCAAAAATGGTGGTGTTTCATGATGGTGGGTCGTACAGGTGTGTTTTTCAGAAGTCAAGGCAGGGGAGCGGTTCTAGAACTGATTGGGTTAAGGTTCGAACTAGGGTTCATGAAAACCCTAAAAATCGCCTTATTTGAGCTCGATTTTCCTTCGATTCAGAGGTTATTATGGCAGATCCCTTGTACTTTCGTGTAGAGGATAATGAGATCTTCGTGTGGGTTCAAAAATGAGACGATTTGGTGAAGAAATGACCAAGATATGAAGGTGTAAAGGTTGTAAATGGTGATGGTGGCTTCAAAACCGGGATTTAGGGTTTGGGTGTGGAAGATGAAGTGAGAAATGAGAAAAATAGACTCATTCAAAGTATTTATACCACGAGTGAGTTCGGGTTCGTTTTTTGTTGCTCGGTTCGCGTTTTCGTTGCATTTCCGGAACGTAGCGCGCATTTTTACGATTTTAAATAAAAATAGTTTATTTATTTAATTTTTGATGAGTTTCAAAATTGTAAAATGTTAAATATTTTATTTTATTAATTTAAACTCGTTCGTGTCGTATTTTCGTTTTCGTTTCGTCGTATCGCGTCACCATCGCGCGTCTTCGTTCAAATCGTCATTCGAACGAACACGACGATGGTTTTGCTTTCCGACTTTTGTTTTCTGCTTTTCAGTCATTATTTCAGAACTCTAAACTCACGTATATGTTTGTGTGAATCGTCACCCACGCAAACACACTGTCAGTTCGTTATTCAGAAATAATACTGCAATTGTGTTCGAATTGTGTTTCCTCACTGACGGACTCAACTAAACTTCCTGTGTTCACATTGTTTTCGTTCTGATTTGCTGGCCATCTGATTTTGTGTCATCTGGGGATATCAGATCGCAACCGACTTGTACTTGTCATTTACTTGAACACCGTTGTATCTCTTGATTCGTTGTATTATTTGTACTTAGGTTTTCACCTAAATACTAACAACTATTGTTCATTGTGCGTGTTGTATTTACAATATTTAAGTTTTCACTTAAATATGTACAACTGTTTACTATATTTCAAATCCTGTTATCCCATACCCTGTTCACATATACGTATTTACACATAGTAAATAGTGAAAGTACACGTACCATACGGACTTGCCGGTCGATCTGGTACTTGATGTGACACCCTAGGCGCAGGCCTAGACTACCACGCCCATTGGGCCGGCCCTTAGTGTCAATTATGTGGGTTCCAAGAGGGTATGGGTTGGTTGATGTAGAAACAAGAATTTTGTGTTGAATGGATGGTAAATGTTAGTGGGTTTCTTGTAGATTATAAATACTAACTTGAAATTATAGTTTAATTAAATTGTGATGTTGAAAGATGAAATAAGATTGAATGTTTTGAAGTTCTTATGAGTTTTGGATGAACAATATACATAGTTCATGATTATACTTGTGTGTGTGAAACTTGATTTAATCATAAAGATGCATAATTCTGAATTTCACACAAGTAATAAACAACTTTTTATAAATGGATCAACTCTATTACTTAATAAATCATATTTCAAAATATTGTCATAATTATTTTAAAGAGGCGATTTAGTAATTTATTCGTCTTAAATTTTGGTTGTATCGATTTTCAATTTAAGAACACATCAACTAACAATTGATTAAAAGAAATTGAAAATGAATCTAAATTTTCTAACCAGATTAAATAATACGTCAAAACCATATTATATAAAATCTGAAACTCCTCCAGATTTCTACTTTGCCTTGACCCCAAAATTGTTGATTTGGCCTTGGGCGTTGGTACATGTTGATGAGAGAGAAGACTATATACCCTAGGTTTTATTTTCCAAATATTCATATTTTTTTACTTAATTAGATTTTATTTTGTATTCTTTTTTTTTCTAAATCATTAAGAAACATATTGAATCTTTAAGAGGTGTCACTTTATTCAAACAAACACTCTTTAACTCTTAGCAATTAAAATGTATTTTTTAGTTAAAATTCTTAAAAAGGTTGTTTTGAAACCGGTCATTTTAAAAAGATGTCATCAATCATTACTCACACATATAAAAATATGTATAGGTAAATTAAGTTTCACTACTTACTTCTTTTAGTATGATTTTAATTTTTGTTTTAAGTATTATATTTTCATGTCATTATATTTTTATCTACACATTCTAATTAAAATATTTTGTATATGTAATTAGTATCCAATATCTACACATATTATACATTTTGAAATATGTGTAGATATTTGATTTGCCATGTCATATTAGAAAATCAAATAAAAATTTATATACATAATTTATCTATACATGTGTTTACGCATATTATGTGCTAGTAAAGCCTAACCAATTATCCACACATGTTTAATTTTTTTTTTCATGTGTGTAGATAGTTTACCTACACATAACATGAATTTGTCACATGTGTAGGTAATTAAACATTTAATTGATGGTAAATTTTAGTGAGAAATTTTCCCACAATGCGAAGTGTAGCTAAAATGTATTACCAACACATATTAAGTGTTGGTTATTATGAAAAAAATCAGTCATTACCTAGACATATGCACACGTGTGTAGGTAATGTACCTACACATTTAAAAGTGTAGGGAAATTATGTGTTGGTAAACACTCCAATTCCTTTTTCAAGGAAAATGTGTTGGGTAGAACTACATAACGACTATGATTGCGAAATCCGTTACCATCCAAGTAAGGGAAATGTAGTAGCCGATGCCCTTAGTCAAAAGGACCATTGGAAGTCAATCATCATAAAAAGCATTCAAAGTTCATCTCATCTTCAAAACCATATCATTGAATCCCAACAAAGAACATTATTGGAAGGAAAGTTACAGGAAGAAGGGCCAAGTAATGTTGAACTTTTGCTCGAGTCCAAAACAAATGGTTTGTTTCATTTTCAAAATTGTTTGTGGATTCCAAATTGAAACCATATATGAGAACTCATTCTAAAAAATGCACATAAATCTCGATATTCTATTCATATTAGTGCTTCTAAAATGCACAAAGACCTTCGGGTTCAGTATTGGTGCTCGAGAATGAAGAATGATGTCAAACTTTTCGTGTCTAAGTGCCTTGTTCGAAAGTGAAAGCCGAAAATCAAAGACCGTCAGGATTACTTGAACAACCAGAAATAACCCTTTTGAAATGGGAGTGTATTGCTATGGATTTCATAACCAAAATCCCACGAACATCCTGGGAATATGACAGTATTTGGGTGATCGTTGACTGTTTGACAAACGATGCTCACCTTGTATTTATTCAAAAAATCATTGAGTAGGGTAACTAGCTCATTTCTACATCAATGAGATTGAGTGTAGACATGACGATCCATTAAACATCATTTATGACCACGATGGTCATTTCATAGCTCATTTCTAGAAATCATTACAACCGAGTCTTGGTACTCAGTTGAATCGAAGCACCGCCTACCATCCTTAAACTGATGAACAATGTAAAAGGACCATCTAGGCTCTTGAAGACATGCTACGATGATATGTGATCGATTTCGGGAATTGGGATACCTACCATTGATTGAGTTCTTGTGACACCTGCTACGTCTACATAGGTTAAAACGGATAGTTATTCATTCTAAATACGTTGTGATAGGATCAGGTGAGCAAATACAAAACAAAGATAACTATACAATTCAATGAAACATAATTCAAGTAAACACAAGTATTGTTATAGGACATAAATGAAGCAACTAAATTAAAACACTGGGTGAGGAAAACAAGAAATCAAACATGAATATATAGCAATATTGGGATATCAAACTAATGAGGTATTCATATGGGTGACGATCCATACGAATATGTTGTTGGACTTGACACTCCAGTGATATCTTTAACCTAGAAAACCCTTTTAGAAGATCAGACGAACATTGTATTTTTGTGGGTAACATTGTATTTTTGTGGGTGACGATTCATAAAAACATATACATGAGTGTGATGTTTTAACAAAACTAAATAATTTTTTTAAAATACTTCTCATAAACCGTGTTAATAAATAAACTAAAAAAGAAGATAAAAAAGAACATTTAAATAAAGAAATATGTTATAATACCTAAAAAAATTAACAACCAGACACGTTATTACTGGCAAACAAGCAAGAAGCCATAAAATTCTACAAAACAACCATTTGTACGAATAGGTGCCAGAAGGGAAGCTTTCAAACCACATAGGCATTCATGCAAATGAGGTCAATTCGTACGAATGACTCATGCGTGTGACAACACAGGTATAAAAACCATGCTTGCGTTTTTCACCTCATTTTTAACCCAAATCACCCAAACGAAAACTTTATGCGCCCTCTCACGATTATGGCCATTTCTCCCCGAACCGGACCATTTTAGCCTAAAAACCGTGCATATTTCATCCCTATCATCTTCATTTTCAAGATCTTCACCATAACTGGACCATAACCACGAGTCAGTTCATAGATCCCCCTTTTCAACTTTTTGCCTTCCAAATCATCCGGGCTGAGAACATGTAACCTGTTATTCAAAGAAGATTTGCAAAATCCTATTATTCAAAATGTTTAGTTTTAGAACCTCTTATTCGAATGTTACTTCGAAAGTCACAACTTTTTACTCATAGCTAAGCGAAAGTCGACCAACAAAAATGGAACTCTCTGATCTTTTAAAACCAGATCAAAAAAGGAGACGTAAAAAATTTGAGAAAATTGTATTATCTTTACAAATGAATAATCTGCATTGTCATATGAATCTTTATTTCACAAATAAAGAGTTTAGTAGGGTATCTATCATACATAGTTCAGATAACGTATGCCCAATGAAACAAGAACGAATCAAGTAAGTCTCTCTCAAGAGTCATGTACCGTAATTTGGCAGAGGCCAACCCATGGTAACATGGATAGATCTATTAGTTTGATATACTTCGGCGTTGAGATCGATACGATACGCGTACATATTACAATATATCCAGTAACATGGTTGGATCCATGTGATCTAGCTAACAGGGAAACTCAAGTTAGGCTTGATAAATGATCACATGTGTGATATTCTGGGCATATTGCACTAATAAAGCAACTCGATGATACACATCCGAGTTACATTTAGACTTTAAGTGAGTTTAAAACTGGTTCAAGACAAACAATGTGAGAAACAATAAAAAGAGAGGTGTGAGAAGAGAGAACACTCTTTACTGTCAAGGGCAAAATCATCTAATGTTGAGGGTATGGTGGGCTGGCAGCTAGATTTGACTCTCCTCGATCTTTTGTATGGGCTACATATAAACATAACTCGTCATAACGGGAAGCTATTAGTGATGGAGTAGAGGAGTGTAAACTTTTGATTTAAAATAAACAAAAAGTACAAATTTCATATTTTAGGAGAAAACATGGAGAAACATATGCATTTTGTCAAGAACTCATTTGCAAAACAATATGAGAATCAAATTCAATGTGCGTGAAACTCTGTAGTTTCCACTAAAGTCACAATCGTGAGATGTCGATGAAGTGTGGGCTGGCGGAGGAGTCTCAACTATACGTATGCCCTATATATAAGCTTACTTCGATATTTTAGGAAAATGTCACTAATGAGGTTTAGAGAGAGTGAACTTGTTCTAATGTGTCATGTCATTTAAAAGTTTTGTTTTCCATAAAAAATGTATGAACTCACCAACTTAATGTTGACAAGACTTTTGCATGTTTCTCAGGTGACGAACACATATAAGGAGTATGCATGTTAGGATGCAAGTTAGGAGCCAGAGTAACGGATCTAGCTTGTTTTGCAAGCATTTTTGTGAACTCTTGTTAACTACAAGATTCAAGACTGGATTTCGTTTCGTAACAGGGGACAATATGTAATTTAACTTTGTTATCTATATATGATATGCAATATATTCTTATGTATCATGTGCTATGAGTACAATCTGATCAACCAGGTATCGTGCCTCTGGACTCTTTTGCCTGACGGGACGTCGATCCACTCTGTCGGTCTGGGGTGTGACAGTTCTCATACAATAACATATATCTTAATAGAATTGATATGGATTCTTTCTAGGCGCTCTCAGGGCACAAATGTCGATCAATTGTTTGTTGGAATGAGCTAAATAAAGATCAAATCACTGGGCCTGAACTGGTTCAAGAAACAAAGAACAAGATCTTGGGTTATTCGTGAAAATCTGACAACTGCACGTAGTAGGAAAAAGAACAAGCTCAAATCACTGGATTTTTTTTAAACATCATTGTAACACATTTTGAACACCATGTTCTTTTATGAGTTTGGGCTAATTCATCACCGTTTAAAACTTACAGTATTTTAAGTTTTTAAATATTTAAAACTTACAGTACCGTAGCACAAAACTTACAATGATGATATTTTTTAAACGGTGATGAATTAGCTCAAACTCATAAAAGACCATGGTGTTCAAAATGTGTTACAATGATGTTCAAAAAAAAAAAATTCAAGATTTGGCTTCATCTTGCCAAAGTTATTTGGTTTAGCACGCATTTAGTGGGTTATTAAAAATTCCATGCCCTATATATATATATAGGGGAGGGTTCTTAAGAAAACCATCATTTTAGAGAAAACTAAGAAAATTAATCACAATCATTATCAATTAATTTTTTTTATTTTTTCTTTTCTATTTCCTTTTATTATAAGATAAGAAATGTAAAAAAAAAAAAAGAAAATAAATATGTTTTTTAGGTTATTACATATATGTAATCAGTATGTTACACATACTCATTACATATATGTAACTTAATAAGTAACATACGAAACTTTTTGAGTTACATATATGTAATTTTATGATTTATATATTTTTTAAAAAAAAATTTGTTTATTATAATATTTCTATCCTTGTAATAAAAAAATATGAAATTTTTTATTAAAAAATTTGTTGGTTAGTATGAGTTTTCTCATGAAACTTCCTCTATGTGTGTGTGTGTGTAAAATTATGTATATACATATATGTTTACAATTATATGATTTAAGCATCTTAAGATTTATTCTAAAAAATATTTTTTAGAAAAAGTAATAAAGTTTTACAAAAACATTTGGATATAAAATATTTACCAAAAGTTTTTGAACTTAATTAAAGGTTTTCTTTTTACACTACTAAAGTTCCTACAAAAAATAATAATCATAGGAAACTTTAGGGGGGAGGATCAAAATTAATATTTTTACATTAATTCTTAGCCTTTAAATTTCCAGACCAAAAAGATTAAATACACAAGCTTCAGGGGTAAAAACTATCAAACCTTGGGTTTCCTATTTCTTCTTCGCCCAACCACCCAGCCCATAACCTTTTGCGTGACCCAGAGCTTGCAAGCTTATTTGAAAACGTTAACAACTCAATCCAACATAGTTTTAGCATGGATTCGAACTCATGACTAATCCTCAATCAAAGATTAATTGAATTGAACACGAATCACACGTTAATTGATTCCAAAAATAAAATACTTGAACAACCCATAATTCAAATTCAATTCATATCAATGTAAAACTTAAATCAAATGACCGAATAACTTTCCCTTGCTTCTTGCGAAACTGAATGAGCACCAAGACACCAGTACAAACGATTATTGAGATCAATCCAGTTCAAGAAACAATCGTATCTTACTCTACACTCAAACTCATTCCATTAGCACGCTAACCAGGTAATTTCCTACGCCATTCTACTCATTTGGACATAGGGAATGAATGTCCTACCATTCTAGAGGTTCCCATTGGGTTCCATGTTCGAATTGTATACATATCCAATCTAGGGTTCATCCGGATTGGAGGCATTAGTATATGATTAGCCGAAACAGAGGATCATCACCGAGTCTCGTAAGTGGCGTTGCGGTAAAGTGTAGCGTCGACTTAGGAGACCCGTGCTCGAAACCCAGCGGTGGACTCCAAACCAGTTTTAGGCTATTCACACTTATTCCATTCATTTCTTTTTGTTTTAAAAATATTAAAAAAAACACAAAAAAAATCCTAAAATATATTTTTAAAAACTGTAAAAGTTCAATTCTTTTACGAAAAATATTTAATTTATTTTTCTATTTTAAAAATATTTTGATTTATAAAAACAACTATTTAAAAATAACTCTAAAATCCTAAAACACATTTTTTATAATGTTTAAAAGAATAATTAATTTATGAAAAACACTTCATTTTTTTTCCTTTTATAAGAACAGTTTTTTCATAAATACAATTTACAAAATGATTTAAATATCATATAATATGTCACAAACTATTTCAATATCATAAAAAACACATTTTAACATTTTAAATACATAAATATCTATTAGTAACCAAGTCTTAAAAAAACTAATTTTAATATAATATTACGTGAGTTTAGAATGGTGTCTTTTATCCTAAGATTGAAATTTAAGTTATTGTTTTGTAATATATAAAGTTGAACTGCTGAGGTTTTAAGTTAAATTGTATATAAATTAGTATTTCATAAAATAGAAGGTTCAAGTTATGTACTTATGTAGTATATATTATATAATGATGTACTTCTAGGAATAGGGAGTTTCTTGTTAGATCATGTCTAACGGGGCGCTACCTCCACTCTCGTGACCGCTCGTCACACCTCCCATCGCACCTTATTCGATCCACTACGTTTCTGGCGTGAGTCAAGCATCACCGCCCAAATGTGACCGTGGTCATGAGCGTACAGAAGCCCTCTTTTTCCTCAGTCCACAGATACAAAATATAGGACTGCCACTGAATAGTCTGAAGCTTTTATGTCTCTCCTTTTTTCTAAACCAATAAAATCACTCACATCACACTTCATCAAACTCTTCATTAAATATAATATATCAAACCCTTAACAAGCCTCTTACGTATTGTTTGCGTGACACCAGCCAAACCTCAATCAAGCCTCTTTATTACATATATTGTTAAGATACAAGACACCCAATGTTATTATATTATTAATTGTGGTAGATGCCGTTCAAAAATGAAAAGAATAATAATTGTTGGAGGAGAAAAGAAGCAATGTGTCCCTTCTACTTGTAGTTCAATCAAACTCTTGGAATTTAGGGAATTTAACCTTTTGTGACTAATTATATGGAATCTTCTCACGTAATCAATTCAAATACTCCACATTTTGGTACAATTATTGTAAATAGGAAATAGTTGTTAAACTGTAGGTCAGATGACTTGGAAAAATATGAGAAAAAAAATATTTTTTAAATATTAAGATACATATAGAGTAAGAAAATTGTCATAACCACCGCATTTTTTTTTTTTATTTTTGACCGACACCTAAAGCACACTTCCACTCATTCTAGAGGGTAAACTAATAATGATAAAATATTATTAATTTAGCATAATTTTGACTTTAGTTTTTTGTTATCTTGAAGAGCTCCAAACATATTAATTATTCGAATAATTAGCCAATTCTGGTTGCATTTTAATATTTTCAGTGTGCATATGCGTACATTGCAACATTCAAAGCAAGACATCCACTCTCTATACTTAATTAATAAACCAATTACTTTTATTAATTTATTAATCACAAGATGTTAACCTAATAGTTTTATTCATGTCATTTTCTATCGAGCAATCTTCTGTACAGAATTTTGCTCATTGACTTTAACATGAAATAGTGACCACCGGATATATTAGCTATGAAACATGAATTTCATATACATAAATTAACAAACTGCCAAGATACATCAAAATAAGTTATACCCATATGATATATCATATACGATATAATATTTGACAGAAAATACAGAAATTTAATTAATTAATATAATAAAAAAATATGACTATGATTGTTTGCTTAAATAAAACAGAGTGGCAAACTACGTTTGCAAAAATATGATGCTACAAAATCAGCAATGAGGCTACGTCAGAGTTGTTTACACAGAACATATAGACTCGCCCTTTCTTTTTCTCTACTGTCTCTCCTCCTCTCAAGTCTTCATCTGTATAAGAAACAAGTATAAATTCACTTATAGATACAAGATAAAATTTTTAGTCATAGATAAAAAAAACATGTAAAAAATTCCATTTAATGTGAAAGTAACATACTTGATAAACACTTTGCCCTTTAAATAGAGATGTAATGAATTCAAACTCAAACAAAGGCGTAATTTAATCTAGATTTGTTTAAGAATACGATAAATATGACATTCGAAAAATAATAGTAGAATCCCTCAATTTAACCACTACCAAAAAAAACAGAAATTGTTCCTACAAAATTTCATCTATAATTCGTTGGAAAAACGAAATAGCAACTAAATTCCTACGAAAAACTTTAGTCGGAAAAAACGTCATAGGAAAACATTTTCCGACTAAAGAATATTTGTTCCGACTAAATAGCGAATAAATAATGGCGAAATCTGATGTTCTTAATCTTTATGTTATAATTACTTAATTAATTATTAAATTAATAAAGAGTGGCGAAATCTGATTTTCTTTTAATCTTCGTCAAGACTTAGTCAGAAACTAAATAAATTCCGACAAGATTATGACTAAAGCTTATAATAATATAATTTATTTATCTGTCCTCGGAAGTTCGTCGGAAAAGTTTTTGAGTTCCGACTAAATTCCCATTGAATTAAAAAATAATAATTTATCATTTTTATAAAACTAGATTAACAATGTAGATAATATAATATTTTTATGCTTGTCAGAATTTCGTCGGAAACCTTAAATTTTTCCGACAAGATTCCGACGAACTAAAGAATTAATTATTTTCTATCGTTAATTTCTACTCTGTCGGTATTTTGTCGGAATGAACTTTTAATTACCCTCAAAATACCGACAAAATTTTTTTTCGTAGCTATTTGGTCGGAATGTAGTTAGAGATTTTAGAAAAATTTATTTCGTCGGTATGTTGTCGCTATTTAGTGGGGAAATTTTGTTTGTCGGTATTTTGTCAGAAACTTTTGTAGGAATATTGAGTGTTTTCTAGTAGTGAACTACATTACAAAGTCAAAAGATAAAACTAAAAATCCCTACGTAATGTGTTGCAATAGTTAGATCAAAATTATAGAAACTATTTTTTTATTTTTTAAAATCCTTGGGTAACACATCAGGAAATTCCGATCCTCGCCGATCAAAGGAAGTAATACCACGTTTTTTTAATTTTTTAAGGTTCATGTTAATCATACGTACACCATATCCATAAACTCACACCAATCTATACGCATACCACATCCCCACCATGTGTAACAAAGGCATGTTGCCACACCATCAGTACGTCTCGTATAAACCCATACGTGACCTATATGAAGAAAATCATGTACACCCTCACAGTTCTGACAAAAATAAATTTCGTTTCACGTATGGGAGCTAAGTATATGTCACGTCTAGACCTATACTCCAACATATTCTCGCCACCCATACAACAGATACAGTCTGTCTTTTTCATATCAAAAAGTAGTACGCCACGTCTAGCACTACATGTGGTTTATAGGAACCCTATACGTTATACGAGGCGTAATGATTTAAAAATTTTCAATAACCTACAACAATTAAATAATTTGAAGTGATGTAAGATTCCATTAAAACTTAATATATATTAAACGATTTTTTATATGTTCAAATGCTCAAACTCGCTATAATGTTTTCATTTCATGCACTTAATTCAATTGTATTCGTTACCAATGTCATTTTAGGATAAGAACTTTCTTTTTTGTTACTATTCTGATGTCAGAAAGCCATCAACTATATTATTTTATCACTTAATTTTTTTTTATTCTTTATCAAAATACTAATTACATTGTTATTTAAGGAAGAGACTAGTGTTCAATCTTCTTACAAGAACAAGTTTCCAAAGCTGCCAAATTTGAATGAAAAGGCTAACATTAATTAAACTAATCAGGAGAAAAGACTGATAGATTTGAATGAGAAATCTCATGTTAAACCTTATTACGTCTATCAAAACAATCAGGAGTTCAAGTTCGAAGATATACCTTCATGCACGCAAGAAGGCCGGAAAGTACCAATTCGTCTAATTCAACGAACGGCAATGCAACTTGAAACTCGCATATGACAGTGAACCTTTCAAGAAAACAATAATGAATTTATCAATGAGCCTAGCTTTTAATGTGAAAGTGTTGTAAGAAACCAAGTAAGTATGACAAGTTTTCAGTTATGTATTTTGAGATTTAAATAACGTACACGATACACTTATATCATTGTTTCATGACTTTGTGTCTAATGATGAATTGATAGATTGGATAAAAAGCGGAGCAATCGACAATTGTTACATAATAGTAACAAAGCAATCGAAGAAAATGATGACCGGCCTACATAAAAGATATGGCTATATGTGATCCTAGTGGTGGAAAAAAGCATACAACAAACATTTTGAAGCCAATAAAATTGGAGGCTCATTTAAATTTGTAGAGGTATATGACGAAAACTGTCTTGTTTATAAGTAACCTGTGTGGAAATCCAAACATAACCAATGACATAGGTCTTCTTGTTATGGGGGTCATCGAGTTATGTAGTCTACATCGCCGCACAACATTTGACATCGCCTTATGCAACATATTTCGGGAATCAGGCTTCAATTCTCTCTAATGCATGGAGTTATTTGGCAGCCACAACCGCTTGTTGCATAACCATTTCTAGCTATAGGATTAGGAGTAGAAGCAGCCACAACCGTAGTTGCATCCGAAGTAACTGGCCAGTGAGACATTGCGACCATCGTTGCCTAATCCGATGTGGCCACCTCAACATCAATGACACTTTCATAGGCCCAGACACTGATGGTACACTTCAAAATGTTGTTGTATGAGCTTGATTAGACCATCTGACAATTTGCTTGTAGGATCGACCGGATCAAGGATCTTGTATAGTCGCGGTTCAATTGGGAGATTAAGCATGACCCTCTTCCCCTAACACCACCACTTGTATTATCCTGACACACCTTAATTTGTATTTTGTTATTAGAATTATTTTTGGTATTTTGTTATCTATAAACAAATGATGCTTTTATATTATTTGTTACTTGTTTACATTAATCTATGTTTATATTGTTTACATGTTTGATTACTTGTATTGTTTGTGAATCATATGATAATTTGGATTAACTAACAAAGTAATATTTTTAACTAAAATTGTTAAAAGTGTTAAAATAATTAATAATAAAAGTGGTTAATTAAAGCAGTTGCTATAAAATATTGTTGTTAAACAAATTCTCACTTATTTGAATAAGCATTTTTGATTAAAAAAATAATACACGTTGAAAGAAATATTATAGTTAAAAAAATCTCGTTATAATGCTACATGTTAAATTCTTTTGTCAAGAAATTGAATATATTTAATTAAAAATTTTATACATGACGTATATTATTCTACATGAGTCATATAGACCTATATTATACGTATAGCTTAACATATTACAAAGCACTTCGCCATGTTACAAAAAAAACTCTATACGTGACGTATAGGTCAATACACCACGTATATATCTTAGTCTTCAGACAAAGTGTTATGGGAATAAAAAGTTGACGTGTTTGTTGTTTTAATATTTCCTGTATTGGCTTATACGACACATATATGATGATGATATTGTGTTTATCAGCAATTAAGTATTATACGTCCATCCATGAATGTCAAGTTAAAAAAAGATATGTGAACTTTAAATGCATGAAGATTCCATATGGGATTCTACATTAGAGATAGAGGGCTTTTGTTAAAGAACTGAAAAGAGTGACATGTAAATGAAAAAATGACTCTTTTAGAAGCTAAAAAAAGGTGACTCACTGAGATTTTACAAGAATGTAAAAACAATTAAGGTTGGCAATTACCAAAATCACAGTTTAGGTACAAAATCACTCCCAAAAAGTCCAACTTCTATGAAAAACCAAGAAAGCATGAGAAGAATGGAAGTATCCTTGAGATGCCTTCAGTCCTCGAAAGGAATAATAAATCTTCAGAAGACTGAAAGCTTCCAAATAACAATTATGTCCTTCCGATGACAAGAAGAAAGACAAAGCTTTCAAAAAAAACCAAAGAATCAAGACTTCTGATACCCTTTTCTCTCTATCATAAGCAAATTCATTCCAGTAGAAAAGGCATCAGAAGACTCAAGACTTTTGATGATCAGCACAGAGTTGTATGCTGCGTTCAGGAAGGATGAATAACTCTCGGAAAGGAATCTATTGATTCTCTCCCAATTGGTTGGACCGTATAGGTGCGATGATTTACTTTACGGGCAAGGTTTCTGGTTCAAGTTAGAAACGGCCCAATTACGCTAGAGAAAAGAATCAACATCAGCTATAACCCCTACCCTTATTAGCTAGCGATAGAAGACACATAAGCTGCAATGATCAGTATCTCGTAAATGTTCTTTTGAAAGTAAAGAAGCATCAGAAGACTCCAATGGGTTTCAGGGAAAACCAAAGCTTCCAACCAATAAAAAATTCAGAGTACATTGTTACTTTCGACCAAGATTATCTGCCTATGTTGATGTAGAGTTTACTTCAGATTTCTGAACCAGATCAGAAGTCATTTTGATGTTAGTTAGAAAAGAAACTTACAACTCTCACAGCAGTGGTGATTACAAAAGATACTTGATGAATGGAAAATCAACATAATTATTCTTCTATATCAAAGTCTTTTAATGTAAAAATCAATGAAGTTATTTGTATTAATTGTAATTAATGTGTTTGGTCTGTCAACCCACAATAGGATAGTTGAATAAATTTACTTTGTTTCTAGTATTTGTCCAGTCTTGTATTTCTACTTGAATACAACTGTAACTTCGAGTATATAACATCTCTTTGTAACACGTTAAGGGTATGGGCTTTTTTGAGTGTAGTAACTTAGTAATATTTGAAAGAAATTTACATTGAGCTTGAAAGTAATCTTTTGCGTTTACATTATTTGCATACTTTGCTTGATTCATCTTAACAAGCTAGTATTTCGCATCCATTAACTTGTATTCATAAAACAAGTGATAAATGTCGTTCAGAGTGTTCAACCCGATCCGATAAGTAGTATCAGAGCCAATCTTAAGACTTGGAAGACTAACCAACTTCAAGTAATTCTTTGTTTGTTTTTGCTATTATCTCGCATGCAAGTTCTGATCTTCCTTGTATCTAAAATGGTTGCTCCTAACAAACGCGATATCGAGAATGTATTTCAACAAGCCTCTTATGTTCACTTCAGACTACAATAACATATAGAAAGGCACGATGGAGGGGTCATCCATAATCAGGATTTTAAACTGTGTAAGTTAGTGCTTGAAGGTTCTTACATTCAAAACTGTTACAACTGCTGGAGCTAGAGTTGTTGTGCCTCTTAGCAATTTTCTTCGAAAAAGCCAAAACATATATTCAATTATTTACTTATTTACTTGCAAACAAAATTGAATGTAATTTTAATTAAATTATCTTTTTTGTTGCGATTGATTTTTGACCAAACAAAACGATTGCAAAATTTGTCTTTTTTGTCGACATATTTGAGACGATTTTTTTACAAATTATTTGTGGCCAATTTCAACAACCAATTTGCGACCGAACTTTATTTTTAAACTTAATTTATTTAGTTTTGATTCTTTTTTCTCAACTGAATAAAGACTATCACAAACTTTGCACACTAATTTTATGTAATCAATCGCAAAATTTACAACTGTTTTTTTCATTCTACAATTTTCTGTCGCAAATGCGTACCACTTGTGTGTATATATTACTATATATGCCTATAAAGAAAAAGTGTCCACTGTCTATATATCTTTCTCTCAACTTCAAACCATTTTCATTTGAAAGTTCAAAAAACTACAAGAAAGAGATTCATGGAGCAATACTCTCAGTATCTGATGTGGGTGAAGAACAAGAATAGTATGTTCAACAACTCATGGGAAGAAGAAGCGTTCGCGGAGGACGCTCGAGGTCCCCTTGGTGGGTTCGTATGGCCACCAAGGTCTTATTCTTGCAGCTTCTGTAGAAGAGAGTTCAGATCAGCTCAAGCCTTAGGTGGTCATATGAATGTTCACAGGCGCGAAAGAGCTAAGCTTAAGCAATCTGTAAATGGTTTACAACAGAACCCTAAATCATTATTAGAGACAGCAAACACCAGTTTCTTGCGGTCACCTGATCATACTCTAACTAAGGCTTCTTCGATACTGGTATTAAGTCAAGAAAGTACCACTCTTGCTAGCAATTCAGATGCAAAGAGTAGTGTTTGTGATGAAGTGTTGGTTGTTGGGCCTGTTGAAACAAATTTGTTTCTAGGGTTTGATGGGTATGACGATGATGAAGTTATGAATTGTAAGAAGCAGAGGAAGATAGCGGTTTCGCCGCTTGTTATGGCCGGTTTTGAGGAAGATCAGGTGGATCTTGAGCTGAGGTTAGCTTGGTGATCAATTCTTCAACATGGATAGTAGTATAATTAGTCCATGCAGGCTTTTTTTAGCCTGGTTAATGAATTGAAGCTGAAATTTCACATCTAGATGCTTTAAATTTGTTGTTTCTGATGTTAACAATTTGATTATCACTTTCTGTTTATTTTCTTGTTTGCTAGAATGACAAAGTTAAGAAAACTGTTGTGATATTTAACGAACAAACAAAATCATTCTTAGTAAAGTGTTACTAATCAATTTTAACCAAACATCTTACATCTTCTTCTTGTTTTTTTTTAGTTTATTTTATGTCATCAAAATGTTTACTATAGACTTAATCATTCCCAATAAATAATTAACAGGTCTTTTTATTAATTTTATATCTATTAAATGCCATCAATTGTCTCTATGTGAATGAAATTGGATGTTTGTGTTTTTAGCTCCCTAAAACATTGACTCTTGTGACCAAGAGAAGGTTGTATAATTGTACGTAATGGGAATGATTAACTTGCATGTGCCATTACAATCCCAATAAAAATATTATTTTCATGTCCTTGTTTCACCTATTTTTCTTCCATTATATGCATATATATGTAATCCAAAGATTGATTGCTTCGCAATATCTGGGCAGTATATGTCTCTTCAACCAAAAAAAAAAAAAAAAAGGTAATATTAAATGACAATTTTTAGGTTGGGTTGTAATCAATGTTGTAAAAATCGGCCTACGCGGCGCCTAGGCGCTAGGCGCCCATCTACTGTCTAATTTTTTTGCCTAGGAAACCCAATCAGATTTTTATTTTTTTCACTTTTTTGACTTTTTTATGGTAAAAAAGGAACAATTTCATGATTATTTAGACATTTCTCAACCAAAAATCTTTAATATGTCTCTGAAACATCGAATCCAGGCAGTTAACATCGAAATTTATCTCTAAACTTTGAACTCAGTGTTTAAGTTTGCACTTTAAAGTACTTTTTTTGGTATATTTAAGTATATTTTTTAAAATTATTTGAAGTATTATATTAAATTATTGATATTGATGTGTGTATATAATATATATTTGTAAAATTACATATAAAAATTTCAATCCGCCTAGCGCCGATTAATCCCGATTAATCCCTAGGCGGTACCTCGCCGCCCGACTAGCGCCTAGCAACTTCTACAACCATGGTTGTAATTGTAATAATTAAGTATCTAAATAAATAGAAACCCCATTTCGTTTCTTATATTATTCATGGAATACTAATCTTTGATCATCTAATAAGAATAACTCTAATTGCAATTTGCAACCATAAACATAGGTATATATCAAACCGAAATTGAACCACGTTATATTTTCATGTTTGTTTTAATAATGGTAGTCTTTTGTGTGTGTCGTTTACTTCTATTGCATGTCACCTAATTCCCAGGGCTTCTTTATATATTCATGGAATCATGGGAGTATTTGAAGATACTTAATGAACAAGCTAGAGCACTATAGATGCAACCATGGCCTCATGTGACTCAAACATAATGGATTTCCTCATTTCCACAAGCCAATGATATGAAGATTGTTGCGACCACTTGTCGTAGCTATAGCCGTAGCTATAGACACGACTTTTGTTGTCCCTATACCCTTGCTCTTTTAGACCCATTTTCTTGCAGTGAACTGTTGTACAAACAAAGTTTAGTGGAAAATATGAAGATTGTTAGAAATTCTACTATCAATAGTATTTAGGACTTCAATAGTAATCTAATGTCTTTATATAAACTACTAGATCAAACAAAACAATGTAATCATGATGAACTTGCTCTCTGGGTACCGAGTTGTTTCATGGTATTCGTACTTAGTAGATTTGGGAAATTAGCCATCAAGTTCCTAGAAAGGACCATCAATGGTGGCGCTTAACTCTATCAAACCTTTTTTTAACCGATCGAGGTAGAAGAAACCATGTAGAGAGAGAGAGTGAGAGAGAGAAATAGTGGCAATTGATATTAGAATTAGTAGAGCGAAGAAGGCGATGGTGCCACAAGTGGGCTTAAGTAGTGTTCTTAGTCACCAACAATAGCGGTGTTGTTGGTTGTGGATATAAATCGTGTGGTTGGGTAGTGACAATGTATGTAAAGAGGGTGATGATTGGGATGATACTACACAAATAGGCCGTCAAAAATTAAAGATTTGATAAAGTCTAACTTAATGAAACAAAAAAAAATTTCTTCTCAATTTAACAGAAAACTTAATGAAGGTTATTTTTTAATCCCAAAACTCGTTAAAAACTAAAAAAACATAAACTCAAACTTATTATGTTAGACTCTTAGGGATCATCTACCTCTTAATGTTTAATACTCACTTAATGGTTAAAAGATAATCTTAAGTCTGAATGGTCCAGATATTATATTAAGAAGTAGCATCTTAACTATTCAGACTTAACGTGTAAGATCATAAAAAGCTGGGGCTTACCAAAACACATATTTTTTTGACAAAGTCCAATTCTAGTAAGTCCAAGGAAGCATCATAAGGGGTAGCTTTATGCATTGGAAGGCAGTAGTCTTCATAAGATTAAGTTAATATTCGGCAGGCCGAAATCCTCTAAAGAATAACCTTATCCTTCCAATGAGCAAGAAGAAAAGCCTTCCGATGAAGAAAGCTTCCAAGATACAAAAGCTCTAGAAGACAACAACTTTCAATACGAAGACTTCTAACAAACAACAACTGCCGATGCTGAAGAGATATTAGAAGAAAGTTAAGGAGTTGAGTTACAATTTAAGAGACAAGTTAGAAGACATTCTCATGATAATCAGCGTATCTCTTACAACTCTCAGATGAGAAGTAACTACAAAATATCATTTGTAGATCAAAATAATAAATGTGTTTTGTAGTCTAGGTAATTAATGTAAAAGGCAATGAAGTCATTTGTATTGATTGTAATTAATATGGCTTGGCTTGTAACAAAAATATTTGTCAAGTGTTGCTCCAAGTGTTCAATCGTTCCAACAAATGGTATCATAGATCTGGCTTTACAGCTTCAAAGACTAACCATCTTTAAGTCATCATTTATCATCTCACACACAAATGATAACTTTCATCTGTATTACGATGGTTTCTCTCACTAAGCAAGATACAGAGAATGAAACTCCTAAAATACCTACATTGTTCACGCCAGATGATTATGATACATGGAATGTAAGGATGGAAGCTTTCATCTGAAATCATGACTATAAGCTATGGAAGTATGTTCTCGTAGGTCCATACATCCCAATTGTAGAAGCTGTCGGAATCATTAGAGCTATAGTATGAAAAGACCCATCCTTTTATTCTGAAGAATCATACAAGAGAATGGAAGTTAACTCAAAAGCATTGTGGCTAACCCAGATGTCCATTCCAAACACAATTATTCATGCATTCAAGAAATGCAAGTTTGCAATGGAACTCTCTCCAACAAACTATATATGAAGGATTAGGAGATGTGAAGGAAAACAAGAAGGATGCGCTCAAGCAGATATTTAAAATCTTCTTCTAACAAAAAATGAGAGCATGATAACTCAGTATCTTAGGTATGCTCAACTTGTTGTTGAACTTAAAAGTTGTAAAATCATAAAGGCTGGTGCTCTCCAAAACTATCTAAGTCCTTGTTCAACTCCCAGAAGTCCAATAAAGGTCTCAGAAGAACAATACTATCTTTCAGTAGTAAATGGTCTTCGGAAGGAACCTATGTTCCTCAGAAGACCAAGCACCTTCGGAAGATAGCCTTGTTCTTTGAGATCTTCCAAGGAAGACAAAAGCTTCCAAAGACAAAGCTTCTGAAGTTATGCTCAACAGCTTCCGAGTACAAAGACTTCAGAAGACTTGGCTCTGACAAAGATTCCATATACTTATTGAAATAATCAGAGCTGCTTTATTTCTTGAAGACCACCAAAGAAGACATTCTTATGATTGTCAGCAACAAAGGAGATTTGTCAGAACTACAGATATATCAAGAATTTAATTCCTTTTGTAGTGTATGCATTTATTGTAAAAGTCAATAGAGTCTTATGTATAAATTGTAGTTAATATGGCTTGGCCTATCAAGACCAAAACATATACTAGTTTTAGCATTAGTTTGTTTCTAGTATTTTGTTCTGCATTGTATCCCTACGAGGATACATCTATAGGTTTTAGTATATAACCCTTCATCTGTAACTTAGAGAAAGGGTGAGTGTCTTGAGCTAAGACTTGTAATCTCAACAGTTGAATGCAATATACTTTAACCTTTAATTTATAATTGTTTTCTGTATTTGTTTCAATCTGTTTTTGCAAATCAAGTTAATAGAATTTCCGCATCTATCAATTTAGTAGAAGATACATTGTGAAAGTGTTGTGTAAGTTACATAACCCGATCCAACACAAGTGTAGGTGTGAAGCTGAAGAATCAAGAAGTAATTAGGAAGTTCATGAGATCATTTCCACAAACGTGGAACATCTAATCAGTTGCAATAAGTGGAGCTGAGAATCTAGGAACACTAAAATTAAGATAGTTATTTGGCATACTAAGTAAATATCAAATGAATATAGATACACAGCAACCTGATCAAAGATCCTCTATCTTGGCACCATTAGCTTAGTAACCTTATATGAACGTGTCTAGAACTCCACTCATCAAATCTTCCCTTAAACTCACTATTCAAGCTCATCGTCACATTCACCCATTGTCACCTTTCCTGATACTCCCACTCCTTTAACCACACAACTAAACCCATTTGAAAACCTAGACCCAATGTTCATCTCAGGTCACAGATCTTTCATTGTTGAAGAATCAAATTATTTCCTTTTATGTCAATAAAATATAGAAGGAATACCATTAGATGACCTTGAAGAAATGGATATCAATTATCAAATGGCAATGATTTCATATCATGCTAAGAAACTTTACCAAAGAACTAGAAAACAGTTCTAGAAGCCTAATATGAAAACATGCTTTGGATTGGACAAGAGAAAGTTGAAATGTTTCAACTATCAACAAATTGGTTACTTTGCATGAGAGTGCAAGACTCCATAAAGGAATCAGTCCACAGCTACCAATCAGACAACTCAACAACCATCAGTCACACATCAATCAAACAATGCTAATGCTACAGAGTATTGTGATCTTAGAGAATGGATCTTCCAAGTGGAATAATCATCTTCTTATAACAATACCCTCATGGCAAACAATTCCAAATCTACTTATAAGATAACCGATGATACGTGCACACCTGAATGTTTTGAAAATTTTAATGCTTACAAACACTGCTACAGAACAAGAGATTTGCAACTAGAATTTCGGTTGAAAAATGGTGGCAATTGTCTTTTTGAGACCAATTTGAGACCAAAAAGGCGGTGGGAAAAACACTTGTGGCAAATGACCTATTTCCACAATATTGCCACCATTATATTTTTTGCTTCCATAATGTCGAAACTGAAAAATGGTCAAAAATGTTGCTACTATTTTGCCACCATATTGGTTGCTACCATTTTGCGCTACAGCTACCATTTTCCCACCAATCTCAAATATAGTTACCACCATTTTTCTATCATTTTTCTGTATTTTTGCCTATTCATACAGCTATTTGTATGAACATTTTTTCATTTATAACCATAAAACCAAAACCAAAACCATAAAACCACATGTGATCATTTCATTCTACATTCCACATCTCAAAACTTAGATTTACATAGGATTCTAAACATAATTTCATTCCACATGCCAAACATAATATCTCAAGTATGAGAAATAGATTAAATATCAAACTATCCAAACATAACAAAACTCTAAACAATCAAATTAAGATTGTTTTATAGTCCACTTCCGCACCAATGTTTTCAACATATCTTCAATCTTTGACATACGATTGATCATATCATTTTTCTCTGCTTTATGTTTTTCCTTTTCAGCCACCTACCCTGCAATAATTCCATTTTTCATCGTTTTCCTTTGAAATCTCCTTAATAATCTCATTCAACTTTTCATTCTATAAAACAACTAATAAAAATTTATAATGGGTCAAATTGAGTTTAAGTTACAAATAAACTTCAAAATTAGTCAAGCTCATTTAGTGAGGGTGATGTTGGTAATGACATGAGTTCATACCTCATTAGACTATTTAAGTTATAAAACTAACTAAATAATAACACCCAATCATAGTCTCATATATATGAAATTATAACGACCCATTTTGGTATTTTATTATTAAAATAAAGTACTGAGATGAATTCGAAATTACAATGTGTGTAATTAAATAAGTTGACATATTAAACAAATTGGGTTCTTAAATAACTAGTAACTAATTTGGTTAGGTTAGTTAAAACTAGTTAAATGGTAAATAAAGGCTGAGGGGCTGGATATGCCATTTGATGAAACACGATTAAGAGGATAAGTCAAGCACTTGGTCAAAAATCCAGAAAATGTTATAGACATGATGTGTATGTGTGTCGACCCAGAGGGGAAAAGAAGGAGAAATCGAAGCGCTAGCTTCATCCCTATCATTTTTTGCTAAAATTCAAGTATAAATTTGAGATTGAAACTGAAATCATCAACCTTGTAGAAACCTAATGTGACAATCCGACTTTTCGAATTAACCTTGTTAACTGAAGATGGTGAGATCACAGGCCCAACAGAACCAACGTAGGCCCAATAGAGCCAAAGTAGGCCCAACAAGCCCAAGGGTGGCCCAGTAAGGCCAAAGAAGGCCCAGTAAGGCCAAAGGTTGGCCCAGTAAGGTCAAGATAGGCCCAATGAGTTTAAATTAGGCCAATGGTATTTTGTGAGGCCCAATTAGGTTAATTTAGCCAAACAATGTTTTAAGTGATCCGATTAGTGACAATTCGGTATTCTGGATTAAATCCATTAACTAAAAATTCATAGAATTATTACAAAATCATATGATATCGAACCAGAAGAGTTGGGATCGATCAAAATGATGTGCAAACACATAAATTGGGTGGATTAAACTGGAAATTTCAAGAATTAACCAAACTTTGACTCCTAAAAGTCAAAATTCGGCCAAATTATATGGGGAAATTCGAATTTCACCTTAAACCTTTGCAATTAATTGATTTAATCATTTAATCAGCATGCAATGATGATGACTAAACGTTATTATCAGTTATTGATACCATTAAATCTCGAAATTAACTCGTTTGATGTCCAAGAGACGAAACCGTCACTTGAAATCATGGTGAATATATAATTCGACTTTAAACGCACAAATTGGGTATCTAGAAACTTTGGTCGGCATCTTTAGAGACTGTAGAACAACACAATTTCATTCCAGGAGTCTTAGATCGAGGATTTGACCAGAAGGGTGGCCGAAATTCAACTCAAAGTCGAAGTACATCAATTCCATATCAAATCAAGTAAGTGTCTATTCTTACACACACTAGACACACCGATTTAGAGAAATCCCAATCAATTTCGATCCTTGGCATCGAATTGTAGGAGTTCAATCAATTAGGGTTTATACAAAAACGATTTGGGGGTTTTGATCTTAGGAAGTTTAAAACTAAAATTAAAATGAATGGATAGTTTCAGAAACCTTCTGTTTAACTAAAGCAAGTGTCAATTTCATGAAACAATAGCGAATTTATAGCATTCGAATTCTAGGGCTTGTAATCAAAGACGAATTGGGGGATTGGGCCAAGATGAATTCTAGAATCGAATTGATTGTTACCAGTAGTTACAGAGTATTCCGATTAAGCTAAGACATGGATCAATTGCTGGTTGTAACATTGAATTAATGAAGGTTAATATCTAGGGTTCGTGAATAATGATGAATTGGGGATTTCAATTCAAATGAGGTTTATAATTCAATTAATCACTACTGATAGTTTCGAAAATACTTATTCAATGAAAACCCTATGATTTTGTGGACTCATTTTTAAGAATTGAACGATTTCAAGTTGGGGGTTTAAGAACTTAAGTTCGAAACTGTAAATGTTCAATTAATCGAGTTATAGTGGTTTATTTGCAAATTAAAATCACATGTAGAGTCGGGTGAGTACCCAGAAGTGAAGCCCTATGGTTTTAGGCTTGATCGGGTTCGAATCGAGGTCCAATTGTGATGAGTATGCGTCGGCTATGGTCAAACCAAGGAAACCGGATCTGTAAATGGTTAAAAGAAATTAAGTTGGGCTTTTGTTAACAAATGTTGGTGGGCCGAGATGGTAGTTTGTGGGTGTGTAGAGTTGGAGGTCACGGGTTCGAACCCGGGCCCCAACTGTTTTTGAAATTTAAACCATTCTAATGTTTTACTCATAAATTTCTCATTTTAAATCCGATTCGATTCGTTCGAGTTGCGTTGGAATCGTAACGGGAATACGATCATCTTGAAATAATAAAATTCATATTTTAATCCGAAAACGAAATTTCGTATAACTACGTTTAATTAAATAAAATCGTATAGGATTTTATTTAAACGATTTCAAAAGCACGCGTACTTTCGTATGCACATTCTTAACGCTCTAGCATACGTGTGTTGACACGTATGTGATTTCAAGCACAAAACGATTATCCGAATAACCTTAGGTTATTGTTTAAATCACGGATCCTTCGTAAGAGGATTTTCTACACGAACTCACGTAGTTGATCATTCTGCAATACTCAAAGGTGCGTACACAGCCCCTTTCTTATTTTAAACTGTTTCGGGGGAGAAAACATGTGCAACAAACTATTTTTAGATACATATCACTTGCATGAGTTAGCTGTTTACATTATGTGACAACATAGCAAATTGAAAGTCCTTACACACCTTGAACCGTTTAGTTTGCTGTAACGCAAAGCGTGGTAGTTGGAAATAGATCTATTAGGTTTGACAAACCTCACCTGGTAGATGGGATCTACGCAGGTGTTTGACTGACCAAACACAATTTTACTATTGTTGTGCTAGACAATAGTGGCAAGGCAAAAACATGCTATAGCATGGCAATTCGTCAGCTTCGGTGTCGACCACTTATGTAAATAGTTTATATGACTAGCTATCATGACTGTGAATATGTGATTATGTTATCTACAATCTTGTTATTCAAACTGTTGTTTTGAACATTGTGAATTCTTAAAACCTGTGTTATGCACCAACCTTTGAGTTGACTTGATTTACATGTTTTCTCAGGACGCTAAGGCGCGCGTTAAAGCTGGCATGGACTAGGAGATAGAGTCGCATGCATTTTAAACATTTTAGATATTTGGATTTTAAACATTTGGAACTTTGTATTGTATTTTACATTTTACAACTGTTACTGGTTTTATAACGCTTCCGCACATTTTGAAAACTCTGATGTTATGTTTTAAAGACCAAAATATGTTTTGAAATTCATATAGAGGTCTTCGTTATGTCTAATGATCTGAGATCCTGGTTTGTCTCGTTCCCAAACGGTATGATTCCGTTAGTTGAAAATTGGGGGTGTGACAGATTGGTATCAGAGACATTGGTTATAGCGAACTAGGTTTGCATTTGTAGGCTTAGACTATGACTGTTAGACATTAGACACATATGTTTACACACATTGCTTAGAAATTACATATGACATTATGTATTTGACTTGTTTACGCATTCCATGGCACTGCACTTACATATGGTATTATGTAACAGGCATGGCATCATCATCAGTACCTTACATTTACATTGATGATTCTGAGGACGAGGCACCGATAGTTCCGGCACCACCGAATCACCACCACCACCTATTCCATCTCCTCCACCATATGAGAGGGATGACTCAGATCCGGAGGAGGATCCAGACGAGGACCCAGACGAGGATCCAGAGGAGGATCCAGATGAGGACCCGGATGAGGATCCGGAGGAGGAGCCAGTGGAGGGCACTCAGCAGATCCCTGCTGAGGGACCTTCTACACATCCACCACCAGTACTAGATGCTCCTGAGCCTAAGAGGCAAAGGACGGACGCTGAGGAGATCGCCAAACTGCGCGAGGATTTGTACGAGGCAGAAGATAGGATCGCACAAAACTCTCAGGAACAATAGGATGCTAATGAGAGGCAAGAGGAACTTGCCCATCTGGTTCATGATATGCGGAATGAGATGATTAACTTGATTGATCGTCTTGAAGCTTCGGAGAACCGAGCCGAGATTTTGGAGGGCAGGATTGAAGCCTTGGAGGATTTAGTGGCCTCTGAGAACGAGGAACAGGATGAAGAGGAGGAGGAGGAACCAGCACCAGTTGTTGATTCCGATCCTGAATCCACGGTTGAGGATGATTGATTTTTCTTTGTTTGTTTTGTTTAAACTTATTAGGAACGGGTTGTGTTCCTACATTAGTAATTTGAAAACTTGTATTTGATTTCAAAAGTATTGTACCCAAAGCAAATTTCTATCTATTGAAGAGCTATTATTTATTCCCAACAGTTGTGTTGATTTATATTATATGTGGTGTTTGTTGTTTTACTTACACATGTTACGTTAGACTTTGCAAGCATGCTAACACTTCTTGTAAATAGGAAACTAATGGCTGAAGGAAACGTTCACATGACAGTCGCTGAGCTCAATGAGCTAATTAATAGCCGAGTCGCTGAGGCAATCGCACAATATGCTCAGACACACAACACAGGGCCACAGGGTCCAGCTGGGGGATTGGTTAACCCACAAGTCTGCACGTTCAAGATGTTCTTGGACTGTAAACCACATAATTTCAAAGGGTCGGAGGGGGCCATAGGACTCCTTCGGTGGATTGAAAAGGCGGAGTCGGTGTTTGAAATGTGCAACTGCCCTGACGAAAGCAAGGTGAAGTTTGCTACGGGAACATTGGAGGGTCCAGCATTAACTTGGTGGAACTCAAATGTTCAGACTCTGGGGTTGGGTGAGGCAAATGCCTTGACATGGAACGACTTCAAAACCTTACTGCAAGAGGAGTACTGTCCTCGCAGTGAAATGCAGAAGTTAGAGGAGGAATATTGGCACCTCAAGATGGAGGGGTCAAATATTGAAGAGTACACAACCAGGTCACATGAGTTGGCCAGACTTCTACCACACATGGCTACTCCAGCCAGCAAGTGGATTGAAAGATACATTGGAGGACTAGTGCCTCAGATTCAGGGGTTGGTTACTTCAGCAAATCCCACCACCATCCAACAAGCTGTTCGTTTAGCGCATCAGCTTACTGATCAGGCAGTGTTACAGGGGACTCTGCCTAAACGAACATCTGCTTCCAAGGTGGGAGATCATAAAAGAAAGTGGGAAGGTAACAACTCAAAGAGTCACAACCAACAATCATATCAGCAAAACCGGAGGCAAGACTCAAACAAGTCTTATCATAACTCAAGCAGTGGTCAGCAATCGTCATCATCGGGGGGTTATATTGGCAAACACCCCAAGTGCAACAGGTGTGGGTATCATCATGCAGGTAATCAGTGTGATAAAGCTAAGTGCCAGAGGTGTGGCAAGATTGGACATGCGGCTAAGGATTGTCGCGGAGAGCTGCAGAATAACCACAACAACCAGAATAATAACCAGAACAACGCACAGAAGGGTTGTTTTGAGTGCGGCAAGATGGGGAATTTTAAGAAAGATTGCCCACTACTCAAGAAAGGCGGGGACAATAATGTCAATGGCAATGGCAATGGCAACGGTAACGGTAATGGCACCAACAACAACAACAATAACAACAACAACAATGGTGCTAGGGGCAGGGCGTTTGTGATTGGAGGACGTCAAGCACGGGAGGATCCCAACATTGTTACGGGTACGTTCCTCTTAAATAATCACTATGCCTCTATGTTATTTGACACTGGTGCCGATCGGAGTTGTGTATCTAGTTCACTTGCTAAGTTGCTAAATGTTAGTCCCACTGCCTTAGATAGCCCATACACTGTGGAATTAGCTGATGGTAAGTTAATAGTAGTTGAACAAATCTTTAAGGGATGTATGCTTGATTTGATGGGTCAGACATTGGAAATTGATCTTATGCCTATTACTTTAGGTAGTTTTGATGTAGTCATTGGCATGGACTGGTTATCCAAACACCAGGCTGAAATCGTATGCCATGAAAAGATTGTTCGTATACCTCTTCCGCAGGGAGAGACATTATATGTACAAGGCGAGAAGAGCAGTACGCCACTGCGTCTTATATCTTGTATGAAGGCACACAAATGTCTGCGGAAAGGTCATACGGCAGTTATAGCACTTATAACTGAAAAGCCATAAGCTGAGAAGAAGATTGAAGATATACCTGTAGTTTGTGAATTTACGGAGGTGTTTCCAGAAGACTTACCGGGATTACCGCCTATCAGACAGGTGGAATTCCGAATCGACCTTACACCAGATGCAGCACCGATAGCTAGGGTGCCTTATCGACTTGCACCGTCAGAAATGCAAGAGTTATCTACACAATTGCAAGAGTTGTTGGATAAGGGTTTCATACGACCTAGTTTTTCACCATGGGGAGCTCCAGTTTTGTTTGTAAAGAAGAAGGACGGGACTTTCCGTATGTGTATAGACTACCGGGAATTGAATAAGGTTACTATCAAGAACCGGTATCCGTTACCCAGGATTGACGATCTGTTTGATCAGTTGCAAGGTTCGAGTTACTACTCGAAGATTGATCTCAGGTCTGGTTATCATCAACTAAGAGTTCAGGAGGAGGATATTCCGAAGACAGCATTCAGAACACGTTATGGCCATTATGAGTTCTTGGTCATGCCATTTGGATTGACAAACGCTCTAGCTGTATTCATGGATCTCATGAATCGTGTTTGTAAACCTTATCTTGATAAGTTTGTCATTGTTTTCATCGATGACATTCTCATCTATTCACAATCTGAGGAGGAACACGCTGAACATCTTCGATTACTATTGGAATTACTGAAACAGGAACAATTGTACGCTAAGTTCTCGAAATGTGATTTCTGGACGCGAGAAGTACAATTTCTGGGTCATATAGTCAACGAAAAGGGCATACATGTTGATCCAGCAAAGATTGAAGCGATTAAGAATTGGGAAGCGCCAAAGACCCCTACCGAGGTACGACAATTCCTTGGGTTGGCGGGATATTATCGACGATTCATTGAAGGTTTCTCAAAGATCGCTCAACCACTTACCGCTCTTACGCACAAGGGAACGAAGTATAACTGGACGGATAAACAGGAAACTGCGTTCCAGTTATTGAAACAGAAACTTTGCAGCGCACCAATTCTGTCCTTACCAGAAGGGACGGAAGACTTTGTGGTGTATTGTGATGCATCTGCACAAGGTTTGGGATGTGTGCTGATGCAACGTGATAAAGTGATTGCTTATGCTTCCAGACAATTAAGAACACATGAAAAGAATTACACTACTCATGACTTGGAGTTAGGAGCAGTGGTTTTTGCTTTGAAGATTTGGAGGCATTACTTGTATGGGACTAAGTGTACTATTTACACTGATCATAAGAGTTTGCAACATATCTTTGATCAGAAGGAGCTTAATATGAGGCAACGACGATGGGTTGAGTTGTTGAACGATTATGAGTGTGCGATTAAGTATCACCCGGGAAAAGCTAATGTGGTAGCTGATGCTTTAAGCAGAAAGGATACTTCAACAAGACGGGTTCGTGCACTTATGATGACAATACATACTGACTTACCTGATAAGGTACGCAGTGCTCAGATCGAAGCTTTGAAAACGGAAAACTTAGTACAGGAATCTTTACGAGGAATGGAAACACAGTTGGATGTTAAGTCTGATGAAATTCGTTATTTCATTGATCGACTTTGGATCCCTTTGTATGGAGGTTTAAGGGAACTCGTGATGGATGAAGCACACAAGTCCAGGTATTCAGTCCATCCGGGATCAGACAAGATGTATCATGATTTGAAGGCACTGTATTGGTGGCCTCACATGAAAGCGGATATTGCTAAGTACGTTAGCAAATGTTTGACTTGTTCGAAAGTCAAAGTTGAATATCAGAAGCCATCTGGTTTACTGCAACAACCAGAGATACCGATGTGGAAATGGGAACAGATTTCGATGGACTTTATTACTAAGTTACCCCGTACACCGAGTGGTTGTGATACGATATGGGTAATTGTTGATCGATTAACGAAATCTGCACATTTCTTAGCAATCAAGGAAACTGATAAGATGGAGAAACTGACTCGCATTTACATCAAGGAAGTGGTAGCACGACATGGCGTGCCAATCTCTATCATATCAGATCGGGATGCCCGATTTACTTCCAACTTTTGGAAATCACTTCATAAGTCATTGGGGACTCGTTTAGATATGAGTACCGCCTATCATCCACAGACAGACGGTCAAAGTGAACGAACGATTCAAACGCTCGAGGATATGTTACGAGCTTGTGTAATTGACTTTGGTGATAGTTGGGAGAATCATTTACCGTTAGTGGAATTCTCTTACAATAATAGTTATCATACAAGTATTCAAGCAGCACCGTTTGAAGCTTTGTATGGTCGCAAATGTCGTTCACCAGTTTGCTGGGCTGAAATTGGTGACAGTCAGATAACAGGTCCTGAACTGGTGCACGAGACGACAGAGAAGATAGTTCAAATCCGGAACCGTATGGCAGCGGCCCGGGATCGACAGAAGAGTTATGCTGACAAACGTCGAAAACCGTTAGAATTTCAAGTAGGAGACCGAGTTCTTCTAAAAGTATCACCTTGGAAAGGTGTGATACGATTCGGCAAGCGCGGAAAGCTTAGTCCACGTTACGTAGGACCTTTTGAAATCCTGAAAAGGATTGGTCCGGTTGCGTATCAACTCAAGTTACCGGATGAACTCAGTGGAGTTCGTGATGTCTTTAATGTATCGAACTTAAAGAAATGTCTTTCTGATGAGACATTGATTGTACCATTGGAAGAAATACAAGTAGATGAACAGTTACGATTTATTGAAGAACCAGCAGAAATCATGGACCGAGAGGTCAAACAACTTAAGCAAAGCAAGATTCCGATAGTCAAAGTTCGATGGAATTCAAGACGTGGTCCTGAATTCACATGGGAACGGGAAGATCAAATGATGAAGAAGTATCCTCATCTATTCAAAACAGCTACTGCGAACACTGAGAGCGCACGTTAAATTTCGGGACGAAATTTCCTTCAACAAGGGGATGACGTGATGCTTCACACATCAACACTGCAAATTTCAAACTGTAAGCACAAACATTTTTATTCAATTGGTTTTGTTACAAACATTTGTGCTACATTACATTTTATGTGCTATATTTCATATGTTACATGTTATGGTAGTACATGCATGATTAGTTACATACATTTTGCTATGTGCGGGGTTGCATAGTACAAACAGTTATAGACACTCACTATGTGTGAGGTTACACAACACAGTATGATAAAACACAAACAGTCACAGTTAGGTGAACTAACTAGTGTACACGCAAACAGTCACATTGAACGATCACATTTAGTTGTGATGTTGCAAGCATTAGATTTTGTGTGTGAGTACACACAAGCACCCAGAATGATCAAATCACACTAACACGTACGATTTAAAACTCGTAAGTAGTTTCCTAACTACTCCTAACACTTACTAATTTTCGGGACGAAAATTCCTTCAACAAGGGGATGATGTGACAATCCGACTTTTCGGATTAACCTTGTTAACTGAAGATGGTGAGATCACAGGCCCAACAGAACCAACGTAGGCCCAATAGAGCCAAAGTAGGCCCAACAAGCCCAAGGGTGGCCCAGTAAGGCCAAAGAAGGCCAGTAAGGCCAAAGGTTGGCCCAGTAAGGTCAAGATAGGCCCAATGAGTTTAAATTAGGCCAATGGTATTTTGTGAGGCCCAATTAGGTTAATTTAGCCAAACAATGTTTTAAGTGATCCGATTAGTGACAATTCGGTATTCTGGATTAAATCCATTAACTAAAAATTCATAGAATTATTACAAAATCATATGATATCGAACCAGAAGAGTTGGGATCGATCAAAATGATGTGCAAACACATAAATTGGGTGGATTAAACTGGAAATTTCAAGAATTAACCAAACTTTGACTCCTAAAAGTCAAAATTCGGCCAAATTATATGGGGAAATTCGAATTTCACCTTAAACCTTTGCAATTAATTGATTTAATCATTTAATCAGCATGCAATGATGATGACTAAACGTTATTATCAGTTATTGATACCATTAAATCTCGAAATTAACTCGTTTGATGTCCAAGAGACGAAACCGTCACTTGAAATCATGGTGAATATATAATTCGACTTTAAACGCACAAATTGGGTATCTAGAAACTTTGGTCGGCATCTTTAGAGACTGTAGAACAACACAATTTCATTCCAGGAGTCTTAGATCGAGGATTTGACCAGAAGGGTGGCCGAAATTCAACTCAAAGTCGAAGTACATCAATTCCATATCAAATCAAGTAAGTGTCTATTCTTACACACACTAGACACACCGATTTAGAGAAATCCCAAGTCAATTTCGATCCTTGGCATCGAATTGTAGGAGTTCGATCAATTAGGGTTTATACAAAAACGATTTGGGGGTTTTGATCTTAGGAAGTTTAAAACTAAAATTAAAATGAATGGATAGTTTCAGAAACCTTCTGTTTAACTAAAGCAAGTGTCAATTTCATGAAACAATAGCGAATTTATAGCATTCGAATTCTAGGGCTTGTAATCAAAGACGAATTGGGGGATTGGGCCAAGATGAATTCTAGAATCGAATTGATTGTTACCAGTAGTTACAGATATTCCGATTAAGCTAAGACATGGATCACTTGCTGGTTGTAACATTGAATTAATGAAGGTTAATATCTAGGGTTCGTGAATAATGATGAATTGGGGATTTCAATTCAAATGAGGTTTATAATTCAATTAATCACTACTGATAGTTTCGAAAATACTTATTCAATGAAAACCCTATGATTTTGTGGACTCATTTTTAAGAATTGAACGATTTCAAGTTGGGGGTTTAAGAACTTAAGTTCGAAACTGTAAATGTTCAATTAATCGAGTTATAGTGGTTTATTTGCAAATTAAAATCACATGTAGAGTCGGGTGAGTACCCAGAAGTGAAGCCCTATGGTTTTAGGCTTGATCGGGTTCGAATCGAGGTCCAATTGTGATGAGTATGCGTCGGCTATGGTCAAACCAAGGAAACCGGATCTGTAAATGGTTAAAAGAAATTAAGTTGGGCTTTTGTTAACAAATGTTGGTGGGCCGAGATGGTAGTTTGTGGGTGTGTAGAGTTGGAGGTCACGGGTTCGAACCCGGGCCCCAACTGTTTTTGAAATTTAAACCATTCTAATGTTTTACTCATAAATTTCTCATTTTAAATCCGATTCGATTCGTTCGAGTTGCGTTGGAATCGTAACGGGAATACGATCATCTTGAAATAATAAAATTCATATTTTAATCCGAAAACGAAATTTCGTATAACTACGTTTAATTAAATAAAATCGTATAGGATTTTATTTAAACGATTTCAAAAGCACGCGTACTTTCGTATGCACATTCTTAACGCTCTAGCATACGTGTGTTGACACGTATGTGATTTCAAGCACAAAACGATTATCCGAATAACCTTAGGTTATTGTTTAAATCACGGATCCTTCGTAAGAGGATTTTCTACACGAACTCACGTAGTTGATCATTCTGCAATACTCAAAGGTGCGTACACAGCCCCTTTCTTATTTTAAACTGTTTCGGGGGAGAAAACATGTGCAACAAACTATTTTTAGATACATATCACTTGCATGAGTTAGCTGTTTACATTATGTGACAACATAGCAAATTGAAAGTCCTTACACACCTTGAACCGTTTAGTTTGCTGTAACGCAAAGCGTGGTAGTTGGAAATAGATCTATTAGGTTTGACAAACCTCACCTGGTAGATGGGATCTACGCAGGTGTTTGACTGACCAAACACAATTTTACTATTGTTGTGCTAGACAATAGTGGCAAGGAAAAAACATGCTATAGCATGGCAATTCGTCAGCTTCGGTGTCGACCACTTATGTAAATAGTTTATATGACTAGCTATCATGACTGTGCATATGTGATTATGTTATCTACAATCTTGTTATTCAAACTGTTGTTTTGAACATTGTGAATTCTTAAAACCTGTGTTATGCACCAACCTTTGTGTTGACTTGATTTACATGTTTTCTCAGGACGCTAAGGCGCGCGTTAAAGCTGGCATGGACTAGGAGATAGAGTCGCATGCATTTTAAACATTTTAGATATTTGGATTTTAAACATTTGGAACTTTGTATTGTATTTTACATTTTACAACTGTTACTGGTTTTATAACGCTTCCGCACATTTTGAAAACTCTGATGTTATGTTTTAAAGACCAAAATATGTTTTGAAATTCATATAGAGGTCTTCGTTATGTCTAATGATCTGAGATCCTGGTTTGTCTCGTTCCCAAACGGTATGATTCCGTTAGTTGAAAATTGGGGGTGTGACACCTAATCAATTGGTAAGTATTAGATTCTTGTTTGGTTGAATTTTCACGATGGAGGAATATGACTCCATGGATGGGTTTCATCCAAATCTTGAATTGGGTATTGTATGTAGTAAGGACATGTTATTTTCATCATATAAGCATGATTTAAACACCCAAACATCAGATTCTTGTATATAGAATCAATAGGTTATGATATTGGTGTTGGGTAAATCATGTGGGTTTAACTTCAAGTACGAGCTTAATGAGTTTGAGTATAAGTTAATGGTATGTTGATGTTTAGAAAAAAAAAGGTTGTCAAAACTCAAAAAACCTATTATGCTTATTATTTTGATGAACTTGAGCATATGATGGAATTGGAGTAATTTGAAACTGACTAAGAAGATATTTAGATAAAACCTTCACATAAGTTTTTTTGATGAAACTCCTTAATGAGGCATAAAACATGAATGGGTATCAAGTTGATATGAAACTTACATTTGGTGTAAGGTAAAACCTTGGGGTGGGTTATAAGCTAGAAAACATGTAAGGTTGCATGAAAACAACTATATAGAATATGCATTTGTTGAGTGACTTGTGGTATGATCATAGGGAGTCTTGATGAAGAATACAAGCATAGGCCGAGAGGGAGCTAGCTAAATGATCATATTCACTCGGTTTAAGGTAAGTCATCCATTACTGTTGAGTTTGTTTAATGTTGTGAAAATGAAACACAACTATATTATGACAATATGAGCAAAACTCAATTCCTGATTCACATGGATATAAACCATGTGTAGATTGTGATTTTAGTGATGACCTACAATGATCTAGACGAATCTTTGATAGTACTTGATAAGTAAGTATAATTGGTTCACCTGGATGTGAACAACTCGTAATTGATTGCATTTAAATGATTCACAAGGTGTGTGAACATATGTATGGGTGATATATTTTATGTTGAATTAGAATTTAGACACCAATATATGTTATTTAGAATTACAAATGTGTGACTATTTTTTTTTGTGTCTAGCGTCGATTATATGTGTAAATGATACATATTGCAACCTATGACTTTGGTGGATTCTCAAAGGTGAGAAGATTTCTAAATTAGTGAAAGTTGAAGTGATTCACAAAAGTTCGAAGACTCAATGAGACACATACTTGTGTTGCTTTGAATTATAATAGTATGATTCCTATTTGCTAGTTAGAAGGAAGTGCATTTATTGATCTACAACTGTGTAGACAATTCTAGATGATTCACTTGAGAGTGAACATTTTATGTTTTGCCCATTCTTGTTTGATTATTGTTCGACTTGTAATCGTAAGATTGATTTGAGTCCACATTACAAGAAATTGTGCATTTAAGCATATATGTCATTTGTTGAGTTATTACACTTGATGTAATAATTATGAGTTAGTATGGTCATTGTAATTGCATGATTTACATAGGTGTGAACATTCAGTTAGTTTCATGGGTAATTTGATTAACAATAGTGTGAACAAATATTATAATGTCTGGAGTCAAGATCCATAAAATTCTAGGCACTTATTTTGCAATGTGCATGCTTTGATTCACAATTGTGTGAATATAAGACCTAAAAAGCTAATGTTGTAGATTCACAAAAGTGCTAGCATTGAATGATCTACAAGAGTGTAGACATCTGATTTGTAGAGTCAAAACACAAAACACAAACTTAAATTAACAAATAGTAATTTTAAATGTTCTCATGGAACATAATGTAATACGGGTTTTACATAAATGAAACTCAACTTATTACTCAAAAAATAATAAAATTAACATACCTTGGGATCATGTCTGTCATGTGCGTTCGGGTCATTAACGTTACTTAATCTGTACACTTTTCCTTCAGCTCGAGACCACAAGTTGATGGATTCAACTGATGGCAAGTGTGTTATAAGTGGTTTATTAGTGATGACTTAGGTTTCATTGATGTGATGATTTCTTGTTTCTACATTGAAGACTCTCAAGAATCAAATTGTTTGGATATGGTTTACATTCATCTTTGAACCTTTATTTGTCACATTTTCATTACAAGGAAGGCTGGGTTTCCTATACTTGAATTGGCACCCTATATTCGGATATCTTTTGGGTTGGGATTGAATATTAAGAGTGCTATCGTAGGAACTTCAAGGAGTTTCTTTTGAGATTTAGAAATGGAATAAAGAAAGCTTCACAATTGTTGCGGTGAAAGAAACATGAATTGCATCTACACAAGTTCAATTTTATTATTCATGTTTGTTTCATCATACTTCTTCTTGTTTACATTCCATCTATCCAAATTAACCGTTGGTCTTGACTTTTCTAGACCCAACAGTCTCCCCCTATTTAATTAGATGAATGTAAGCTAATGAAGAAGTATCATGAAACAAACATGAATAATAAGATTGAACTTGTGCAGATGCGATTCATGTTTCTTTCACCGCAACAATTGTGAAGCTTTATTTATTCCGTTTCTCAAGCTCAAAAGAAACTCCTTGAAGTTCCATGTCTTCCATTTATCTTCTCCCCCTCTAATAAAGCTCCCCCTACGATAGCACTCTTAATCTTCAATCCCAACCCAAAAGATATCCGAATAGGGTGTCAGTCCAAGTATAGGAAACCCAGCCTTCCTTGTAATCAACATGTGACAAATAAAGGTTCAAAGATGAATGTAAACCATATCCCAACAATTTGATTCTTGAGAATTTTCCAAGTAGAAACAAGAAATCTTCACATCAATGAAACTTAAGTCTTCTTCACTGATAAACCACTGATAACACACTTGCCATCAATTTAATCCATCAATCTCCTCCTAAACTGATGATACATATAACTGACATGTGAAGATCCATAAAGTCTTCAAAAACAAGTAGTGTTCTTCGGAAGCAATCATTGTAAACTGGTAATATGTTCCATGATGCAGATCTGGAACACTAATTGGACTTTCAGAATAGACATCATTAACTTATTTTGATTTTCTGATGTTGTATAAGTTTTAGCTCTGTCATGCCAAGGATTAAAGTACTTCCAATGATGAAACCGAATGAGCGAACCAAAGGCTAATGTGTTTCAAAAGTGATGTCATATGTTATTAATTTTCTAAAGTATTGATTTGAGGATGCATTAGCACTTGGACATCACAGAAGCAATTACTTAAGAAGTGGACATTGCATATCAAGAAAATACATCACTTATGAAAAATTTCGATAATTACAAAGTGCTAATTTGTAGATGCATTAGAACTTGGATATCATAAATGAGCACTTAGAAAGTTAACATCTTCTCATACCAAACGAGAGAACCAAAGTCAAATGTTTTTCAGAAGTAAAATTATATGTTGTCAAATTTTAAAGTGTTGATTTGAAGATGCATTAGCACTTGGACATCATCCAAATTAACAGTTAGAAAGAAGACATTACATATCAAGAGATGATGTTACTTAAGAAATATTTAGTTAACTTCATAAGTACTGATTTATAGATGCATAAGCACTTGGACATAATAAATTAGCACTTAAGAAGCTAACCTCCTTTTATATCAAAAATTTTGGTTCTTTAAACAGTTTAGTTAACTTAAGAAGTATTAATTTGCAGATGCATTAGAACTTGGATATCACAAATTAAGACTTAAGAAACTAACTTCTTTACTTACCAATAATACATCGGCTCTTTGGAAGTAACTTTCGGAAGCAATAGTAATTCAATTTTGGAAAAAGCTTCACTCATCAAAAGGAGATGTCTTCAGAAGATGCTTCAGAAGCATTTTTTTTTCAATCGAAAGCAACTTATGCTTCAGAAACAACTTATGCTTAGGAAGCAACTTATGCTTAGGAAGCAATTTTTCCAATCGGAAGCAACTTATGCTTCGGAAGCAACTTATGCTTAGGAAGCAATTTTTCTATTCGAAAGCAAATTATGCTTAGGAAGCAATTTTTCCAATCAGAAGCAACTTATTCTTAGGAAGCAAAATTTTCCAATCGGAAGCAACTATGCATCGAAAGCAACTTATGTTGAGGAAGCAACTTATTCTCAGGAAGCAATTTCCAATCAGAAGCAATAGCCATTGGAAGCTTATATTTTTAAAGAATATCAATAGTAAGCTTCTAAAAACCAATCAGCTAAAACCTTCCGATAGCCCTAAATTCAAGAACGCCGCTGTCATCATCATGTTTTTTTTCTGAAACAAACCTAGCTGCCTTGATTTTATTAACAGCCGCCATTATTACCAGATGAATAAAAATTTGATAGAACATTCAATGATGATCGGAGTTGGAGGGTGAATTGGCTGAAATTAGGGAGAGCCAAAACCCACTTGGGTTTAAACAAATCAAACCATAAAAACCCAAATAAATTAATAAACCTAGTAACAAGAATATCTTCAAAGAAATTTCACAAAAATTCACAAAATCAGGGTATTGAGCACAAGTTTGAGAGATTCAATGGTTAGTGTCACTCCCCGGCCTGTCCAAGGGCGCGACGTGACTGTCACACCCTGAGCAGGTGGGCCGGATCATGTGTCCCGTCGGGCGAAAAGGCCCCGGGGCGCGATATCGGGGATGATAATCATGATGATCAGATTTTTTACATTGCACATGATATATAATGAGAAAATGCTAAATGAAAATAGAATTACAAAGTTAAATTACATCAGTTTTGTTCATAATTTAACAATGTAAATTTACTATCAACATCATAATTCTTCTATCTTGAATCTGATCAAGATATACAAAATAATCTGTAAATGATGTTCCAAAATATGCAGGTCCAAAATACTAGGCCCTCTAACTGGTATCCTAGTCCAAAAGCATTAACTTCTAATCAGACAAGTTCGTCACCTGAGAAGTCATGCAAAAAGATCAAGTCAACACATGGTTGGTGAGTTCATACAGTTTTAAAAATGAATTTGGATAACCTTTTGAATGAAAACCTTAACCTCACCATGAACAACCTATACCATCCAGTTCAATATGCTTATATATAGGGCATATGTAGGAGACAAGCCCCAGCCACCGTCCCGCCACATACCAAACCACATGATATATTGTTCCTGGTGATAATTAAGCATTTCATCCCACACTATTGATCCATAACGTTTGATTACCCTAAAAACTGTTTACATTGATCCCCTGAAATGACAACCTTAACCTTATCAACGACCACCTATGCTATCCAATCAAGTATGCTTATATATCGGGCATATATAGGGGACAATCCCCAGCCACCGTCCCACCATATACCAGACTGCTTAGCATATTGTTGTTAATGATAATTAAGCATTTCATTCCATCCATCTTCATATTAGATTTTGATTTCCACAAATTGAAATACCACTGATTTCTTGAGTTCATCACGTATTCATGATCACCCATAGCACTTGTAGAAACATAATATTAAATGCTTAATTAAAAAAATAATTAATCATTTAATTACAACCAAGACATGATGATTGGGACTTATTTGACTCAATCAATTAGGCTTAGTTGTTGGTGGTGTCCAAGTTGTACTGTCTCACATGTGGCCCATATCAGGCATGACCCAAATGAGTCTACTTGTATGCGTCGGGACTTTCATGATGTGCCCATATCAGCTAGACCCTCAGGCCTACTGTACATGTCGGGACTTTAGGATATCATTTGATTTTGACCGCCTTTGTTCTCATGATTTCGTTTTATCGTTTGATTTATGCCCATATAGCTTGACTACAAGAGTCTACTATTTATGACGGGACTTTCCGTGTGTTAACACGTGGTCTCGATCTGCATACAACTGACATCCACCTTTACTTGATCGTTAATGATTTCATTAGTTCATTGATTCACACACGGATATGATTTCTTGGTTCCCTTGATCTTTAGAATTCCATGGCTACAACATTGAGTTTAGATTCTTGAGTTTCATCCTTCGTTTCATTGAACAGACATTGAAATAGATTTCCTTGGATATGATCTTTAGTTTAAGTTCTCTTATTTCCACACTGAGTTTGGATTCTTTGAATTATAACTTTGTTAGATTAATTGTTTGATTTAGAAATATTGTCTTACTCATAAGAGTAATTAATTAATTCATTAGTTAAACCTGAATATAATTTACCTAGACTGGAGTCTAAGAGTATAAACATGCATATAAAACATACAATAAGTAAACGCATTTACGTAAATTATATTTAAATAAAAAGGTTTACGCATGCTTCTCAGCCCCGCGTTTAAAAACAAAATGTTTAGAAAAGGGGCAATGAGCTCACCTGTGTTGTTCCTTATTGATTTACAACAAAATGCATGCACGTTGCCTGCAGACTATGTTACTTCAGCACCTGAGTTGTTTTAAGAGGATTCGAATACTATAAGTATTTATAATAGTCGTATCTAGGGTTTTGGTCTTGGTGTGCAACTAGGTGTCCTATGTTACTAGTGTGTTTCTAGGATTCACTATAACTAGTCTAAATGTATTACCCGTCTATAACCCTTATCCAATGAATTCACAATTAAACCTTAGCTAGATAAGGTTTATATTAATTTCATTAGAAGTCTTTAATTAAAACATTCTAAGATAATTCATTTTAAGTTAAGTCATTTAACTAGAAATCATTTAATTTAATTTAATAAGGTTTATAAATCAATTTCTTTTATTAAAAACATAACTAATTAAAGAGAAATATAATTAAGCATGATGGGCTTAGGTTAATCTCATTTAATTAACCTTGGGCCTATTACTAGTTCTTGATTTTCCCATGATTATTTGATCATTACGTGTGCAACCCATCATAGTAGTTCAAAAGAACAACCTAATGTAATTGTATGTCCTCATGAAATTTCTAAGTATTAAGTGTTAATTGTGAGATCAACACTTTAATCTTAGACTATGATCTTTGATCCTCAATGAATTCCCAAGTGTTTTGAACTCAACTAATATCAAAACCCATGTTTAGATTATAATGTGATTTATGAAAACTCTTGTTAGTGAAAACCCTAATATTTAATTGTTAGTATGATTTAAGAAAACCCTTGTCTTTAGAAACCCTAATCCATGAAACTCTTGCATGTTAAACCAATCCCATATGAAACGACCCATGATTAAACTTCGTTATCGCTAGAAAAACATTAAGGTTAACCAAATTAGATCCCCACGTTGACATCATACATCAACCCATGCTTGCATCTACGTGAGGGTTCCCATACATGCATGAAATGCTTGGAATTTGTTCTACCTTCCCATACACAACCATTAGTTAGACCCCCATTCCTGAATCAACAATCCTATTCGAACCAACTTAGTCGCATGGGACTTGGGCCAAAAAACTTGGACCGAAGATGGTCTTGGCCGAATGAACTTAGCCGCATAGGTCTTGGGCCGAAACACATGGACCGAAGATGATTTCAAGCGGATGGCTCCCAACCGAATGTAGGTAGCCGAGTGAAGGACCGATCGAAGGAGACTGGTGCGAGTGAAGCTTTAGGCCGATGGGAGGCTGCCGAACGAATGGGACATTCGGCCGTGGCTGCTCAGTCGGTGCTGCTTCGGCTGTGGCCCAATAGGCTTGGCCATTCAGCCGAATGGGAGAAGTTGGCTCATTCGGTGAGCAGATGTGGTTTCCATTCGGGTGTTCGAACAACCCAGATGCAAACCCTCAAATCTCGAACTTACTGACCATAACTCAACTTCCCACAGGTTCTACAGTTTCCTAAGTGTTTGTGAGGTGCTTTTCCAAGGTTTTTGGATGGTTTAAACGGCTAGAGTGGTGGCCGAAGCAAAGGGGTGTGTAAACCCTAAAACCGAAACAGAAAACTCCTTTCTACCTCAAACAAGTAGGTTCTAATCTTCGATCGACTGTACTTTCGTGTTCTACAAGTTGTAGTGGTTGTTTTGACACCAAAATGGCTTGATTTCGTGGGGAAATGAAGAAGATGAAGTTTGAGGTTCTAGAGAGAGAAAGTAGATAGGGAGTAAACAAAAATTGGAGTGTTGGCTGGTTGGTGGGTGTTGAATGAGACATTAATTGCCTCATTAAAGGCTTCCCATAATACCCGCTTGTTCGTCTCGTTCGGTTTCGTGTAAAAGCGTCGGTTTCATTTCGTTTCCGTATGAAACATCACGGTTTTAAAATGAAGTTTATAAGTTAAATTTAGGTGGTGATTCCTAATAAATTAACTAAATATCTTCCGTTTGTTTAAATTTTCTGAAAATATTTATAGTCTAAATCGAATCGTTCAGTCGTCGCGCATATTCGTTCGAATAGTCACCCGTACGAACACAACGATAACTGTACCTTTTCAATTTGGTTTTATAATTATTAGACATCATTCAGAACATTAAACTTTCAGATATATTCGTACAGATCGTCACCTATACAAGTAATCCGTCCATTTAGCATTCACGTAATGACATTCGTTGTTGTTTTGTTCTGTAAATCCTCACATACATTAATACATAATAGAATCCTAACTAACAATCACATGATGGTTCTGTATCATCAGATAATTATCTGACTGATGAACTATAGTACTGAATTACGTTTCTACGCTGTTCGTGAAATAGTTCTATGATAAACATGAAATGATAATGATATATGAATAAAATCTGAAATTTGTACATGTTTTGCTATTCATGTTACTGTCGAAGTCACTGTTCCGGCTACGTTTCTGGCACTGATTTTACAGTCTCCCCTTGTTAGAAAAATTTCGTCCCAAAATTTAAGAATTATCAGGTACGGCTTCCTCTGTAAATATGTTGGGATAGTTGGACTTCATGTGATCTTCGCGTTCCCAATGAAACTCGGGTCCACGCTTTGAATTCCATCGAACCTTGACAATTGGAATACGGCTTCGCCATAGTTGTTTAACCTTGCGATCTATAATCTCCAAAGGTTCTTCGATAAAATGTAACTACTCGTCTACTTGAATTTCTTCGATTGGTATGATGAGTGATTCGTCAGCAAGGCATTTCTTCAAATTTGAAACGTGAAACACGTCGTGCATACCACTGAGTTCATCTGGTAGTCTCAGTCTATACGCCACAGGACCAATACGTTCAATAATCTCGAACGGACCTACGTATCGCGGTGCTAACTTGCCTTTCTTTCCGAAACGGACTACGCCTTTCCATGGGGATACCTTTAACATAACTCGGTCTCCCACTTGAAATTCCAATGGCTTACGCCATATGTCGGCATAGTTCTTTTATCTGCACCTAGGTGCTTGTAAGCGTTGCCGAATCTGAGCAATCTTGTTAGTAGTTTCCTGAATCAGCTCTGGCCCACTTATTTGGTTATCTCCAACTTCAGTCCAACAGATCGGTGATCGAAATTTTCGACCATAAAGAGCCTCGAATGGTGCACATCCGATACTGCTGTGGTAACTGCTATTGTAGGAGAATTCAATCAGTGGCAAATGAGAATCCCAATTTCCACTGAAATCTAACACACAGGTTCTCAACATATCCTCCAGGGTTTGTATTGTACGTTCGTTTTGACCATCCGTTTATAGATGGTAGGCTGTACTTAGATTTAAGTGTGTCCCTAGAGATTTCTGCAATGATTTCCAGAACCTTGATGTAAATCTGTTGTCTCGATCTGAAATGATAGACAATGGTACACCGTGACGTACTACTATCTCGTTGATGTACAGTCTCTCCAGTCTATCCATCGTGAAGGTCTCACGCACTGGCAAGAAGTGAGCATATTTGGTTAAACGATTAATGATAACCCAAATCGTATCATGAACAAAGGAAGTGCGGGGTAGTTTGGTAATAAAATCCATAGCTATATGTTCCCACTTCCACAGCGGAATTTCAGGCTGTTCTAGTAAACCTGACGGTTTCTGGTGTTCCGCCTTTACCTTTTCACACGTAAGACATCGACCGACGTGCTCGGCTATGTATTTCTTCATTCCCAACCACCAATAAAATCCCCGTAAATCTTGGTACATTTTATCGGCGCCTGGATGTACGGAGTGCTTGGTCTTGTGTGCCTCATCGAAGATAAGTCTTCTCAATTCATCTACTGCAGGAATCCATACACGATCTTGGTAGTAGATAACTCCATCAGGCTTTGTTTCAAATTGTCTCTCTGGTATACAGTCGAGTTCTTTCTTCAGGTTTCCTTGATCAACTGATTATTGATGTGCCTGAATAATCTTGTCACGTAAACTTTTCTGCACAGTCATTCCCATTGCTCTGACGCGTAAGGGTTTGATCCGTCCCTTCTGGCTCAAGCCATCAGCTACAACGTTTGCCTTGCGCGGATGGTACTTGATCACACAATCGTAATCACTCAGAAGTTCAACCCGTCGCTGTCGCATGTTGAGTTCCTTCTGATCTATAATATGATGTAGACTCTTGTGATCAGTAAATATGGTACACTTAGTGCCATATAAGTAATGTCTCCAGATCTTCATTGCGGATACCACCGCTCCCAGTTCAAGATCATGAGTAGTGTAGTTCTTCTCATGAATCTTTAACTGTCTTGATGCATACGCGATAACTTTGTCTCCTTGCATCAATACACAAGCAAGTACCTGATGGGAGGCATCACAATACATGAAAAAATCATCGCAGCCTTCTGGGAGAGATAATATTGGAGCACCGCATAACTTCTACTTCAATGTTTGGAAGGCATCTTCTTGTTTCTGCTCCCAAACAAACGGTTCGCTTTTCTAAGTTAATTTTGTAAGAGGCAAGGCTATCTTAGAAAAGTTTGAGATAAGCCTTTTATAATAACCTGCTAGACCCAGAAAAGACCATATCTCCATCAGGGTCTTCGGATTATGCCAGTTCTTTATCACCTCGATCTTGGCAGGGCCTACATGTATTCCTTCACTGTTGACAACATGACCCAAAAACCGAACTTCTCTTAGCCAAAATTCACACTTAGAGAATTTAGCATAGAGTTGGTCCATCTTTAACAGTTCCAAGATCTTCCTGAGGTGTTGTTCGTGTTTAGCCTTGCTTTTGGAATAAATTAGTATGTCATCAATGAAGACATTGACAAACTGATCCATATACTGCTTGCACACTCAGATCATGAGATCCATGAAAACCGCAGGTGCATTTGTCAACCTGAAAGGCATCACCATAAACTCATAATGCCCATATCTAGTTCGTAACGCCGTCTTCGGTATGTCTTCGTCTTGAACTCGGAGGTGATGGTATCCAGACCACAAATCAATCTTCGAGAAATACTGAGCTCCTTGTAATTGGTCAAATAAATCATCAATCATTGGCAATGGATACCCATTCTTGATAGTCAACTTGTTCATCTCTCGGTAGTCTATGCACATCCGAAAAGATCCATCCTTGATCTTTACGAACAAAGCCGGAGCTCCCCAAGGTGAGTAGCTCGATCGGATGAAACCTTTATCCAATAGCTCCTGTAGTTGATTCGACATTTCCTGTATCTCTAAAGGTGCTAACCTATAAGGAGATTTAGCAACAGGGGTTGCTCCAGGAACTAGGTCAATATGGAACTCCACCAGTCGTGCAGGTGGCAAACCGGTATATCTTCAGGAAACACTTCTAGATATTCTTTCACCACTGGCACGTCTTTAATATTTTTCTTGTCTTTCTCTTTCTCCACCACATGAGCCAGAAACGCTACACACTTCTTCTGTAGACACTTACGTGCCTTTATGCTAGATATGATTTTGACACTTCGTTTTGCTTGATCCCCTCTGACTTCCAATACACGATAATTCGTCATTGGAACTCGAAGCAACTTTTCAGAATAGATGACTTCCACTTGATTAAGAGATAGCCAATCCATTTCTACAATGATGTCGAAACTACCCAACTCCATCGGTATCAAATCGATGGCGAATGTCAACCCATTAATTGTTAATGGGCAGTTTCTATAAATTGTATTAACTGTGATTTGTTTCCCGTTAGCTACTTTTATGATGTAAGGGGAATCTAAGAGTTCCTCAATAGAATTTAGTTGGCATGCAAAATCGGTAGAGATACAAATCTGATCCGCACCAGTGTCAAACAGAATAGATGCATAAAAGTCATGTAATAGAAATGTACCCGTGACCACGTTCGGGTCTTGGCGTGCAGCTGGAGCTCCTATAGCAAAATCTATTCCACGTGGTGCTGGAACTGCCGGTTGTGCTTTCTTCGGGCAGTTCTATGAAAAGTGGCCAAGTTCGCCATTGTTATAGCATCCATCGTTGTTCTGGTTATTGGGTGGAAGGAGAGCTAAAATAGCTTTGTTGACTGCTTGATTTGGTGTCCAGTTTTGGACCCAGTGGCCCTTTCTTCCATATCCCGTGCAGTGTCGGTAGGGATTGCTAGCAGCATGATGATATTGGCACTAAGTACACAGAGGGTGTGGGCCAGTGTATGGCTTCTTGTTCAGGTTCTGCGGTGCCACTGTTACTTGGTTGAGTGGGGTAGCCATTGTGTAGTTCTTTATCACCTTTTGTTTCTTCTTTGGGCAATGGTGGGGTTTCTTTGATGATTCTTCCTTGTCTTTGCCGGTGTCAACCTCTTTCTCCGGTGTTCCGGAGGCTACCATCAAATCAGTGAGTTTCCCAGACAAACTCACAGCGGACTCTAAGGTAACAGGGTTTGCTGCAACAACTAAAACCTGAATGCAAGCGGGGAGTCCACCTACATACCGATCAATCCTCTTCTCCAAGGTTGGTACCATGTCTAGCACCAACGCTACCAACTCATGATAGCGGGTCGTCTACCCCAGATGATAAGCTCCCTTCATAACATGATTTGCTTACTCAGTTTCCATCCTTTGCAGCTCATTCTTCGGACAGAATTCTGTTCTCAGAAGGGTCTTGGAGTCTTCCCATGTCATCGACATGGCTTCTTCTCTTCTTCTCGCTTGGATCTGAGAGTTCCACCATGTCAAGGCTCGTTTGTTGAATGTTCCAGCAGAGTCGCGAACCTTATGGTGCTCTGGACAGCTACAAAGATCCAGAGTAGTCTCAATCTTCTCTATCAATTGGATTAATCCAATGGCTCCTTCATTACCATTGAAGCTTGGCGGCTTGCAACCCACAAAAGACTTGTAGGGATAGTTAGAAGCACTACGAGAATTCCCACTGGCTTCTCCCAATGAGTTTCCAGAGTTGTTGCTCTCATTCCGGATACGGTTGATCATATCTGGAATCACCTCTTTCAGCTGATTAGTCAGCTGACTGCTCAGTAGGATTGCTAAAGCAACAGTAGCGGCATCCAGGTTCGCATTCGCGTTCGGGTTTGGAGGTGGAGTGTGTGGGGGAGGATGAGGAGGTGGCAGTGGTGGTGTAGGTTGTCTTTGCGGTGGCATTCTGATCACAACCGAAAAGGAATTGGTTAGTGAAATAATCGAATGGTGAAGACATAATGCAAGTATATAAGTCCTATGTTCTCTACATGAAGGGTCTCTAGGTCAAAGTCTAGGCCAAACCGTTTAAATATATGACCTATGTTTCTCTATAAACATGGTTTTGATACCAATCTGTCACACCCCGAGCTGGCGGGCCGGATCGTGTGTCCCGTCGGGCGGAAGACCCGGGCGCGATATCGGGGATGATAATCGTTATTATCAGATTGTTTACATTGCACATGATATATAATGAGAAAATGCTAAATGAAAATAGAATTACAAAGTTAAATTACATCAGTTTTGTTCATAATTTAACAATGTAAATTTACTATCAACATCATAATTCTTCTATCTTGAATCTGCTCAAGATATACAAAATAATCTGTAAATGATGTTCCAAAATATGCAGGTCCAAAATACTAGGTCCTCTTACTGGTATCCTAGTCCAAAAGCATTAAATTCTACTCAGACCTGTTCGTCACCTGAGAAGTCATGCAAAAATATCAAGTCAACACATGTTTGGTGAGTTTATGCAGTTTTATAAAAATGAATTTGGATAACCTTTTGAATGAAAACCTTAACCTCACCATTAACCACCTATACCATCAAGTTCAATATGCTTATATATAGGGCATATGTAGGAGACAAGCCCCAGCCACCGTCCCACCACATACCAAACCACATGATATATTGTTCCTAGTGATAATTAAGCATTTCATCCCACATTATTGATCCATAACGTTCGATTACCCTGAAAACTATTTACATTGATCCCCTAAAATGACAACCTTAACCTCATCAACGACCACCTATGCTATCCAATCAAGTATGCTTATATATCGGGCATATGTAGGGGACAAGCCCCAGCCACCGTCCCACCACATACCAGACTGCTTAGCATATTGTTGTTAATGATAATTAAGCGTTTCATTCCATCCATCTTCATATTAGATTTTGATTTCCACAAATTGAAATACCACTGATTTCTTGAGTTCATCACGTATTCATGATCACGTTGACATCATACTTCAACCTATGCTTGCATCTACGTGAGGGTTCCCATACATGCCTGAAATGCTTGGAATTTGTTCTACCTTCCCATACACAACCATTAGTTAGACCCCCATTCCCAAATCAACAAGCCTATTCGAACCAACTTAGTCGCATGGGACTTGGGCCGAAACACTTGGACCGAAGATGGTCTTGGTCGAATGAACTCGGCCGCATTGGTCTTGTGCCGAAACACCTGGATTGAAGATGATTTCATGCGGATGGCTCCCAACCGAATGTACGTAGCCGAGTAAAGGAACAATCGAAGGAGACTGGTGTGAGTGAAGCTTTAGGCCGAAGGGAGGCTGCCGAACGAATGGGACATTCGTTCGTGGCTGCTAAGTCAGTGCTGCTTCGGCTGTGGCCCAATAGGCTTGGCCATTCAGCCGAATGGGAGAAGGTGGCTCATTCAGTGAGCAGATGTGGTTTCCATTCGGGTGTTTGAACAACCCAGATGCAAACCCTCAAATCTCGAACTTACTGACCATAACTCGACTTCCCACAGGTTCTACAGTTTCCTAAGTGTTTGTGAGGTGTTTTTCCTAGTTTTTGGATGGTTTAACTGGCTAGAGTGGTGGCCGAACCAAGGAGATGTGAAAACCCTAAAACTGAAATAGAAAACTCGTTTCTACCTCAAATCAGTAGGTTCAAAGCTCCGATCGACAGTACTTTCGTGTTCTACAAGTTGTAGTGGTTGGTTTGACACCAAAATGGCTTGATTTCGTGGGGAAATGAAGAAGATGAAGCTTGAGGTTCTACAGAGAGAGTATAGAGAGAGTAAACGAAAATTGGAGTGTTGGCTGGTTGGTGGGCATTGAATGAGACATTAATTGCCTCATTAAAGGCTTCCCATAATACCCGCTTGTTCGTCTCGTTCGGTTTCGTGTAAAAGCACCGGTTTCATTTCGTTTTCGTATGAAACATCACAGCTTTAAAATGAAGTTTATAAGTTAAATTTAGGTGGTGATTCCTAATAAATTAACTAAATATCTTCCGTTTGTTTAAATTTTCTGAAATATTTATAGTTTAAATCGAATCGTTCAGTCGTCGCGCATATTCGTTTGAATCATCACCCGTACGAATACAATGATAACTGTACCTTTTCAATTTGGTTTTATAATTATTAGACATCATTCAGAACATTAAACTTTCAGATATATTCGTACAGATCGTCACCTATACAAGTAATCCGTCCATTTAGCATTCACGTAATGACATTCGTTGTTGTTTTGTTCTGTAAATCCTCACATACGTTTATACATAATAGAATCCTAACTAACAATCACATGATGGCTCTGTATCATCAGATAATTATCTGACTGATAAACCATAGTACTGAGTTACGTTTCTACGCTGATCGTGAAATAGTTCTATGATAAACATGAAATGATAATGATATATGAATAACATCTGAAATTTGTACCTGTTTTACTGTTCATGTTACTGTTGAAGTCATTGTTCTGGCTACGTTTCCGGCACTGATGTTACAGTGACCGTCAGGATCGCATTCTCTGGTCATACAGTTGTGAGACCTACATGTCTGGTTGCATACGTACATCAAAATACTTGGACAAAACAGTTTAATAAAATCAGAGTTGCAGAAGTAAATGTTTAAGTTTTCGAAACAACATTGCAAATATAAGTTGCGGAAGCATTGTTAAAGGAAAACAGTTTTCAAAACAATAAAGAGTAATAGTGCGGATGTGGTGTAAGTATTTATCGTTACATAACAAGTCAAATGTTTAAATGTTCTCAAATGACCGAAGACACTAAACTGATGCATGGACTCCATCCTAGCATCCTAGTCCTCGTGCGCATGCCTTAGTTACCTAAGAAAACATGCGAACACAATGGTTGGTGAGAACACAGGATTTTCATAAGCAGTAAACATCAAAATGTTTAAAGTAATTGTTGCTAGATTACATATCATTACAATGCAGTATCCATTGATAGCTAGTCAATACAGTTATATTATATGTGGGTTCGTACCGAAGCTGACAGTTGTGCCTCCCGCCATGTCCATCACAAGACAATGGCAAAGTGTATTGGTCAATATTGCACCATTCCAACCTCCAGTCAGGTTGGCCTCCCAGGCGCGATGGGTGGGGCTTGTCGGGCCCAAATAGTACTATCCAAGATTACCAGGCTAGGCGCTCCGCGCTACTAACGGTCCGAGGTGTGTTTGCGAGGACTTTGAGTTTGTGATCTGTGCCACACATATACATATAATGATAAAGCATGTCCATACGTAATCAAAATCAGTTGTTGTACCAATAACAGTTTTTCATGCAATGTTTTCTCCCCCAAAGGTAGAAAAGATAAAAAGGGGCCGTGAACTCACTTGGTAAAGCAGTTCCGGTGTGTATGTGTTCATGACTTGCGAGTGCTAGCACCTGCTAGTATGCACCTATAACCATATAGGTGTGAGTATGCGTTTTGTGGCGTGTTGTATCCCATACAACTCCAAGTGTCGATGTGCTTAACCAAGTGTGTGGGTGTTGACTTGTGTTGACTCGACGAATAGTTGGTGACACGTTTGTTGTGTTTAGTTTACTTATGTGTTAATCGAATCTTAACACTCACGTAGGACATCATCTTACATTATACGGTTTATCTAAGTTTGTACGTGTTCTACCAAGCATGCATTCAAAATCATATGAAACGAAACTCCTATCAGCACCAGAATCAAATAAGACAGATGCATAAGAGTTGTTGATCAGAAATGTACCATTGATCGTATCCTGGATGGCTTGAGCCACTGGAGCATTGAGTAGGAACGCTCAGCCTCTTGCCACCCTTTGATTGTTTACCATCAGTCTCGGGCACTGGTTTCTGAAATGACCCACTTCACCACACTCGTAATAGGCTCTTGCCTGTACAGGTGCCTGGTGAACAGGTACAGGAGGAATAGGTTGAGCTTGTGGAGCTGGTAGTGCAAGCGGAGCAGGTGGCATCCTTTGTGCTTGCGGTGCACTCCGACAAACGTTAGTAAAATGGCCATACTTGCCACAGTTGTTGTAGACGCGACAAGGCAAGTGGGGCATGTGATGATATCTGCAGGTGTTACACTGAGGAACAGCCTCAACATAATTCCTGGCAGTTGAGTTGTTTGTTGATTGTTGAGCAGACTTTGCTGCAGGAGCAGTAAAAGCAAAATTTCCGGCCTTTCTCTTCCGATTGTTGCTTTTAGATGAGCTGCCTTGTTCAGTCTTGACTTCAGTTGAAGCCTCCTTTGCAGCTGTTTTGGTGTCAGTCTTCTTTAACCCCTTTCGTGTGAGTGTTCCAGCCTTTACATGGTTATCGGTCAATGTTGCAGATAAGTGGATCGCAGCCTCCAGTGTTTTAGGGTTGCTACCGTAGGCTGTGTCCTGTATCTGCATAGGCAAACCGCCTATGTACTTTTCAATAGCTCTCTCCAACGGTGTCACCAGATGAGGTACTAGCAGACTATACTCATGAAAGCGAGTATTGTAGATTACATTCTCCCTGCTATCTTGTTTTAGCTCCCAGAACTTAGTCTCCAGTTTCCTCATCTCACTGCGAGGACATAATTCAGTTGTCATCAAGTTCTTGACCTCAGTCCATGACAGTGCTAAGGCAGCATCAACTCCCCTAGTTCGCTTCTCGCCATTCCACCAAGTTAGTGCTCTCTTTTGAAAAACACTGGTGGCATAGGACACCTTTAGATTCTCTGGGCAATCACTTTTAATGAAGGTGTTCTCCATGCTCTCAAACCACTGCAGCAGCTGTCTTAGAACCCGTAAACTTCAGTGGGTTATAGGAGTTGAAGTGTTTAAACGTGAAGACTGGTGGGTTTGCACCACCTCTGTTCTGATTGAGAGCCTGATTGTTAGCACCATCAGCGTTGCTGTTTGTATCATCCTCGTTGTTACGGCGTGGCGGCATGTTTTTGAAGATAATAGAAAGATGTTACTACCGTTTTCAACGTAAGTCATACAAACTATGGTCAAATGAGTTCATTTTAACAGTTAGGATTACATATAGGAACTATATTTTTCTCCTATCTATCATTAAACTCATAATACTGTAGTAATTTCCTAATATTACACTAACGCATCCTAGTTGGTCATATCTAATATAAACTAACTAGTCCTAAGTTCCAAACATTTTCCACCCTATACCAATACTGACAACCACCCGATGCAGTGCAACAAGCTTATATACAGGGCATTCATAGATTTGACCGTAGTCGCCTCATACGCAGTCCCACCACCGTTGCGTTGCACCACGATTATGCCCTTGTTAGAATTTAGGGTGTATCATGTATCTTACCATCACCTCACTTCACAAACCTTATCCTAGGTAGGATAATTTTGAGTGAAGTGGTCTCTAGTTCTCTTGGACAATTAGGTTCGCCTAATGTCTAATATAAACTAACTAGTCCTTTTGTCTCTAGTTCCCTTGTTGTGTTTAGTTTACTAAGGTGGCCGAACCTGTGGTAGACCGAACCTTCCTGCTGCCACGAGTCTGTGTGAGCCACGAACCAAACCCACCGAACCTTCTCATCATTAACGAACCGGATGTGTCACAAACCTGAGGAGCCAAGGGATCGGTTGCAGTGAACCTACAACTTCAGCTGAACCTACCTCTACCACCGAACCTTGCTGTGAACCCTAGGCCTCAGCCGAACCTAGCTATGACCACAGAACTAGCATGGCAGCCTACCTCGTCAGCCGAACCTAGATGATCAACGAACCTACCTCGGCCGAACCCATGGAATACACGAACCTGAACTCTGCATGGCCGAACCTTCTCACCCGAACCCTACGGTTGACGAACCTGCTAACTATGAACCATAACCACCGAACCTTATGCAAATAGGTTCGCTGGAAAGAGAGCTAAGTGTCCCCACCGATTGACTAAGCCCATCTGATTGACCAGTTGACCACTTGGGCCAAGCCCACGAATGCTAACTAGCCAAATAGGTTGATCCATACAATAGTTGATTCAACCCAACCGGTTAAAAGCCATAAATCGGCCCGAGAAAACACAATAGGCCCATGTGACTATGTTGACCCACTCTTTGTTCGGTCCAACCCATCATTCGGCCCATGTATTGAAAGACATAAGCCAACAATTTAAATAATGGATTAGGAATAACATGGATGTAAATCTATGCTTAAACTATATGCTCGATGCTTATACTATAAACTCTATACTTAAACTATATGCTCGATGCTTATGCTATAAACTCTATGCTTAAACTATATGCTCGATGCTTATGCTATGAACTCTATGCTTAAACTATATGCTCGATGCTTATTCTATAAACTCTATGCTTAAACTATATGCACAATGCTAATGTTACAGACTATATGCTCAAACTATAAGCTAATACTAGAAGCTAAATGCTCAAAGCTATGATTGTATACTAAATGCTAAGCTTGTATCTATTCATGGGCTACGTAATTGCTAAACTATGCTAGAGCACAGCTTGTACCCATGCATGAGATACGTGAAAGCTAAACTATGCGAATGCTAAGCTTTTATCTATATATGAGATACGTAAATGCCAAACTATGCTAGAGCAAGGCTTGCGTCTGCATATATGAGATATGTAAATGCTAAACTATGGGTGTGCACAGCTTGTGTCTATATATGAGATACGTAAATGCCAAACTATGCTAGAGTAAGGCTTGTATCTATATATGAGATACGTAAATGCTGAACTATTCTGATGCTAAGCTGAAACCAATTCATGAGATACGTAATGGCTAAACTATGCTAGAGCAAAGCTTGTATCTTTTCGTGGGCTATGTAAATGCTTAACTATGCTAGAGCAAAGCTTGTACCCACGCATGAAATTGGTGAAAGCTAAACTATGATTTGTGAAACTATTAGCTTCGTACAATATACTTAAAGGCTAACTCTATGGATACTATAAACTTGTAAACTTTAAACAGTATGCAAAAGCTATGATGAAGACGAGATTGGGTTGTAGGTAAAACGCTTAACTATCATTAACAACAGCGTCATGTGTGGATTAGTATGTGGTGGGATGGTGTGACACCCGGCAATTTCAGGTAAATTGCAACTCTTATATTCTTTACATTTCACATTCATACTTGTTGTATTTCATTTAATTATGTTTAATTAGATGAGTTGAACACACACAACTGCGAAACGATAGTTCGAGGAACTATCGAATCATACATTGCACATTGGTTTTGGAAACCAAGTGTGACAAACACAACACTAACACAAAACAATAGTTCGGAGAATTATTGAATTGTGCATCACACGTTGATTAGGATTAATCAAGCGTGCAAACACTTCGTTAGATACGAACACAAACTATCGAAGATAATTCGAGGAAATTATCGAAACACACACACGAGTCTCACGAACGTTGGTGATCAATCAAACTTATGTGCTATTTGTATTACGTGCTTAAACGAGCATTAGATGCTTTAGATAAACGTTAGGAATCATGTATGAGCGAAATCGTTTCAACGAAATCGAAAAACAAGGATATGGACCCGTCGCGGTACGCGACAAGTCCCTCGGCGAAAGGCTTCGCGATACGCGAAGAAAACCGGGAGTCGAGACTCCCGAATTACATCGCGGTACGCGGCAAACAATTTTGATCGGCCTCCGCGGTACGCGAAGGCCATGCAGATCAGAATTTTCTTTATAATCAACCCCAATTCATTTCAGTCGATTTCCTTTCTATTTCACCGAACTTCATCACCATATTGCGACCAAAACCCACTGGAACTAAGCCTTAAACCCCTGGAAACTCTCTTGAGGCCATCTCTTTCCCCATTAGAGCTCTTGAAAGGCTTGGAGCTTGAGGAAGGAACCAAAGAAGCTTGGAACAAGCATAGAACCACTGAATCTTCATCACCAGAAGCTATATAACTCGAATCTTGTCACCTAAGGTAGTTTTATATGCTTATCTTTAGTTAGATTATACATGCAAAGGGTTAAAACCCACATGCAACTCCATGAGATTATTATGCACAAAATCGTTGGTGATTTGTTGAATAGATATTATAGATTACTGATTTTAGTGTTTATTGGTGTTGGAATTGAGTTTTGATTAAGTTAGGTTTGATTTGATGATGATTTGGTGCACTTGTCATAAAAGGAAACTTTTATGTTGCAAGTCTTGGATTTGTGATGATCTAGACATGTTAGACATGTCTAGATGTTGTTAAATGTATAGTTGAGTGTTTAGAAACACATTGGGATATTTGATTTTGTCAAAATCATGGTTTTGTAGAAACTTGCTAAAAATGGAAACTTTTGTAAATCTAAAAAGGGCTTTTGATGTTTTAAAGAGTTTTGATGAACTTAGATTATTGAAATATGTTTAGAAATGATTTCTAAGCATATTGGAAACCTTGATTTGTGAAAACGAGTTTTTAAACGGATACTTTCCAAATAAGGAAACTTTATTTGGGCAAAACGGCATAAATGGTGATTTATGCACAAACGACATGTTTTTAGAGTCTAAACGTATTTTATAAACATATTGGAAGTTATGAAATGGGATTTCATAACCACACCTTCCTAAATTGGAAACTTTCTAAAAATAAACAACTTATGTGATTAGAGTCATAGGATGCATATTAGTGTCTTATGTGCGTCAAGGCACATAAACACAACAATCGTGTCACCAACGATTCGTCGAGTCTCACAAGTCAACACACACATACTCGGTTGAGCACACCGACACTTGGAGTTGTATGGATTACAACACACCACAAAACACATACTTACACCTATACGATCATAGGTGCTTACTAGCAGGACAGCTAGCTTTCGCAGACGCGAACACCCTGTAAACCGGAACTGCTCTATCAGGTGAGTTCACGGCCCCTTTTTACCTTTTCTACCTTTGGGGGAGAAAACATTGCATGATAAACTGTTTTTGGAAAACAACTCATTTCATTTATGTATGGACATGCTTTATCATTATATGTATATGTGTGGGCCCCTATCACAACTAAAAGTCCTCGCGATACTCCTCGGACCGTTAATAGCATAACGCCTAGCATGGTAATCTTGAATAGTACTATTTGGGCCTGACAAGCCCCACTACACCCGACTGGAGGTCGGAACAGTGCAAAATTGACCAACACTGTGCCATAGTCTTGTGATGGACATGGCGGGAGGCACCCACTGTCAGCTTCGGTACCATCCACAATATAATATAACTGTATTGACTAGCTATCAATCGATACTGCATTGTAATGATACATTGATAACAACTCTTACTTTAAACATTGGATGTTTAATGCTTATGATAAACCTGTGCTCTCACCAACCTTTGTGTTGACCTTTTACTCGCATGTTTTCTCAGGTAACTAAGGCACGCGCACAAGGACTAGGATGCTAGGATGGGGTCCATGCATCTACTGTAGTGTCTTAGGCCACTTGATAATATTTAACATTTGGTTGTGTTAATTATGTATTGTCAAACTACTTTAATCGCTTCCGCACTATTGTTAATTGTCATTTTGAAAACTGTTTTAATTCAACGCTTCCGCAAGATATGAATGTTAAACCATTTTGCCAACTTATACTTTACTTCCGCAACTCTGATATTAATAAACTGTTTTATCCAAATTATTGGATGTACGTGCATAACCAGACATATAGGTCTCGCATGTTGTGTGACCGGAGACTGCGATCCTGACAGTCTGCCGCCGCTCGCGCCCCGGAAGGGACGGGATTTCTCGGGGTGCGACAGATTGGTATCAGAGCCTCCGGTTATTGCGAATTAGGTTTGCATTTAGTGAACTTAGTCTATAACCACTAGTCTCCACACAACACATAGTGCTTAGTATTGTAGTACTTGCACACACGTTACATCTTTTATGCATTACGTTCGTCACTGCACGTGACTACCCATGACGGGGAAGAGCCGATAGCTCTACACGTTCTTTACAGTACCTATCGCACACACTACATTAGTCATTAGACAAACACTAACACGTATTCTCGCTATGAAGATCATGGCTGGAAGACGTGGAGGACGCAGGAATGCAGGTGGACGAGGAAACATCAACCTTACTGCAGCTGAACTGAACGCGCTCATCAACGAGCGAGTTGAGGAGGTACTTGCTGCACGGGAAGCTGCCCGAAATCAAAACCCACTGAACCAAGGTGATGAATCTGTTCATATTCACCTTGCACTACAAACACTTGCTTCCAATCCAACACGTCTACCCGATGCCTAACCCAACTCTACTCTTTGCATATTTCAGGAACAAATCCTAACCCACCTCTCTGCACGTTCAAAATGTTTCTGGACTGCAAACCTCACTCATTCAGCGGAACTGAGGGAGCCGTTGGGCTATTACGCTGGATTGAGAAGGCGGAATCAGCTTTTGCCATGAGCAACTGCAGGAACGAGGACAGGGTCAAGTTCGCTGCAGGGACATTCGAGGGAGCTGCCCTCACTTGGTGGAATGCCAATGTCCAGAATCAAGGGCTCGATGCAGCCAACGCCCTACCTTGGGATGACTTTAAGAGGATGTTGAACCGCGAATACTGTCCTCGCGGCGAAGTGCAGAAACTGGAAACAGAATTCTGGAACCATAAGATGATTGGTTCCGAGGTCGAGGCTTACACAGCTCGATCGTATGAGCTGGCAAACTTGTGCCCGAAAATGGCAACCTCACCCTTCAAACATATAGAAAAATACATTGATGGACTGCCACCTCAAATTCAGGGCATGGTGCTCTCTGCTGACCCCATCACCATGCAACAAGCCGTGCGACTTACCCACAAACTCACTGACTCGGCGGTTGCACAAGGGCTCTTACCACCACGTGGTGCTGTGACCACAACAAACGACAAGGGCAAACGGAAATGGGATGACACCCTGAACAAACCAACCACTCTCCAACCACCACCACAGCAACGTAAGTTTGGAGCAATCCAAGCTTACGCACCACCCATCCCAACCAACCAAGGCTCAGGATCCTACGCAGGCAAACATCCCAAGTGCAACAAATGCAATTTACACCATGTTTTGGGACAATGCGGTTCTATCCGATGCCAACGATGTGGCAAGGGGGGACACCTCGCCAAAGACTGCAGGGGTGAGCTGCGTACAAAGACCCCACAGCCACAACAACAACAACAGGAAGCACCGAAGGGCTGCTTCGAATGTGGAAAACCAGGGCACTTCAAGAGAGACTGCCCACATCTGAAGGACAACAATAATGGGAACAACAACGGTCCGAAGGGACGAGCCTTCGTGATCGGGGCTAAGGAGGCCAGAAAAGATCCCAACCTTGCAACTGGTACGTATCTCTTGAACAATAATTATGCTTGTGTATTGTTTGATACTGGAGCCGAGAAAAGCTTTATATCTAAGGATTTTAGTGAGATACTTACCACTACCCCAACACCCTTAGATGTTGAATATACAGTAGAGCTAGCTGATGGTAAATTAATTGTGACTAAGCACATTCTGAAAGAATGCACTTTAGAGCTAGCAGGCCATAAGTTTAAGATTGACCTCATGCCAGTTACACTAGGCAGTTTTGATGTCGTAGTAGGCATGGATTGGTTGTCTGACAACCAAGTTGAAATCATTTGCTACGACAAGGTTGTGCGCATACCTCTCCCTAGTGGAGAAACTCTGGACATCAGGGGCGAAAGGAGTGACACACCTCTGAACATCATCTCGTGCATGAAAGCTCACAAATGCTTACGAAAGGGATACACAGCCATTCTGGCGCTTGTCACCAACAATACTGAAGAGGAGAAAAGAATAGAAGACATCCCAGTCGTATGCGACTATTCCGACGTATTCCCTGAGGATCTACCCGGACTACCACCACCTCGACAAGTGGAGTTCCGCATAGACCTTGTGCCGGGAGCAGCACCTATCGCACGAGCACCATATCGACTTGCACCTTCGGAGATGCAGGAACTGTCCAATCAACTGCAAGAGCTGTTGGACAAGGGTTTCATTAGACCAAGCTTCTCACCTTGGGGAGCTCCGGTCTTGTTTGTAAAGAAGAAAGATGGCACTTTTCGCATGTGCATTGACTAACGGGAGTTGAACAAAGTGACAATCAAGAACCGTTACCCCTTACCCCGCATTGACGATTTGTTCGATCAACTTCAAGGATCGAGTTACTACTCTAAGATCGATCTGCGATCTGGGTACCATCAATTGAGGATTCAGGAGGAAGATATACCCAAGACTGCTTTTCGCACTCGGTATGGCCATTATGAGTTCTTGGTTATGCCGTTTGGGCTGACAAACGCACCTGCAGTATTCATGGACCTCATGAATAGAGTGTGCAAACCATACCTTGACAAGTTTATCGTTGTTTTCATTGATGATATACTTATTTACTCCAAAACTCAGGAAGAACACAAAGAGCATCTGCAATTGGCTCTTGAACTGCTACGGAAAGAGAAGTTGTACGCTAAACTCTCAAAGTGCGACTTCTGGATTCGAGAAGTCCAATTTTTGGGACATGTTGTTAATGAACAAGGAATTCATGTGGATAAATCTAAGATAGAGGCAAAGAAGAACTGGGAAGCACCAAAGACCCCAACTGAGGTGCGACAATTCCTAGGATTGGCCGGCTATTACCGACGATTTATTGAAGGATTTTCGAAGATAGCCCAACCCCTTACAGCCTTAACCCATAAGGACAAGAAGTATCTCTGGACTGACAAACAAGAAGCTGCATTCCAACTTCTCAAGCAGAAGCTCTGTAGTGTACCTATCTTATCACTTCCTGATGGAACGGATGACTTCGTAGTATATTGCGATGCCTCAATACAAGGACTCGGCTGCGTGCTGATGCAGCGCGACAAGGTGATCGCATATGCTTCTAGACAACTGAAAGTCCACGAGAAGAACTACACCACCCACGACTTAGAACTTGGAGCCGTGGTATTCGCACTCAAGATCTGGAGACACTACCTGTACGGTACAAAGTGTACGATATACACTGATCACAAGAGTCTCCAACACATATTCGAACAGAAGGAACTGAACATGCGACAACGTCGCTGGCTCGAGCTCTTAAACGACTATGAGTGCGCTATCAAGTACCACCCGGGGAAGGCCAATGTAGTGGCCGATGCCCTAAGTCGGAAGAATACACCGAAACCCAAGAGGGTAAGAGCTTTACAACTCACCATCCTTCCCAACCTTCCTGAGCAGATACGCGTTGCTCAAGTGGAGGCACTTAAGGCAGAAAATCTAGCGGCTGAATCACTAAGGGGAATGGAGCAACAACTTACGGAAAAAGCCGATGGCTTACAATATTTCATGGAACGCGTTTGGGTTCCACGCTACGGAAACCTACGAGACCTTGTGATGGACGAGGCTCACAAATCACGGTATTCCATTCACCCTGGATCTGATAAGATGTATCACGATCTGAAGGTACTTTACTGGTGGCTGCACATGAAAGCCGACATTGCCACCTACGTGGGCAAATGCTTGACTTGTGCGAAAGTCAAGGTCGAGTACCAGAAACCATCTGGATTACTCACACAACCTGAGATCCCCATGTGGAAATGGGAACAAATATCCATGGATTTCATCACCAAATTACCCCGTACTCCTAGTGGATGTGACACTATCTGGGTAATTGTTGATCGACTGACTAAGTCAGCACATTTCCTCGCGATCAAGGAAAATGACAAGATGGAAAAACTAGCCAGAATCTATGTCAAGGAAGTGGTCTCGCGACATGGAGTGCCGATCTCCATTATTTCGGATCGAGACGCCAGATTCACTTCTAACTTCTGGAAATCACTACAAAAGTCGCTTGGCACGCGGTTGGATATGAGTACAGCGTATCACCCACAAACTGATGGCCAGAGCGAACGCACGATCCAAACCCTTGAAGATATGCTACGAGCGTGCGTAGTGGACTTCGGTAACAGCTGGGAAACTCACCTACCGTTAGTGGAGTTTTCTTACAACAACAGCTATCATACAAGCATAAAGGCAGCGCCTTTTGAGGCACTCTATGGCAGGAAATGCCGATCACCCATCTGTTGGGCAGAAGTGGGTGATAGTCAGCTCACTGGCCCGGAACTTGTACACGAAACAACGGAGAAAATCGTGCAAATAAGAAACCGCATGGCAGCAGCTCGAGATCGTCAAAAGAGCTATGCCGACAAACGCCGAAAGCCTTTGGAATTTCAGGTAGGAGATAAAGTCCTTCTGAAAGTCTCACCATGGAAAGGCGTCATTCGTTTCGGTAAACGAGGCAAACTGAACCCACGGTATATAGGACCCTTCGAGATCCTGAAGAGGATTGGTCCAGTGGCATACCAACTCAATTTACCAGCCGAACTCGACGGAGTTCACAACTTGTTTCACGTCTCAAACTTGAAAAAGTGTCTATCTGACGAAACACTTATTGTTCCACTGGATGAGATCCAGGTGGATGAACAACTACGGTTCGTGGAAGAACCGGTAGAGATCATGGACCGTGAGGTCAAACAACTCAAGCAGAGTAAGATCCCAATTGTCAAAGTCCGATGGAACTCGAACCGCGGACCTGAATTCATGTGGGAACGTGAAGATCAGATGATGCGTAAATATCCCCATCTCTTCAAGCAGACAACGTCGAACGTTGACAACAACGAATAAATTTCGGGACGAAATTCCTTTCAACAAGGGGATGATGTGACAACCGGAAAATTTTTGTCTTTCAAACACTGTTGCTTCTCAAATACTACCAACAACAACCAAATTTCGGGACGAAATTTCTTTCAACAAGGGGATGATGTGACACCCGGCAATTTCAGGTAAATTGCAACTCTTATATTCTTTACATTTCACATTCATACTTGTTGTATTTCATTTAATTATGTTTAATTAGATGAGTTGAACACACACAACTGCGAAACGATAGTTCGAGGAACTATCGAATCATACATTGCACATTGGTTTTGGAAACCAAGTGTGACAAACACAACACTAACACAAAACAATAGTTCGGAGAATTATTGAATTGTGCATCAGACGTTGATTAGGATTAATCAAGCGTGCAAACACTTCGTTAGATACGAACACAAACTATCGAAGATAATTCGAGGAAATTATCGAAACACACACACGAGTCTCACGAACGTTGGTGATCAATCAAACTTATGTGCTATTTGTATTACGTGCTTAAACGAGCATTAGATGCTTTAGATAAACGTTAGGAATCATGTATGAGCGAAATCGTTTCAACGAAATCGAAAAACAAGGATATGGACCCGTCGCGGTACGCGACAAGTCCCTCGGCGAAAGGCTTCGCGATACGCGAAGAAAACCGGGAGTCGAGACTCCCGAATTACATCGCGGTACGCGGCAAACAATTTTGATCGGCCTCCGCGGTACGCGAAGGCCATGCAGATCAGAATTTTCTTTTTAATCAACCCCAATTCATTTCAGTCGATTTCCTTTCTATTACACCGAACTTCATCACCATATTGCGACCAAAACCCACTGGAACTAAGCCTTAAACCCCTGGAAACTCTCTTGAGGCCATCTCTTTCCCCATTAGAGCTCTTGAAAGGCTTGGAGCTTGAGGAAGGAACCAAAGAAGCTTGGAACAAGCATAGAACCACTGAATCTTCATCACCAGAAGCTATATAACTCGAATCTTGTCACCTAAGGTAGTTTTATATGCTTATCTTTAGTTAGATTATACATGCAAAGGGTTAAAACCCACATGCAACTCCATGAGATTATTATGCACAAAATCGTTGGTGATTTGTTGAATAGATATTATAGATTACTGATTTTAGTGTTTATTGGTGTTGGAATTGAGTTTTGATTAAGTTAGGTTTGATTTGATGATGATTTGGTGCACTTGCCATAAAAGGAAACTTTTATGTTGCAAGTCTTGGATTTGTGATGATCTAGACATGTTAGACATGTCTAGATGTTGCTAAATGTATAGTTGAGTGTTTAGAAACACATTGGGATATTTGATTTTGTCAAAATCATGGTTTTGTAGAAACTTGCTAAAAATGGAAACTTTTGTAAATCTAAAAAGGGCTTTTGATGTTTTAAAGAGTTTTGATGAACTTAGATTATTGAAATATGTTTAGAAATGCTTCCTAAGCATATTGGAAACCTTGATTTGTGAAAACGAGTTTTTAAACGGATACTTTCCAAATAAGGAAACTTTATTTGGGCAAAACGGCATAAATGGTGATTTATGCACAAACGACATGTTTTAAGAGTTTAAACGTATTTTATAAACATATTGGAAGTTATGAAATGGGATTTCATAACCACACCTTCCTAAATTGGAAACTTTCTAAAAATAAACAACTTATGTGATTAGAGTCATAGGATGCATATTAGTGTCTTATGTGCGTCAAGGCACATAAACACAACAATCGTGTCACCAACGATTCGTCGAGTCTCACAAGTCAACACACACATACTCGGTTGAGCACACCGACACTTGGAGTTGAATGGATTACAACACACCACAAAACACATACTTACACCTATACGATCATAGGTGCTTACTAGCAGGACAGCTAGCTTTCGCAGACGCGAACACCCTGTAAACCGGAACTGCTCTATCAGGTGAGTTCACGGCCCCTTTTTACCTTTTCTACCTTTGGGGGAGAAAACATTGCATGATAAACTGTTTTTGGAAAACAACTCATTTCATTTATGTATGGACATGCTTTATCATTATATGTATATGTGTGGGCCCCTATCACAACTAAAAGTCCTCGCGATACTCCTCGGACCGTTAATAGCATAACGCCTAGCATGGTAATCTTGAATAGTACTATTTGGGCCTGACAAGCCCCACTACACCCGACTGGAGGTCGGAACAGTGCAAAATTGACCAACACTGTGCCATAGTCTTGTGATGGACATGGCGGGAGGCACCCACTGTCAGCTTCGGTACCATCCACAATATAATATAACTGTATTGACTAGCTATCAATCGATACTGCATTGTAATGATACATTGATAACAACTCTTACTTTAAACATTGGATGTTTAATGCTTATGATAAACCTGTGCTCTCACCAACCTTTGTGTTGACCTTTTACTCGCATGTTTTCTCAGGTAATTAAGGCACGCGCACAAGGACTAGGATGCTAGGATGGGGTCCATGCATCTACTGTAGTGTCTTAGGCCACTTGATAATATTTAACATTTGGTTGTGTTAATTATGTATTGTCAAACTACTTTAATCGCTTCCGCACTATTGTTAATTGTCATTTTGAAAACTGTTTTAATTCAACGCTTCCGCAAGATATGAATGTTAAACCATTTTTCCAACTTATACTTTACTTCCGCAACTCTGATATTAATAAACTGTTTTATCCAAATTATTGGATGTACGTGCATAACCAGACATATAGGTCTCGCAAGTTGTGTGACCGGAGACTGCGATCCTGACAGTCTGCCGCCGCTCGCGCCCCGGAAGGGACGGGATTTCTCGGGGTGCGACAGATGGCGTCTGGGCGGGTTGTAGGCTCGACCCTTTCGTATGCCCTATATATAAGCATACCGATTTGGATATTACATGTGATGTTAATGAGGATAAGGTTTTATCGAAAGAGGTTTGCTAAAACTATTTTCCAACAATTAAACTATATGAACTCACCAACCTTTGTGTTGACTTTGTTTTCTTACATGCTAGGATTACATGCTTTCGTATGTCAAGAACTATGCGATGGCCGCACCTCTAAGACAAGCCCCTGCAGTATCTGTTAATGCCGCACCTAAAAACTATGTTAGAGTGCATCCTCAGTGTACTCATTGCAAGTATCACCATCCTGCTACAGCGCAGTGTAGGAAGTGCATGAATTGTGGTCGATTTGGCCACTGGGTTACACAGTGCCGCACTCCTGCAACACAAGCTACCAACAGTGCTGCTAGAGCATTACCTCCACCACCACCCCTAGGAAACAACAACAACAACAGGGGATGCTATAACTATGGAGAAGTGGGTCACTTCTCCAGAGACTGCCCAAAGAGAGTGCAACAAGGAAACAGGCACCTCGTGGACGGTTTTTGTTAACGAAGCCAATGCAACGCGCCAAGACCCTAATGTGGTCACTGGTACATTTCTTTTACATGACTGTTATGCATCTATTCTGTTTGACACTGGTGCAAACCAGAGTTTTATTTCATCTGATTTTCCACGTCAACTTAATCTTATTGAGGAAACTTTAGACTCCTCTTACATTATCGAAGTAGCAAATGGGAAACAAATCACAGTTAGCACTATACTTAGGAACTGCCCACTTACACTCACTGATCACACATTTACCATCGACCTGCTACCGATGGAGTTGGGCACTTTCGACATCATCGTTGGGATGGATTGGCTATTTCTCAATAGAGTGGAAGTCATCTGTTCCGAAAAGCTACTTAGGATTCCAGTGGTGAATGATCGTGTATTGGAAGTTCGTGGGCATCAAGCAAAGCGTAGTGTCAAAATTATATCTTGCATAAAAGCGCGTAAGTGTCTACAGAAGAAATGTGTAGCTTTCTTGGCTCATGTTGTGGAAAAGGAGAAAGACAAGAAAACGATACAAGACGTGCCGGTAGTAAAGGAATACCCTGAAGTGTTTCCTGAAGACCTACCCGGTTTGCCACGTATGCGACTGGTGGAGTTTCGTATTGATTTGATTCCTGGAGAACACCTGCAGCTAAATCTCCTTATAGGTTAGCACCTTAGGAGATGCAGGAATTGTCGAACCAACTACAAAAGCTACTCGACAAAGGTTTCATCCGACCGAGCTACTAACCTTGGGGAGCTCCGGTTTTGTTTGTAAAGAAGAAAGATGGATCCTTTCATATGTGCATAGACTACAGAGAGCTAAACAAACTAACCATCAAGAATCGGTATCCATTACCGAGGATTGATGATTTGTTTGACCAACTGCAAGAAGCACAATACTTTTCAAAGATTGACTTGCGGTCTCGATACCATCAGCTCAGAGTTCAAGATGAAGACATACCAAAGACAGCGTTTCGTACCAGATACGGGCATTACGAGTTTATGGTGATGCCTTTTGGATTGACGAATGCACCCGCAGTTTTCATGGATCTCATGAAACGAGTGTGTAAGTCATACTTAAATCAATTTGTCATTGTTTTCATTGATGACATATTGATCTATTCCAAAAGCAAAGAAGAGCATGAACAACATCTTAGAATGATCTTGGAACTATTGAAGGGAGAGAAACTCTATGCCAAATTCTCTAAGTGTTAATTTTGGTTAAAGAGGTTCAATTCCTGGGTCATGTAGTTAACAGTGAAGGAATACATGTTGAACCTGCCAAGATCGAGGCAATAAAGAACTGGGATACTCCGAAGACACCGACGGAGATTCGTTCCTTTTTAGGCTTGGCAGGCTATTATAGAAGGTTTATCTCAAACTTTTATAAGATAGCCTTGCCACTCACCAAGTTAACATAGAAAAGCGAGCCGTTTGTTTCGGAACAGAAGCAAGAAGATGCCTTTCAGACTTTGAAGCAAAAGATATGTGATGCTCCAATCTTATCTCTCCCAGACGGTTGTGATGACTTTGTTGTGTACTGTGATGCACCCATCAGGGACTTGGCTGTGTACTGATGCAGTGAGAAAAAGTTATCGCGTATGCCTCGAGTCAACTGAAAGTTCATGAGAAGAACTACACTACTCATGATCTAGAACTGGGAGCAGTGATATTCGCATTAAAGATTTGGAGACATTATTTATATGGCACCAAGTGTAGCATATTTACTGATCACAAGAGTCTGCAGCACATATTTGAACAGAAGGAGCTTAACATGAGACAGAGATGTTGGGTTGAGCTCCTCAACGATTATGATTGTGTTATCAAGTACCATCCGGGAAAGGCAAACGTTGTAGCTGATGCCTTGAATCGGAAGGAACAGGTCAAACCCTTGCGCTTCAGAGCAATGGGAATGACCGTGCAGACAAGCTTACACGACAAAATTATGCAAGCACAACAAGAGGCGGTGGAACGAGGAAACTTAAAGAAAGAAATAGATTGTGGGGCAGAAAAACAATTTGAAATAAAGCCTGATGGATTTATCTACTACAAGGAACGAGTATGGATTCCTGTAGTGGATGAATTGAGGAAACTTATTTTTGATGAAGCACACAAGACCAAGTACTCTGTGCATCCCGGTGCGGATAAAATGTACCAAGATTTACGGACATTTTATTGGTGGCTGGGTATGAAGAAAGACATAGCCGAGTATGTTGGTCAATGCCTTACGTGTGCCAAGGTGAAGGCAGAACACCAGAAACCGTTAGGTTTACTGGAGCAGCCTGAAATTCCACTTTGGAAGTGGGAACAGATAGCTATGGATTTTCTTACCAAGCTACCCCGCACTTCCAGTGGACATGACACTATTTGGGTTATCATCGATCTACTAACAAAATCTGCTCATTTCTTGCCAATGCGTGAGACTTATACGATGGATAAACCTGCAAGACTTTACATCAACGAAATAGTGGTACGCCATGGTGTGCCATTGTCTATTATCATAGATCGTGATAGCAGATTTACGTCGAGGTTCTGGCAATCCTTGCAGAAATCTCTGGGGACACACTTAAACCTGAGTACATCTTACCACCCACAAACGGATGGTCAGAGCGAACGTACTATACAGACCCTGGAGGACATGTTGAGAACCTGTGTTCTAGACTTCGGTGGGAATTGGGATTCTCATTTGCCCTTGATCGAATTCTCCTACAACAACAGTTATCATAGTTGCATCGGATGTGCATCATTCGAGGCTCTCAATGGTCGAAAATGTCGATCGCCGATCTGTTGGTCTGAAGTGGGAGATAATCGAATAACAGGGCCAGAACTCATTCAATAAACTACAGACAAAATTGCTCAGATACAACAAAGACTAGAAGCAACCCGAAGCAAACAAAAGAGTTATGCTGACAAACGGCGCAAGCCGTTGGAATTCCAAGTGGGAGACCGCGCCATGTTAAAGGTATCCCCATGGAAAGGCGTAGTCTGTTTTGAAAAGAAAGGCAAACTAGCACCACGGTACGTGGGACCGTTCGAGATCATCGAACATATTGGTCCTGTGGCGTATAGACTAAGGTTACCTGATGAACTTAGTGGTGTACATGACATGTTCCACGTCTCAAACTTAAAGAAGTGCCTCGCTGACGAATCACTCGTTATACCAGTTGAAGAAATTCAATTGGACGAACACTTACACTTTGTCGAAGAACCTTTGGAGATTATGGATCGCAAGGTTAAACAACTGAGGCGAAGCCGTATCCCGATTGTCAAGGTTCGTTGGAACTCAAAGCATGGACCTGAGTTTACTTGGGAACGCGAAGATCACATGAAGCAGAAGTATCCCCAACTGTTTACAGAGGAAGTCGTATCGGATAACGATTCTTAAATTTTGGGACGAAATTTCTCTAACAAGGGGAGGCTGTAACATCAGTGCTGGAAGCGTTACCGGAACAGTGATCTCGACATTAAATCAGGTACAAACTACGTAAACTATGTATATGCTATTGACACTTGATGCTTGACACAAAACTATTATGCTATCGTTTCTGATATCTGATTAAATCTCACGGTTTAACAGTCAGAAACACAATAGACAACACAGAACTAACACACAGATGCTTGATTTGATGCTATTATGTATAAACGAATGTGAGGTTAAACAGAACAAAACAATAACAGATATTGTTGCAGAATGCTAAACTGACGAATTATTCGTACAGGTGATGATCTGTACGAGTAAATCTGAAAGTTTAACGTTCTGAAACGATGACAGCAAAGTAGAAAACAAAAATCAAAAAGTGAAACCAACGTTGTGTTCGTTTGGGTGACGATTCGAACGAATACGCACGAAGGCGACACGTTCTGACGAAACGATAACGAAAAAAAAACGACTCGAACGATAATAATAATAGAAGATTTAATATTTAACATTTATTAGGAATCACAACCTTTCAAAATAATTAAAATAAATCCATTTTTACTTAAGTTACGTAAAATACGCATAATGATCCGGAAACGCAACGGATATGAAAAACGAACAACCGAAACGAAATCGAATACCCCCGGAGTATATAAGACATGAATGAGGCATTTTTCCTCATTTATGTCATTCCCCCCTCTCTCTAGCTCCCAAACCGTCATCCTCTCTCTCTCTCTAAAAGTTCAAGGTTTCAAATCATCATAACTCCTTCAATCCTTGACGAAATCTCATGTTCTTGGTGTCTAGACGAAGCTCTCATCATCCTCTAGCTAGAAGTACAACCGATCTGAACATTTGTCCAGCCGATTTCGAGGTAATGAAGCTTGAAACGCACGAAAACTAGGGTTTTTGGCACTTGTTCACACCTAACCCTCAACCGGTTAAGAAAGCCACCTAATAAGATGTTTCTACCAGTCCTAAGCCTAAACCGAACTGTTAGGCGAGTAGGGAAGCCATGGTTGAGCCTAAATGCAGCAGGAAATTGAAGATGATGATGAAGAAGATGGTGGTTCGTGGCTTCGAGATCGGCCGAACCGTTCTGGACATGAGCTATAAGGTGGCCGAACCTGTGGTAGACCGAACCTTCCTGCTACCACGAGTCTGTGTGATCCACGAACCAAACCCACCGAACCTTCTCATCATTAACGAACCGGATGTGTCACGAACCTGAGGAGCCAAGGGATCGGTTGCAGTGAACCTACAACTTCAGCTGAACCTACCTCTACCACCGAACCTTGCTGTGAACCCTAGGCCTCAGCCGAACCTAGATATGACCACAGAACTAGCATGGCAACCTACCTCGTCAGCCGAACCTAGATGATCAACGAACCTACCTTAAACTATATGCTCGATGCTTATGCTATAAACTCTATGCTTAAACTATATGCTCGATGCTTATGCTATAAACTCTATACTTAAACTATATGCTCGATGCTTATGCTATAAACTCTATGCTTAAAATATATGCTCGATGCCTATGCTATAAACTCTATGCTTAAACTATATGCACAATGCTAATGCTACAGACTATATGCTCAAACTATATGCTAATACTAGAAGCTAAATCCTCAAAGCTATGATCGTATACTAAATGCTAAGCTTGTATCTATTCATGGGCTACGTAATTGCTAAACTATGCTAGAGCAAAGCTTGTACCCATGCATGAAATACGTGAAAGCTAAACTATGCGAATGCTAAGCTTTTATCTATATATGAGATACGTAAATGCCAAACTATGCTAGAGCAAGGCTTGTGTCTGCATATATGAGATATGTAAATGCTAAACTATGTGTGTGCACAGCTTGTGTCTATATATGAGATATGTTAATGCCAAACTATGCTAGAGCAAGGCTTGTATCTATATATGAGATACGTAAATGCTAAACTATTCTGATGCTAAGCTGAAACCAATTCATGAGATACGTAATGGGTAAACTATGCTAGAGGAAATCTTGTATCTTTTAGTAGGCTACGTAAATGCTAAACTATGCTAGAACAAAACTTGTACCCACGCATGAGATTAGTGAAAGCTAAACTATGATTTGTGAAACTATTAGCTTCGTACAATATACTTAAAGGATAACTCTATGGATACTATAAACTTTTAAACTTTAAATAGTATGCAAAAGCTATGATGAAGACGGGATTGGGTTGTAGGTAAAACGCTTAACTATCATTAACAACAGTGTCATATGTGGATTAGTATGTGGTGGTATGGCGTCTGGGCTGGTTGTAGGCTCGACCCTTTCGTATGCCCTATATATAAGCATACCGATTTGGATATTACATGTGATGTTAATGAGGTTAAGGTTTTATCGAAAGAGGTTTGCTAAAACTATTTTTCAACAATTAAACTATATGAACTCACCAACCTTTGTGTTGACTTTGTTTTCTTACATGGTTTCTCAGGTGACGTACATGAATAGGCTAAGGCTTCAGGATTGCATGCTAGGATACCCAGATAGAGGACCTAGTAAACTTTTGGAAAGCACATCTTTTGTTTTTAATACGAATCAATTTTGACATCTTGTACAGTTACAAGATAGTAAACATTTGATTCTTTTGATAAGTTTACTTAGTTAAATTATCAAACATTGATATTTTAATTTAACTTTGTAATCCTAGTTTAATGCTTTATTGTGCTTTAGTTCTTCTCAATGTTGATGCTATGTAAACAATCTGATCATCACGATTATCACTCACGATATTGCACCCCGGTAACCTTCTGCCCGGCGGGGAAGTCGATCTGTCCCGCCTGCTCGGGGTGTGACAATGCTGATGATGGTTTTGTTGTTCCCTTCATTGAAGAAGAGTAACACTCCTTGGTCTCTTATTGGTCGTTGTTTATATTCACCACTCCCCATGGTGTAGGTAGTTTGACGCATTGGTGATATGTCGATGGGATAGCTTCATATCATGTATCCATGGTCTACCTTATATAATATTGTAACAAGACAAAAGCGTTACATAGAATTTACCCCCTCGATATATACCAAAAGTTTGATTTCTCCAACAGTGGCTTTAGCTTCCCCACTAAATCCAACTAGCACCAAAGATTTTGTTGTTATCTCGGTTTTACGAATATTTGTGACACCCCGCATTTTCCAGGTCAGCTTTTATTTTATTAAATGTTTATTTAACTGATTATTTGTGCACGTGGCACTTGAATTAGTTTAACTTAGTGTGACACGTGGCGAGACAGTACGAACACTGACACACAAACATGATAATTCGAGGAATTATTGAGAAACCGCACACACGTGTCAAAACACACGAACGTTGGTAAACGTTTAACACATCGTGTAACAAAACACTCGAAACCGCACGAAACATCGAACACTGAACTTGGAAGTTCAAACGAGGCCAAACGATAGTTCGTAAATGTGAAAACGATGACGAACGGATCAAACCCATGAAACTAGGCTTATTCGGCTCTACAGGGGCCCATCGCGGTACGTGATGACCCATAAGAGGCCCTATCGCGATACGCGATGAGATTCGGGAGAATTTTAATCCCGAAATCCATCGCGGTACGCGGAAGGAATCTTGGAGCCTCTCTGCGGTACGCGACGGGTGTCAGACAGCAAAATCTTTATAAAACCAAGATGTAATCATATCCAGCCACCCTATGATTCATTTCTCGAGTCCAGACCACTCATCACTCATCTTTAACCTCTGAAAACCTCCATTGGAGCCTGGAGATGCCATAGAAGGACCATTTGGAAGCTTGAGACTTGAAGGTGGAAGCTTGAAGATTCACAAAGAAGCTCGAACAGCGTCATCATCTCCTTCTTTCTGTCGAACCCAGCAATTCCAGGAGGTCTAGAGGCTGTTCTCATCATCATCTCAGGGATATCAAGGCTCTAGAAGGTAGTTCTACACCCCTCGTGCCTTAAAACCACCATACTTACCACATGCAAGGGTTAAAACCCACATGCAAGCTCATAGATTGCACATGCACTAACTTTGAATCTGGGTTTGTTGATTCTGAAGTGTTTTATGATGATCTAGAATGCTTAGAATACATTTCGTGATGATCCATGATGATGTGCTTGTGTAAATATCATGATTTGGTCATTATCAAGTGAAAAACCCACATGCATGTATGATCCACGGCATGTGGTATGATTTTAAATATTGGGATGTGTTTCTTAATGATATATGAAGGATATTGCATGATTAGATGTTGTTGAGATGGTTAAGAACATGATTTTTGACAAACTTTCCTTTAATAGAAACTTTTTGGTTACAAAATAGTGTAATAGATGAGATTGATAACATGCATGCATATAGACTTGTTATTTGAAGGATAATATGATGATATTGATGCTCAGGAATGTGATTTTGATGTGGTTATGGTCATTTTTGACATAGTTACTATATTTAGTAACTTTTCGGGTCAAAATGATGATAGGTGATGATTTGGGCTATGTTAGCATGTCTAGATGATGTTTCATGTCATAATATGATGTTATGTGTTGTAAAAATTATTTAGAGAGTGTTTAATTTGATCATTTGGGCAAAAATTCATAGTTACTATTTATAGTAACTTTATTTTTAGAAATCTTAACTTATGAATATTTTGTAAGATTTGAGCATGCTTAATGGTTTATTATGTTTTAATATGATGAATAAATGCTAAGTTAGATGGTTTCCGATATCACGTATGTTATAAATGGAAACTTTCCATTTTAGGAAACTTTTAAGTGCAATCATGATATAAATGACTTCTGTGATATCGTATGATAATGTTCTATGTGTTAACATGATCACGTACGATTAACGAGCATGCTAGAACTCTAAAATTGTTATGCTTTGTGAAACTTTCCATAAGTGGAAACTTACTATAAATAGTAAGTTGTCCATAGACGCGAATTACACGTTTTGCACACGACACCAATGGGTCGTTGACTTGACACGGTCAACTTTGGTCAAACACGGTCAAGGTGACCAACACGAGCTAACATAGTCATTGTGGACCGACACGGACAAACGTGAACAACCGAGGGTTGTTGAGCACAAACACGAGCACTAACACGAACACAAGCACAGTCACTTACACGAACTCACGTATGGGATACGATATAGGTAGCCGGTGACCGACGCGCTTTCTACACAAGGATCTTACGCTTATTTTCATTCACTTCATTAAGGTGAGTTTACGGCCCCTCTTTACTCTTTTCAAACGTTTTAAATAGGGGGAGAATACTAGTTGCATCGAGTCAAACAACTATTACTGTTACAAACATTTTATGTCTATGATGGTTTCTTAGACAAACATTAAGTGTTGAACTCGTAACAAGTCCTCACAAAGTCTTACCGTTAATGTACGAACAACGTGGTAGGTTTGAATGGATCCGTTTGGGTGTGACTAACCCCACGGGGCACAATATTGACTAGATGTCATAACCCGTGAAACTCTGACCTAACTTGCTGTGTATACGAGACACAACGGAGGCAAGAGCAATGAAGTCTAGTTCAGTAGTGACACACTGACACTTGGAGCCTAGGGCTCATTACTAACATTTGATAAACAGCATGACACACGTTTTCTTATTATATGTATATATAAAAACCTGTGAACTCACCAACCATTGTGTTGACACTTTTTAAACTTGTATTCTCAGGTAACTGACAGGATCGGAGAATCCAGGAATGCACTTAGGGGATTTGAGCATAGGATCCCGCATGCATTTAACATCCCATCATTTGAAACAATTTAAACTTTTGTTCTATTTTAAACAATGTTGTATTAAACTCATTACTTTTCCGCTGCGTGTTATGTCAAATATATTTTTCCGCTGCTATGATTTACTATTCCGCTGCAATCTACTTTGTTAAGTGTATGTCAAACATTGTTTTTGAAACGCATATAGAGTTGTTCTATATGACCATGAGCTGTGATTCTGGCCACGTCACTCCCACGTGGACTGACACCACGAGTGGGAATTTGAGGGTGTGACAGACTGGTATCAGAGCCTTGGTTATAGAGAACTAGGTTTGCATGTAGTAAACTTTGACTATAGCCATTGCTCAACTTTAGACACTACACTTAGAACTTGCTAACTGTTATTTACTAACTTCAGACTTACAGGATGGCCGATAACAATGACGATGCTAGGAGGAACCCGGGAAAGCGCCCGGTGAGCGACGAGCTGACATAGGAGAGTCGTCGAAGGGTCGATGACATTGTGGCACAGGTGGATGAGGAGATGGACCGTCGAGCCCGACGGGCCATGCACGACCGGTTCTGGGGATGGTACCCCATGACCATTCGTGAGTGGATTGAGGGGGAGAGGGTACCTCCACCCCGATATCCCAGGGATACATCCACCAGCCATCGACTACCATCACTTGGAGTGCCGTTGGAGCGAGCCTTCGCAGCCCACAAGGCCTATACCAGGCGTGAGGCTAGGAGGAACCATGATCTGTCGGACGAGGTCCGAGTTCTTCATGAGAAGAACTAACGCCTTCAGAGGCGGAATGGTATCCTGCACGAGCAGGTGGAGACACTACGCCTTCAGGTGGCACAGCTGATGGGTCTGCACGGACAGATGGTGGAGATCATGAGGAGAATCACGCGATGATTCAGGCCAGCGACGCCATGCTAAACGCATGGGCGGAGCAGTTTATTGTCGAGCCACCTCCGGAGGATGGACCGCAGTTCGAGGTCAAGGACCTCGAGGAAAGAGACTTCGATGAGGATCCCGAAGAAGATCCAGAGGAGGATGAGGACGATGAGGGAGCCGAGAGTGACATCTCGCACGTTACCATAGACTCCGATTAGATAAGTTATTCTATTTTGTATTTCTTTTGTATTAGCTAGACGAGCGGGATGTGCTCGTATGAACTCGTAGTACAATCATTTGAAAACTTTCAAAATCTTATATTAATAAGAATGATGTTTTGTTTTATTTATCACATATTCTGACTATGGTTGTTTGCTAACATGACACCTAACATGACATTTGACATGACATCTGGCTAACACGCTAACTGACTAACATTCCATCCCTTCCATATAGAAATCATTTATGGCTGGAAGAGGAACGTATGCGCGACACCCCAAGCGAACAATGGATGCGGCTGTCATCAAAATGATGGTTGACCACCGTGTCAACAAGGCGCTTGCTGAGTACGAAGCAAGCCGCCAGCACAGTGAAACTAGTGGGACAAACAATGGTACTAACACTCGTCTAACATGACTAACATAGTGTAGCTAACAGGAAACTAACATGCGACATTGGTTTCTGACAAACAAGATCGCACGGCAGCAATAACAAGGGATGCTCGTTCAAATCCTTCCTGAACTGCCACCCACATAACTTTAAGGGAACAGAAGGAGCTATGGGAATGCTCCACTGGGTCGAGAAAATCGAATCCGTATTCGCAATGTGAGAATGCACTGAGGAAAACCGGGTGAAGTTTGCAACCGGTTCACTAGAGGGACCAGCCCTCACCTGGTGGAACACCCATGTCCAAACCTCGGGGTTGGACGGTGCCAACTCAATGAGCTGGACTGATTTCACCCGATTGCTGCAAGAGGAGTACTGTCCTCGTGATGAGATCAGAAAGTTAGAGGCGGAGTTCTGGGTGCTGAAGATGGTGGGCTCTGAAATCGAGCAATATTTTACTAGATTTCATGAACTGTGCAAGCTATGCTCGGCTATGGTGACGCCGCAATATAAGAAAATCAAGCAGTTCATCAGTGGACTGCCCGAACAAATTCAAAGTATGGTGAGAGCATCTGACTTCACTACCATCCAACCGTTGATCAGACTGGCTTACAAACTAACCGATTAAGCGGTAGCTCAGGGCAAGCTACCCAAGCAAGGAGAACATTTGAAGCCTCAAGAGAGCCACAAATGAAAGTGGGAGCCCAGTCACCACCAGTCTCACCGAACTCATCAACAACAACAAAGGTCTGCACCAGCAAGAGCTTTCACTGCCACCCAACCCGATCAGAAGGGGAAGGGTGTATGTCAACGGAAATATCCTTGTGCAACCGATGTTCATACCACCACTCCGGGCAATGTGAGCGGTACCGTTGCCTGCAGTGCGGAATACATGGCCACATGGCCAAAGACTGCAGATCCAAGTTTCCTAGCAACAACAGCAACAACCCCAACCACAACAAGAACACCCTCAGAGGGTATTATGAATGTGGAAAGCCGGGTCATATGAGGAGGGACTGCCCTCAGTTGAAGAAAGCCAGAGGAGGAGCGGCGAAAGGCCGAGCATTTGTGATTGGCTCGGGAGAAGCCAAGGATGATCCAAAAATCGTGACCGGTATGTTTCTTTTAAATAATGTCTATGCTAGTATATTATTTGATACCGGTGCCGATAGGAGCTTTATATCTAGTAAGTTTAGCGAATTACTAGATATTACCCCAACACCATTAGACTATAAGTACACCGTAGAGTTAGCCGTCGGCAAATTGATTGAAACACAACACGTCTTTCGAGGATGCGTCATGGTTTTGCCGGATCACGAGCTCGAAATCGACTTGATGTCGATGACTCTCGGGAGTTTTGATGTGGTCGTTGGAATGGACTGGTTATCCGCAAACCAAGCTGAGATCATATGCAATGAGAAGATCGTACGAGTGACATTGCAGAGCGGGGAAAAGATCTCGATCCAAGGAGAACGACAGGGAATACCTCTTAACATCATGTCTTGCATGAAGGCGAACAAGTACATACAGAAGGGATACATTGCTATATTGGCCCTTATCACGGAGCAACCGAAGAAGGAAGGGAAAATTGAGGACATTGCTGTAGTCCGAGATTTCCCTGAAGTGTTTCTCGATGATCTACCTGGACTACCTCCGAAACGACAAGTCGAGTTCCAGATAGACCTCACTCCTGGAGCAGCACCGATTGCATAAGCTCCGTACCGACTAGCACCGACAAAGATGCAGGAACTGTCTAACCAGTTGCAGGAACTGTTTGACAAGGGATTTATCAGACCGAGCTTCTCACCTTGGGGAGCACCGGTCTTATTCGTGAAGAAGAAAGACGGATCATTCCGTATGTGTATCGACTACAGGGAGCTGAACAAGGTGATGATCAAGAATCGATACCCTTTACCGCGAATAGACGATCTGTTTGACCAATTGCAAGGGTCAAGCTATTATTCGAAGATCGATTTACGATCGGGTTACCATCAACAAAGGATACAGGAAGATGATATTCCTAGGACTGCCTTTAGAACCCGATACGGACACTATGAATTTCTGGTTATGCCCTTTGGACTGACCAACACGCCAGCTGTATTCATGGACCTCATGAATAGAGTGTGCAAGCCTTATCTTGACAAATTCGTAATAGTGTTCATTGACGATATCCTGATTTATTCGAAGAATTAGGAAGAACATGCTGAACATCTAAGGCTAGTCTTGGAATTGCTGAAGAACGAACATCTATACGCGAAGTTTTCCAAATGCGAGTTTTGGATTCGTGAAGTCCAATTCCTTGGACATGTGGTTAATGAGAAGCGAATACACGTAGACCCAGCCAAGATTGAAGCCATCAAGAACTAGGAAGCACCAAAGACTCCAACCGAGGTGCGACAATTCCTAGGACTGGCCGGGTACTACAGAAGATTTATCGAGGGATTTTCGAAGATCGCACAATCGTTGACTTCCCTGACACACAAAGATAAGAGGTTCGATTGGGGAGGCAAATAGGAAGCTGCTTTCAATCTGCTGAAACAGAAGCTATCCACTGCACCAATTCTATCCTTGCCGGAAGGATGCGATGATTTCGTGGTGTACTGTGACGCCTCGAAACAAGGACTCGGTTGCGTGCTGATGCAATGAAAGAAGGTTATAGCATACGCTTCACGACAATTGAAGGTGCATGCGAAAAACCACACAACTCATGACCTTGAGTTGGGAGCCGTAGTGTTTGCCTTAAAGATCTGGGACACTACCTATACGGCACGAAATGCACTATCTTTACCGATCATAAGAGTCTGCAACACATCTTTGATCAGAAAGAGTTGAACATGAGGCAACGAAGATGGGTTGAACTCATAGGCGATTACGATTGCGCTATCAAGTATCATCCTAGCAAAGCAAACGTAGTGGCCGACGCATTGAGCCGGAAAGAGACAACCAAATGCGTGCGTGCCCTACAACTTACAATCCATTCGGAGTTGCCACAACATATTCGGAACGCTCAACAGGAAGCTCTGAAGGTCGAGAACCTCACTCAGGAGTCCTTGCGAGGAATGGACGAGTACATGGAGGCGAAGCCTGACTGAGCATACTATGTTAAGGATCAAATCTGGATTCCACACCACGGAGGACTAAGGAATGTGGTGATGGATGAAGCATACAAGATCCGGTACTCTGTGCATCCAGGTTCTGACAAAATGTACCACGATTTGAAGACGACCTACTGGTGGCCGAACATGAAAGCTAAAATAGCAACTTACGTAGGTAAATGTCTAACATGCTCAAAAGTTAAAGTTGAGTACCAGAAGCCATCAGGTCTACTCCAACAGCCTGAAATACCAATGTGGAAATGGGAGCAAATTTCCATGGACTTCATAACTAAACTGCCTAAGACGGAAACTGGTTGCGATACCATCTGGGTTATCGTAGACTGACTGACGAAGTCTGCGCACTTTCTGCCCATCAAGGAGACTGACAAACTAGACAAACTCACATGGATCTATCTAAAGGAAGTGGTTACTCGATATGGAGTGCCAATCTCTATAATCTCTGACCACAACAGTCGATTCATGTCGCACTTCTGGAAATCCTTACATAAGGCTTTGGGTACGAGATTGGATATGAGTACTGCTTACCATCCACAGACTGATGGGCAGAGTGAACGAACCATACAGACACTGGAAGACATGCTCCGAGCATGTGTTAGTGACTTTGGCAGTAGCTAGGAGACTCACCTACCGTTAGTTGAGTTCTCATACAACAACAGCTACCACACAAGCATACAAGCCGCACCATTCGAGGCACTTTACGGACGTAAGTGCCGATCACCCATCTGCTAGGCGGAAGTTGGAGACAGCCAACTGACTGGCCCAGAGCTTGTGCATGAAACGACTGAGAAGATTGTACAAATACGCAAACGAATGGCAGCAGCTCGAGACAGACAGAAAAGCTATGCTGATAAACGACGGAAACCGTTGGAGTTCCAAGTGGGGGACAGAGTGTTACTCAAGGTCTCGCCCTGGAAGGGAGTCATACGTTTTGGCAAACGAGGTAAGCTAAATACTCGCTATATTTGGACTTTCGAGATCCCAAAACGAATAAGCCCTGTGGCCTACGAGCTGAACCTGCCAGACGAACTGAGCAGTGTGCACAATGTATTTCATATCTCAAATCTCAAGAAGTGCCTATCCGATGAGGCACTTGTTATACCTCTTGAGGAGATACAGATCGACGAACAATTAAACTTCGTTGAGGAACCGGTGGAAATTATGGACCGGGAAACCAAGAAGCTTAAGCTCAGTAAGATACCGATTGTGAAAGTGCGATGGAATTCGCGAAGAGGACCGAAATTCACATGGGAATGTGAAGACCAGATAAAATAGAAATACCCACATCTGTTCGCTGAACAGACAGGCACTTGCAACACAAGCTGAATTTAGGGACGAAATTCTATTTAACAAGGGGATGATGCGACACCCCGCATTTTCCAGGTCAGCTTTTATTTCATTAAATGTTTATTAAACTGATTATTTGTGCACGTGGCACTAGAATTAGTTTAACTTAGTGTGATACGTGGCACGACAGTACAAACACTGACACACAAACACGATAATTCGAGGAATTATCGAGAAACCGCAAAAACGTGTCAAAACACACGAACGTTGGTGAACGCTTAACACATCGTGTAAAAGAACACTCAAAACCTCACGAAACACTCGAACACTAAACATGGAAGTTCAAACGAGGCCAAACGATAGTTCGTAAACGTGAAAACGACGACGAACGGATCAAACCCATGAAGCTAGGCTTATTGGGCTCTTCAGGGGCCCATCGCGGTACGCAATGACCCATAAGAGGCCCTATCGCGATACGCGACGAGATTCGGGAGAATTTGAATCCCGAAATCCATCACGGTACGCGGAAGGAATGTTGGAGCCTCTCCGCGGTACGCGACAGTTGTCAGACGGCAAAATCTTTATAAAACCAAGATGTAATCATATCCAGCCACCCTATGATTCATTTCTCAAGTCCAAACCACTCATCACTCATCTTCTACCTCTGAAAACCTCCATTGGAGCCTGGAGAAGCCATAGAAGGACCATTTGGAAGCTTGAGACTTGAAGGTGGAAGCTTGAAGATTCACAAAGAAGCTCGAACAACGTCTTCATCTCCTTCTTTCAGTCGAACCCAGCAATTCCAGGAGGTTTAGAGGCTGTTCTCATCATCATCTCAGGGATATGAAGGCTCTAGAAGGTAGTTGTACACCCCTCGTGGCTAAAAACCACCATACTTCACACATGCAAGGGTTAAAACCCACATGCAAGCTCATAGATTGCACATGCACGAACTTTGAATCTAGGTTTGTTGATTTTAAGGTGTTTTATGATGATCTAGAATGCTTAGAATACATTTCGTGATGATCCATGATGTAGGATCAGATGTTCTCAATTGATAAATCAGTAGAGTATAGCAGCGGAATTCAACACAGAATTAGCAAAAGTAAAGTAAGAACAATTTTAATCAAACAGTAACGCAAGTTTGTTATAGAGAGAGAAAGTTTTCTGTAAAAGGAATATCTCATTCAATTCATTAACTTCGTTGCATTACAATCATGTCAACTACCTTTATATAGAAGGCAGTGACGTCTGATGATGTCACATGATGTTGACATCTAACAGACAAAACAAAACAACTGAAATTAACTAAACTACTGAGGATGTCTTCAACATCTGAAGACAAACTCTACAACTACTGAATAACAAAACTACTGAAGTACAAAATACTAAAACATCTGATGAGTAAACTACTCATCAGACTTTACAAATACTGAAAGAAAACTACTGAAGACTAACTACACACTACAACATCTGACGACTTACACTTCAGCTGTTGTACATCTCTTCAGATCTTGTGACTTCAGCACCTTTGAATATCAGCCTTTGTGTTCTTCTTCAGTTGTTGTAATGCTGTGAGACTTAGAGATTTTTCTGATCAGGCTCATTGGTTCTTTTAGTCCAACAAACTCCCCCTGAACCAATGCAGCCAAAAACCTCTAACTTATTTAAGGTCTCACTTATTTACTCCCAGGCAGAAAGATATGTCTTTTTCTTTTGAGATCAGTATCAAAATGACCAATTAAAGTATAAGCCTGATAACCAACAGCTTAAAAAAAATTCTAACTTTCAAAATATGAGAGGGAACTCCATTGGGGAAATGGACTATGAGCATTAACCCCTCTCATTGAAGCTATTGATTGTATACTAACCTGAAAGACTCTCTGACATAAGCTTCAAGTAGTAACATCTTCTCTTCTGGAGTCAGTCTTTCAGGTTCACCTTCGAAGAAAGACTCAGGTCCATAATACTCAGACAAGTACCTGGCCGTTGTCCCATCATTCAGCTCTACTTTAGTTATCTCTCTGTAGACAAACTCATCTGGATGCTTTCCTTCCAGAAACAGATAAAGCTCAGCTTGCAGAACATGTTCAAGTTTCTTGTATACCAATCCTTTCTTGATCATTTTGTTTTCTAAGAAATTTGGAGCCTTTGAACCTGAGTTGTACACACTCTTGAAGTCATTTATTATCTCCCAAGGATCAAGTACTGATCCCAGCATAATTTCAGCACTTAATACCCTTTTGATCCTTCTGGCATAAGCTGCTGGAGCCTCTCTCTTGTGGATCCTGTGAATTATTCTTGGATCAGGCCACATTCTAATCTGTTCCTTCCTATACTGGTATGTGAACCTCAGAGCATACAACCTTTGAGCTTCTTTCTTCATTGCAGTAATGGTTGATGTCTGAGGATAATCTTTGTCAATCAACTTTAGGATTTGCTCATCATGCACCCTTTGATTCTCTTCTTCTTCAAGTTTCACTTTAACTGCTAACATCCTCTCCTCAGGTGTGATTTTTGGTTGTTGACCAAAAACCAATGACTTCTCAGGCACATATTTGGCAGGTAGAGTTACTTTCTTCTTTTGAATGGCTTGATCCAACCCAGTTGTTGGTGTTGCAGGCTTTTGAACTTTTGGTTTGATAACTGTAGAGATAGGCAACCTGTCTTCTTCATCAGAACTTTCTTCTTCTTGAATTCTGAGTTGCCTTCTCTTCTTTGGAGAAGCCCTTACCTCAACAACCTGAGTCTCAACTTCTGGAATTTGAACCCCCTCTAGTTCAGTGTCTTGTGCATCAGAAGTTGTAGCTTGTACTTGAACTTCAGAGGTTGTAGCTTGTGCTTGAACTTCAGAGGTTTTGACTTGTTCTTGTACAACAGATGTTGTGGCTTCCACTTGGTCAGCACTTGCTTCAATCTCTTTATCAACCATTTCTTGCTCAACTTCCACATCAGCTCTGTGGATAACCTCAACAGGTTTATTCTTCCTCTGTCTCTTATAAGTTACTTGAATAACAGGAGACCTTTCAGAAACAACCTCTTCAGACCTTGGCCTTTTGGAAGCTGAAGATGTGACTGATTCAGTTCCTAACTCCCCCTTTTTGGCTGCAGGGGAAGAAGGAGTATGTAGAGTGGCAAGTCTGGCAGTCACAGCCTCATCAACCATCTGCTGAATATGGGATTTGGAAGGTAACCTCTCATCAAGGGCTTGAATAATAATTGTTTTTAGGACTGGAGTGATGAGAGGGAGGATTTGTAGGAAGGCAGCAGCTAATGCCTCTGGGGGGCTAAAACCCAAAGGATTAGTGCCTGAAGCAGTGGCTGGTGGCTTGTCAAATTGGATATTTGTGGTTGAAGTGTTTGGGTGACCTTCAGAATGAGAAGGTGCCATCTGTGGGGTAAGTGGGGAAGATGGACTTTTGTCCTTGGACATTTTGGTGAGTAGCTCATTGAGTCTACAAACCTCAGCCTCAAGGATTTGGTTCTTCTTTAGAACCTCAGCAAGTGTTATTTGGTCATCAGTAGCCGTAGCTAAATCATCTGACCTCCTGAGAATCTCAGGATCTACCTGAGTTGAGTGTGGCTCAACAGTTTCAGGTGCCCCTTTGTCTTGGTACTGGGGACTTCCAACCTCAGGGGTAACCCCTTCATCAGTTGTTGCCTCTGACAAGGTCTTAGCAATGGTACCACTAGCAATCACTCCAAATGATGGAGGTGATGAAGTAGCAGCCTTGTCAGATATCAGAATCTCTCTTTCCACACTAGGAGATCTGATGTTGTAGTCATGATCCTGTGGGTTATCAGAGACACTTTGGTCCTCCCCCTCAATGTTGGAGCTTATCCCAGTAGTGATAGGTGTCTGGGAGGGGATAGGAGTGTTCAGCTGATTCAGGATTTGATCAATAACAAATGTTGGGCTATTGGTGGTGGTTTCTATAGAAAGTGGGTTTGAAGGAGAATGCACCCGGGGAGATTGGTGCTTTTCAATAGAAACCATTTCAACTGAAATAGGTTCTAGTGATGTGGTGTCCCCTACAAAGGTTGCACCAGGTTCCTGTTGAGAGGAAACCTGGGCGGTTTGAGCCGGTGGAGTCTGTTGAACCACTGGTTGACTACTACCAGTGGTCAGTTCATGCCTTGGTGAGGCATGGGCAGACTCAGGGGACTCATTTCCCTGAGCAGCCTTTTTGGGCTTAGTGGACTTTGGTTTAGTGGGGACTTTGGATTTGGATTTTGAGGATGAGGCTGTGGGTTCCCGTTGCTTGGGTTTGAGCTTCCGGGCAGCCTCTTTTAAAGTGAGGTTAGAGTTGTGTCGGGAATATACTTCCAGCAAAACTGCTGGAGCAGGGATCCCCTGACCAACAAGGCCTGTTTGTGGCAGCTGTTTCTCTATGGTGGCCATAATAAAACGAGGATAGAGTAACCATCTAGATGAAACAGGCTTACCAGCATGTTCAGTTAATTCAGAAAAAAGTATTTGAGAAAAATTTAGCTTTTGAGATTCGAGAATAGAGTACAATACCTGTTGCCAACGAGATGACATTTGATCCCACGAAGAAGACTTCGGAGCCAGGCATATGTTGATCATATGGAATATCAGACGCTCTGGATCATTAAAGTGCTTCTTGAAAAGTGTTGAGTCACTCAAGTCGCCCTGGTATTCATGACTTGTAAAACAGAGGTCAGTGGCGCTTTTAGGGAACTGAGTGACTAGGTTGGCATCGTCAAGTTGAAGAACATCCCTGAGCTCAGCGGGACTGATATGCACGTTGTGACCATTGACTGTTGATCGAAGAGAGATGACTCCAGTTCCAACATTTATCAGTTCAACATTCATCCAAAACTGATGAATGGATTCAACATACAGAGTTGGATTGATGAGAAAAGCAGTTTTGAATTGAGAGGAGTTCATCAAATCCACTGCTTCATCAAACTTGGACCAGAATGAAGATTTGGTCAAGTAGGCAATCGAATTGTGACGCGGTTTCAAAGGAAGAGCAGCCATGGAAGCAGAGATGAAAGAGGGAAAATAGGTTTTGAAAAATATGAAAAGTTCTGAGAAAGTGATAATGAAACAACTGAAGAAGGTGGAGTTAAATAGAGAAAACAGCTGAGATTTAAACAACTGAAGAGTAAAATTACTCATCAGGTGTTGTCGATAATTTTGTTCATCAGGTGTTTTCAACAGTTGTTCATCAGGTGTTTTCAACAGTTGTTCATCAGACTTTGTGGAAATTTTGTTCATCAGAACTTGTAAACAATGTGTTCATCAGAACTTGTAAACAAGTTGTTCATCAGAACTTTGGAGAAATTTTGTTCATCAGAACTTGTGAACAATGTGTTCATCAGAACTTGTACACAAGTTGTTCATCAGAACTTTGGAGAAATTTTGTTCATCAGAACTTGTGAACAATATTTGACCTTCAGTACTTAGAACATCAATACTCATCAGTACTTGTAACTTAGAGTATTAGAAAAGGTCATAACTGTTCTTGAATCAGTACTTTTGATATGTATCAGTATGTACTGAAAATATCAAAATGTGTCAAGATAAAAAAAATATTTTTGGAATTTTAAAAAGATATTTAACATTTTATTCATTTAAACACTAACCTATTCAAGTTGCAACATACCAAGCCTTAGAACTAAATTTTGAAAAGTTGATGTGTCTAAAGGCTTAGTAAAAATGTCAGCAAGCTCATCAGCACTAGGAACAAATTTGGGATCAATCAGACCTTTTTCAAAACAATCTCTTATAAAGTGATGTCTGATCTCAATATGTTTAGTCCTAGAGTGCTGAACTGGATTCTTGACAATACAAAGGGCTGAAGCACTATCCATTAACAATGGTGTCTTCAGTTCTTTGATGCCATAGTCCAGGAGTTGAGACTGAAGCCAGAGAATTTGGGAAGTGCAACTTGCAGCAGCAATGTACTCAGCTTCAGCAGTGGAGGTGGCTACAGAAGTTTGCTTCTTACTTTGCCAAGAAACCAAGCAATTTCCTAGAAACTGACACCCACCAGAAGTAGATTTTCTTGAGAGTTTGCATCCGGCATAGTCACTATCTGAAAAAGCAACCAGCTTGCAGGATTGTCCAGTGGAGTACCATATTCCCAGGAATTGAGTACCTTGCAAGTATCTGAAAATTCTTTTCACCGCAATTAAATGAGACTCTTTGGGTGCAGCCTGAAATCTAGCACAAACACATGTGGCAAACATAATGTCTGGCCTGGATGCAGTTAGATACATTAAAGATCCAATCATACATCTATAAAGAGTTTCATCCACTGAAGTACCTTTCAGATCTGCATCAAGTTGTGTGGTGGTGCTCATGGGGTTGGAACATGGCTTACAGTTTTGCAAATCAAATTTCTTTAAAAGCTCTTTTGTGTATTTTGATTGATGAATGAAAATTCCATCGGGTTTTTGTTTGATTTGAAGACCCAAGAAAAACTGTAACTCCCCCATAGCACTCATTTCAAAATTTGTAGTCATAAGCTTAGTGAAATCATCACACAACTTTGGGTCAGATAAAGCAAATATAATGTCATCAACATAAATTTGAACAAGTAGCTTATGCTGGCCTACATTCTTTATGAATAAAGTTTGATCAATGGAGCCTCTGGTGAAATTATTTTTTAGAAGAAAAGTGGATAATGTGTCATACCAGGCTCTAGGTGCTTGTTTTAGCCCATAAAGAGCTTTATCAAGCTTGTACACCCAATCAGGATGTTTATTGTCCTCAAAGCCTGGAGGTTGACACACATATACTTCCTCTTTTATTTTACCATATAAGAAAGCACTTTTGACATCCATTTGAAACACTTTAAGTTTATGTAAGGCAGCATATGCTAAAAACAGCCTAATTGCTTCTAATCTGGCTACAGGGGCAAAAGTTTCATCATAATCAATACCTTCTTCCTGACAGAACCCATGTACAACCAGTCTAGCTTTGTTTTTAATGATTTGACCTTTTTCATCTGTTTTATTCCTAAACACCCATTTTGTGCCTATTGCACACTTACCTGGAGGTAAAGAAACCAGCTCCCAAACCTGTTGCTTCTTGAATTGCAACAATTCCAACTGCATTGCCTCCACCCATCCAATATCTCTAAGTGCTATGTGGTAGTTCTTTGGCTCTTGTTGACTAACAAAGAGAGCATAGAGACAAAAGTTAGATAATTGACTTCTGGATATCAGCCTACAATTGGTATCAGAGCAGGTTAATCATTGATCGATTTCACAATTGATCTCTGATACCAATTGTAGGATCAGATGTTCTCAATTGATAAATCAGTAGAGTATAGCAGCGGAATTCAACACAGAATTAGCAAAAGTAAAGTAAGAACAATTTTAATCAAACAGTAACGCAAGTTTGTTATAGAGAGAGAAAGTTTTCTGTAAAAGGAATATCTCATTCAATTCATTAACTTCGTTGCATTACAATCATGTCAACTACCTTTATATAGAAGGCAGTGACGTCTGATGATGTCACATGATGTTGACATCTAACAGACAAAACAAAACAACTGAAATTAACTAAACTACTGAGGATGTCTTCAACATCTGAAGACAAACTCTACAACTACTGAATAACAAAACTACTGAAGTACAAAATACTAAAACATCTGATGAGTAAACTACTCATCAGACTTTACAAATACTGAAAGAAAACTACTGAAGACTAACTACACACTACAACATCTGACGACTTACACTTCAGCTGTTGTACATCTCTTCAGATCTTGTGACTTCAGCACCTTTGAATATCAGCCTTTGTGTTCTTCTTCAGTTGTTGTAATGCTGTGAGACTTAGAGATTTTTCTGATCAGGCTCATTGGTTCTTTTAGTCCAACACATGATGATGTGCTTGTTTAAATATAATGATTAGGTCATTATCAAGTGAAAACCCCACATGCATGTATGATCCATGGCATGTGGGATGATTTTAAATATTGGGATGTGTTTCTTAATGATATATGAAGGATATTGCATGATTAGATGTTGTTGAGATGGTTAAAAAACATGATTTTTGACAAACTTTCCATTAATAGAAACTTTTTGGTTACAAAATGGTGTAATAGATGAGATTGATAACATGCATGCATATAGACTTGTTATTTGAAGGATAATATGATGATATTGATGCTTAGGAATGTGATTTTGATGTGGTTATGGTCATTTTTGACATAGTTACTATATTTAATAACTTTTCGGGTCAAAATGATGATAGGTGATGATTTGGGCTATGTAGAATGTCTAGATGATGTTACATGTCATATTATGATGTTATGTGTTGTAAAAATGATTTAGAAAGTGTTTAAGTTGATCATTTGGGCAAAATAGTCATAGTTACTATTTATAGTAACTTTATTTTTAGAAATGTTAACTTATGAATATTTTGTATGATTTGAGCATGCTTAATGGTTTATTATGTTTTAAAATGATGAATAAATGCTAAGTTAGATGGTTACAGATATCACGTATGCTATAAATGGAAACTTTCCATTTTAGGAAACTTTTATGTGCAATCATGATATAAATGACTTATGTGATAACGTATGATAATGTGCTATGTGTTAACATGATCACGTAGGACTAACGAGCATGCTAGAACTCTAAAATCGATATGCTTTGTGAAACTTTTCATAAGTGGAAACTTACTATAAAGAGTAAGTTGTCCATAGACGCGAATAATGCATTTTGCACACAACGAGCACTTACACGATTACTACACGATTCACAACCGACACACCGTTCACCAACGGGTCGTTGACTTGACACGGTCAACTTTGGTCAAACACGGTCAAACACGGTTAAGGTGGACCAACACGAGCTAACATGGTCATTGTGGACCGACACGGACAAACATGAACAATCGAGGGTTGTTGAGCACAAACACGAGCACTAATACGCACAGTCACTTACACGAATTCACGTATGGTATACGATATAGGTAGCCGGTTAATTTTTTTTATTATTTTTTTACTCAAGGATCTTACGCTTATTTTCATTCACTTCATTAAGGTGAGTTTACGGCCCCTCTTTACTCTTTTCAAACATTTTAAATAGGGGTAGAATACTAGATGCATCGAGTCAAACAACTATTACTGTTAAAAACATTTTATGTGTATACTGGTTTATTAGAGAAACATTAAGTGTTAAACTCGTAACAAGTCCTCACAAAGTCTTACCATTAATGTACGAACAACGTAGCAGGTTTGAATGGATCCATTTGGGTGTGACTAACCCCACGGGGCACAATATTGACTGGATGTCATAACCCGTGAAACTCTGACCTAACTTGTTGTGTATACGAGACACAGCGGAGGCAAGAGCAAACAAGTCTAGTTCGGTAGTGACGCACTGACACTTGGAGCCCAGGGCTCGGTACTAACATTTGATAAACAGCATGACACACGTTTTCTTATTATATGTATATATAAAAACCTGTGAACTCACCAACCATTGTGTTGACACTTTTTAAACTTGTATTCTCAGGTAACTGACAGGATCGGAGAATCCAGGAATGCACTAAGGGGATTTGAGCATAGGATCCCGCATGCATTTAACTTCCCGTCATTTGAAACAATTTAAACTTTTGTTCTGTTTTAAACAATGTTGTATTAAACTCATTACTTTTCCGCTACATGTTATGACAAATATATTTTTCCGCTGCTATGATTTACTATTCCGCTGCAATCTACTTTGTTAAGTGTATGTCAAACGTTGTTTTTGAAACGCATATAGAGTTGTTCTATATGACCATGAGCTGTGATTCCGGCCACGTCACACCCACGTGGACTGACACCAAGAGTGGGAATTTGAGGGTGTGACAATATTCAACCATTTGAGTGTCTCCAACTGGATGATATTTACTGAACTTCCTCCATCTATAAGTATCCTACGGACATAATGGTTAGCCACATATAAAGTGATAACTAACCCATCGTGATGAGTATCCATGATGTTCTCCCGGTCTTGTTCTTTGCAAGATACCACTATTTCTGTGGTAAGGGTCGATGATTTTGTTGGTCTCTCTCCATTTTCCATCTTAGCTTCTTTGGCATGTCTCCTAGCTGCAGAATAAGAGGTACTACATATGTCAGATCCTCCAGAAATAAAATTTATTACCTTGGCATCCTTTGGTGGAGATGCAGCTCTTTTCGGGAATCCGTCAGGATACTGTCTCCTTTCTTTCCTTTTGCCAAGTAGTTCTTTGAGATGGCCTTTGCTAACTAGGTAGCTTATTTCTTTTCTCAAGGCAATACAATCTTCTGTTACATGACCAAAGTCTTCATGGAATGCACACCACTTGGACTTGTCTTTTGCAGCAAACTTCTTATCCCTAGGAGGCCATCAGGCCTTTTCTCCTAAATTCTGCGTAGCACATATTAGTTAAGGAATATCTACAGAAAAACAATAATATGATATCGTGGGATATTCATCTTCATCCTCATCATCTTCCACATAATTGATCTTGTGATTATCAGAGTTGTAATAAGTTTGGACTTGAAGGACTTGTTCGTCAGCGAGTTCAGCTTCCTTTTGCCTTGATCATTGGGAGTTGTTGTAGTAATCCTCTTTTGGATTTCCTTATCATCTTCCAATCTTATGAATCTTAGTGCACGGTTTTGGACTTCATCCATATTCCTGCAAGAAAAAATTAACCAAGTCATCATAAAATGGTGAGTTTCTTTGTAATCCTATTTTAAATGCTTGAACAACTGTATTGATATCAAGGTTAGGGATATCCAATGATTCTCTGCCAAACTTGTTGACATAACTCCTGAGAGATTCATCGGGTCCCTGAGTTATCCTGTATAGATCACTAGTCAACCTCTCAAATGTCCTACTGCATGAAAACTGATTATTAAATAAGTTAATCAAATGAGCAAATGATGTAATCGAATAAGGAGTAACAATGAGTAGCCATTTCAAGGTTGCTCATGTTAATGTTGAACTAAATCCTTTGCATAAACAAGCTTCTTTTAGATGTGCAGGCATGGGGTTGATCTTCATTCTTTCCCTATACTAAGCCACATGTTCTTCAGGATCAGTGGTTCCATCATATAATCTCATAATGGGAGTTTGGAATCTTTTCAGGATCTCAGCGTCATATATAGGTGGAGCAAATCTGGATATCCTGTGAGTAAGCACAGGAACTACTGAAACAGGCTTAACCACTCCTGGAATGCTTGAGATCATATCTTGATGTTTTTGTATTTCCTTAGCCACTTGGGGATTTATCCCTGTTTCCTGCGAAGAACCAAGGTTAGTAATATCGATAGGAGAATAATTATAAGTGTTACCAGTAATGGGAGATGGAAGCGAAGTTCCCGGAATATGGATATTATCCCGAGATATCCCTAGATCTTGGGATCCTGATGAAATTCCGATACTGGTTTGCGTAGGAATGAATTCTTCAAAATGGTTCCTAGACATCCATGATGTCCCGAAATCAAGGATCCTTGGATCTAGTGGAGCGAAGTTTCGATTTGCTTATTCTTCTCAACCCTCAAATTCTCCGTTTCCCTAAGAAGCCTTTGATTCAACCTTTGTTTATCCATCATTTGTTGATGCACCTGTTGAAACATGCTCAAAATTTCATTATTAGAAACAAGTACAGGAGCAGTAATAGTCATCCTTGTTGATGGAACACTTTCGGCCAAAAATGTTTTATTCTTTCCAGAATTTTCATGCTTCTTGTGGGAGAAAACAATAATCTGTGAAGATACATTAGTAGCAGCAGCAAAAACTATAGGGAATGCAGATGTAGATATATATTGGTTGTGAAGCCATTTTTCACTATAGTTGCCAAGAAAACGCCTTTAAACAAAGTTTTTATAACGAAAAAACACAAATTTGCCCCACGATGGGAGCCAAATTGTTTCGGATAAAAATTAACAAGCTTAACTTTTAGCAAAACCGATTTAGTAAAGTGGGGTTTTGTGTTTTACAATCAAAAATGTTAATTACGTGCAATTTATGACAAAAATATCCTTGAGGATTCCTAGGGATATATAAGAAGACGAGGAAAAGCCCTAATCCCTTAGGATTGCCGACATAAAAACCTCAGGAGGTGACAATTGTCACTCTGCCTAGTTTATTAATATAAATTTAAGTAAAATACAAAGAAAGAGCGCAATAAGATCGATGCTAGTAGTGCAAGTAATCTCGTAGAGTTGCTAAGTGTGTTGTATGTCCCTAATATCGATCAATGCCTCAGTATTTATACTATAAAATTACAATAAACGGTCATTATAGTCATTGCGTTTATTTTAGGATCATTCCATTTATGGATGACTTGTTCAAATTTAGTGGCATTGAGTCCTCATAGTTTTCGTAGTCCATGTTCTCTTAGTTGGAATGTTTGTTGACTTCTCCATGATTATAGCTTTGTAAGTTGTTGACATGTTAACCTACAATCTCAACATTTAGATTAGGAATAAACAGAGATATAAGTCATACATAAACATATCCCTAAATATCCCTGATCTAAAATTATTCCGGATAAATTTTGGTGCACAAGAAAGTCAATTTATCATATATTCAATCTATAATAATTTTTATCATAGAATTTCAATTCGGGCATTTCATCGAACACCTTTTGTGCACGGTTTACTTGATAAATATTCTTTAATGTTGAAACATTAAGCAATCCTGCCTATGATTCTAAAATCATCAAAATATAAGAAATTTACAAAGGTTTAGTCAAGTTATGCACAACTTCATACAAATCAACTATACAAACCATATTTACTAGGTTTTCAAACATTCTTGTATGGATTTAACATAACTCTATAAGTTACCCGTATTTCATACTTAAAGTTTTCAGCACAATCATTAAGAAAACAGGTAATTTAAATTTCTGCCAACACCATAAGCATAATTTCAATGTTTATAAGCCAATTTAACCTTCAACATTAGTTCTTGTGCAAAGACTCCAAACTATCCTCGCCACTATTCATGTAAGAACTCAAGAGAGAAGGAAAGAACACTTACAAGTTAGTAGGAACCACTAAAGAAGGTGATTTGGCACATCAATTTCAAGTTTAGCCAGCCAAAATTCACGAATTAGAGATTAGGTATTCGTGCTCCTTCTTTTCTCCTATGGTTCGTACATATGGAAGTATCCAGATCAAATACTTTGGATTTTGACCAAAGCATGATCTTACTAATCTTGCAATTTTTCTTCTTTTCTTTTCAATGATTTGGTAGATAATATTTCATCACCAAATAAATTTTGTATGTATTCCATGTTTTTTCATCACATATTCAACTATGAGTTGGGTCCATCCTTCTAACTAGCTGGGAGTATATATTTGGTCCGCTTGATTACGTCCAAGGTTTTTGTACAACTAAAGAAAAGGAGTGCCTAGTTCCCAAGCACCTTCGTTCCTCTTCTTCAGTCCGTGGAGCTCCTTGCGCCAGAAGGTGACAGCTTGTTCAACCCATAGAGGCTTAACTCACACCTTCCATCATCACCGCCCATCCAGTTATAATAACATGCACAACTAAAAGAACCACTGCACATCTCTCTACAAGATCAAGCTAGTCCCTTCATCTGCCACCCATAAAAGGTAAAAATGATTGGCTGGCCGGGGCACAGTCCTGCCGACGGTGCAATCCACACCAATCTCTTCTCCTTTGGATCCTCCTCTAGATCTATTGGATGCCCCAATATAACATGCTATCCCACAGAGCATGTCTTAACACAATCAAGAGAATATCACACAACGAATCCAACAAGATTCAGGACTTTCTCCTAGTTCCTTAGGAGATGTGAACCCATCAAAGCCCCCTCGTATATGTTCTCTTCGACTCGAAGGGCCTTTACTAAAGCTATGGATGACTTACTCTCTTCCACTACCCTATCACTTATGAGAGTGGTGATAGAGCTTCATGAAAGGTTCCCTGAACCAGGGCCATCTTTTGTAGAGGTTGACCTAGGACTCTTAAAAGGAACAATATAGGAGAGGCAGCCACTACTATTGAATCTTCTCAGGCTCTTTAGGATAGTGGTACGGGCACTAGACCCTCTTTTGTGTCAACCCATGTTGCTAATAATTCTTTGAAATCATCTTCAATGAGGGGAAACTAAGATGCCAATAACCCCTATTTAATGATGGAAGTGTAGGAGCTAAGCTCAAGACTTCATAGACCAATGATTCCGCTCCGGTGTAGGAAGGCACCACCACTGAGGAATTTACAACCAATATCTCCAACTTACAATCCAGGGTGGCCTCTCGAGAAATAGAGGTTCTTGCCCTAAGGCTATAAGTTTAGGAGAAAGATGCCTTATTCCTGAATTTGCGTATCCGACCTCCCGTCATGTGTACACCTTTCCACCCTAATCTCTACCAGGTTTTTCTATATGCCCTGATGCTACTAAAAAAGAGAGAATGATCAACCTAGGGGATCTTTTGTTCCAGCCAAGGGAGAGAGAGTTGTCGTAGGAACCTTCCCTACTCATTTTGAATTTGAATAGTGAATTAGTTCATTTTTTGGAAAGTATTTCCCCACATCAAGCTCCTCCTCCTCTAAAGTTGAAAAGGTTGTCATGTAGGAAGTTAAAGATCAATCATCCATACACTACATATAACATGTGTCCCTTCTAGGACTGTGGATTTAGAATCCCCCCCTCCTATATCCTTGTGTTTCAAGATGAGTTTCCTAAGGATCCTTCGGGGCGATTGTTCAACTGGAAGAGGTAGTGCAGGCTAAAGTTCACTCTAGGGCTGAATTTGTTCACATGGGCCTAGTCATCTTGGAGACATCTTCCTCCAAGACACAACCAATGGCCAATGTACTAGCTGGTGTGTCCATAAGGCATGCCTCATCTTGGCCTATTATTAAAGATAAAGGCAAAAAGAAACTAACCTTAGAAGCAGAAGCTTTCCAAGAAAATAAGAGGCCACAAACGGGGAAGGGCCGACCAGATACCTCCATTGATGAAGACAAAGACAAAGTGGCAGGGCTTCTCCATGGAAAGGGTTATAACATTGATGAAATCTTTAAATGGTCGGTCCTTCATATGTCTGTTGAGTTGGACAAGGTTGAGCAGCTTGAACAAGTGGTTGCATCAACCAAAGTTGTTTTGCCTTTCTCAAAAAAGTAGAAGGAAGCCAACTTTAAAAGAAAATTAAGCAATTCATTATGAACTATGGATTCTCTCCATTTCAGCTTGGTCTAATGAAGACCTCCACCATTGATACACACATATGAGAGACCAAAGGCCAAATACCCAAGGGAGAGTTTCCTTCATTGGACCAGGTCCAAGCTCAGCATGAGGCCCTTCGGCTCCAAGGTCTTCAACTCAAAGGGAAGACCAGAGGTCATGTGGGGGCCTCCTCCAAACCCCTCTTTGCTGAAGATGTGGAGAAAGCATAGGCCATCATATCCCAAGAGGCAATAAAAATGGAGCCTAACAAAGAACCATTAACTCTTCTATCCAATCCATCAGATGACCACATGCCCATCCCATCAGTTATCAAAAGGAAGAGCGTCTTCAAGCCGAAGCACCAACCCTTGATCCTGAGGAACATTCATGGATGGATGAGAGAGATAAGGAAAAAGAAGTTAAGGAAAATGATGCGAGAGGGAGAAGAAACCAAGGCACATATCATCATGACAATCCAATAGGGTGCTCCTGTGCCTAAGAGATTTAAATAGTGAAGCCTTGGCCAGAAAGTAAAGTAAAGGATGCATGACTCCATCAATGTGTACATACCTTTCATTGAATTGAGCTTTGATGCCATCGAGAACATGTATTCTATAAAAATTAAAGAACGGTGGCATCACAAAGCTTACAGTACTTTAGATTATGGTTCTCCCTACCCTGAGCATTTTTGACTTGGCTATGCTTCCTCTCATAACTCTAACCACCCACAAGACTCAGAGGTTACCCCAAGACTTGTTAAGAAAAGGGAAAACACACTTAAATGAGAATAAAAGTTTTGGTAGCATCAGCATAGGGGAGACTGTAAGATCATTAAAAGGTGATGCTTAGCAAAACACATATTGCCTTGACAAAATCTAACTCCCATAAGTCCAAGGAAGCATCAGAATGATAGTTTTATCCTTTGGAAGCCATTAGTCTTCTGAAGATTAAGTTGATCTTCAGAAGATTAAAATCTTTTGAAGAATAATCTTATCATTCCAATGACCAAGAAGAAGAAAAGCCTCGTGATGAAGAAAAGCTTCCAAGATATAAAAGCTTTCGGAAGACAACAACTTCCGATACAATCCGACAACCAACAACTGCCGATGCTTAAGAGATAGAAGAAAGTTGTAGAGTCAATTTTTGATGTCAAAGATAAGTCATAAGACATTCTCATGGTTATCAGCATATCTCTTACAACCCTTAAATCAGAAGTAACTACAAAATATCATCTAAAGACCAATATAATAAATGTGTTTTGTGTATAAGTAATTAATGTAAAAGTCAATTAATTGTTTCGTATTAATTATAATTTGTATGGTTGGGTCATTCAAATAGTAACAATATACTAGAATAAGCTTTAGTTCTTTTTTTTCAAGTATTTATCTAGCTTGATATTCTCTGTAGATTTTAATATATATCCCTCATTGTAAATTACTATGTGAGGTTTCGAGTTTTGAGTCTTGTAATCATGAAACATTTTAGTGAAATATGTTTTGAGCTTGAAATATCTTGTGTTCTTCATTTAATTGTTTTAAGTATATTGTGAGATCATGCTACTAGAGATTTCACATCTGTCAGCTTGTAACGAAAATGTATGTGAAGTGTTGTTTCAAGTTTACAACCTGATTTTACATAAAGTTACCTATTAATCATTAAAAGACTGTAATTCATTAAAAAAAATAGCCTCTTAATGAGCATTAAGAAGCTACCATACAACCCCTAATAATCTAAGTATTAGTAAACGATGATTTCTCAAATGACACAGATAATCTTTGTAATTCACTCAATAAATTATGTGAGGAACTATGATCGGTCGACCGAAAACTACAAATTAATGACAAATATATATTGTAATGCATATAATGATTAAGAAACATGCGGTTTATCTTTTATACAAAAACAAGTTCTTATATTTTTTGTGATGCAAAATTACCTAAAGTATATAATCTTGATATAAAAAAGCATGAAGAACTTATATAGAGTATTCCAGAAAACCAAAGAATATATATACGTATGCTTTCTAATTATTTTTATACTCTATATATATGGTTTCTTTACCATGTATTTTAAATTTAAATTAAATGAAAATCATTCATTCAGTAGCATGTTTTATATTCCTTGATAAAATTGTATAGACAATTAATTAAGGCTATGAAACCTAAAATGTCTAAGGACTAAAAAAACAAAACCCTAGCTACGTGAATAACCGAAGGTTCTTGCAGATTACACGGCGGAGTTGCCGACATCAATGTCATTACTCATTATCCACATTTTAGTTTCCTCTAGTTTTCTAATTCTTTTTTTTAATTGTTTTCTATCACATCACGTTATCTTATCTATTACTTAATAAGCCTCATATATATTCTCGTCTAGATTTCATGCTTAAAAAATCGAATCACACCTTTGTTTATAGAAAAAATAGCAATGCTTAAAATAAATAATAATGTCATATTGCCATAGAATATTAGCTTAAAACTAATTTTAATTGTAGTAAATAAAAATGTTTTATCTCAGTCTCAACGTAATGAGTTTTTTTCATTGTTATTAATTCATTAATACATTTTTTTTATTTTTGTAATAATATCTTATTGTTATCTTCCAAATTACAACTTTTTTTATTTTAAACTCACTTTTCTTTCCTGTAAAAAACTATATTATTAATTATAATATTTTATTTATTTATTCTATGTAATACACAAGTTCTAACATATGGGCATAGGCATATGTATCTAATTGCGAATGATATCCCGAGGCAACATCGATTTTTTATTATGAAAGATGTTTTTAAGTGAAAGCATTGGTTTATGAGTTAGTGAAAACACTCGTTGCAACGGTTAGTACTGTAAGAATTTTTTCTTTAATAAAGCATGTGAAAATGAAATTGCGTAAGAGGATGGATATGAAAACCTGAATGATTTTTGAATTTGTTATATTAAGAAAGAGTTATTCCAACAAGTTTCGGTCATAAAAGTAATGCAACATTATCAAAAGATGAAAACTCGCACATAACAATTTTAAGTTTTTTTATAATTTGTAAAGACTATCGAATTTATATTATGTGTTTTTTTAATTTCTATTCAAGATTTTTATTTTGATCGTTTTCTATTATATTATGAGCATTACCTAACCTGAACGTCAAACAGTCCTGGAAAATTGTCTAATACTATGAAACTAAAACATACAAATACAGTGACATCATTGGAAAAAAATAATATATTTGTCACTGCATATGGGATAAAATGGCTGACACTAATACAATACATGGCAATTGCCACCAAAATTTATCACCAAAATAAACGGTAGCAAATTCTACTATCGATTTCTTACTAAATGCATATTAAAGGTATTTAGGCCCTGTTTGGGATTGCTCATTTAACTTTAAAAGGACTTTTTATCAAAAGTGTTTATTAACGTATGACTTTTTGAAATAAAGTTTTTAAAAATGTGTTCGGATTACCTTTTTCAAAATTAATTTTCAAACGACCAAAACAGACTTTTTATTGACACTATTTAATGTTATTGGGTAAAGGGTGAAGAGTGTGTTAGATTTGTAATTTTATCTCAATAAATCATAAGCCATTTTGAAAAGCAATAATTTTTAGCTTTTGAAAAACAACCTATCACCCTTTTACAAAAAGTCATTTTCAGAAGTCTTTTTAGGTTTGACAAACAACTTATTGACTTATTGGCTTTTCGAAAAAACCAATAAGTCAATAAGTCATTTTAAGATGAAATCCCAAACTGGGCCTTAATATGACATGCTAGCTAAATTGTGAGAAATTTTAACATCTTTTATTTCCAGTCGCAAATTGGAAGGTAAAAAATTATGTCATAATTTTCCACCAACATAATGACGGCAAAAAAAGCAAACATATAATTAAGGGGTCAAGCTCACGTTTAATAAAAAAATGGGGAACCGCCGTTTTGACCTTGAAAAAAAAAACTGCTCGTCGATGTCGTGCTCACTACAAAATCACATGCAAATCGAGAAATCGTAGTTGAGCCGAGGTGAATACTTTGCAATCGTACGTGGTGATTGTCACACCCCGAGCCGGCGGGAACGGATCGGCTTTCCCGTCGGGCGGAAGGTTCTCGGGGCGCGATATCGTGAGTGATAATCGTGATGATCAGATTGTTTACATAGCATCAATGTTAAGAATAACTAAAGCACAATATATCATTAAACTAGGATTACAAAGTTAAATTACAATATCAATGTCTAGTAATTTAACTAAGTAAACCTATCAAAATAATCAAATGTTTCTATCTTATATCTGTACAAGATATCAAAAGTGATTCGTATCGATATCAAAAGATGTGCTTTCCAAAAGTCTACTAGGTCCTCTATCTGAGTATCCTAGCATGCAACCCTGTGTCTTAGCTTAAACATATGCATCACCTGAGAAAGCAAGTGAGAAAACAAAGTCAACACAATGGTTGGTGAGTTCATGTAGTTTTATGTAAAATATTTTGAAAAATCACTTGAATCACAACCTTAACCTCACCATTAACCACCTATGCCGTCTGTTTCAGTATGCTTATATATAGGGCATATGTAGGGTCGAACTTACCGTCCGCCCAGCCACCGTCCCACCACATACCAAACCACATGATATATTGTTCCTGATGATAATTAAGTGTTTCATCCTGCATCTTTGATTTCATAACAATTGATTCATAGAATTCGACTACCCTGTAAATGTTTACCTTGATTCCCTGAATGACAACCTTAACCTCATCAACGACCACCTATGCTAACCAATCGAGTATGCTTATATATAAGGCATATGTAGGGGACAAGCCCCTGCCACCATCCCACCACATACCGGGCTGCTTAACATATTGTTGTTAATGATAATTAAGCATTTCATTCCACACTATTGATCCTTAACGTTTGATTATTCTGAATATGTTTACCTTGATTTCCCCGAAATGACAACCTTAACCTCACTAACAACCACCTATGCTATCCAACCAAGTATGCTTATATATAGGGCATATGTAGGGAACAAGCCCAGCCACCATCCCACCACATACCGAGCTGCTTAACATATTGTTGTTAATGATAATTAAGCGTTTTACACTCAACCAACACCACATCCGTTAGAGTTTCAAAATAAGTTTATGAGTTCACTTTTGTGGACAACTGAATTTATGGAGGGTGCATCACCAAAGGATACACCCAATGGTATTTAGTATCAATCCACATGAGCAACTAGGGTGTAACGGTCTGCATCGGTGCGCAGATAGAGGATATCCATTAGTAGACACAGAGTCTACTAATAGTATCATAATCATCCTAGCCACCGTTACAAAACATGGATGGACAATGAAGAACACTAAATGACTAGTAGGAGTTGACTCCATAGGTCAACATGCGAGGGTCAATCAGTCTGTCTTACAAGGTCCTGACAACGAAGAACACTGAATGACTAGGAGGAGTTGACTTTGTAGGTCAACATGCGATGGCCAATCAGTCTGTCTTACGAAGTCCTTGCTGATTATTCAGTATTTCACCTTTCCGATACCATGTGCACAAGTACTTGTTTACCCATTTGAATCCCCTTTGTTAACATGTTTAAGTTTCTGAGTTTATTGAATATTGAGTATAAGCATTTGACTAGGAATACTGATCACAAACATTAAGTACTGAGTAAAAGATTTGAGCATTTAAGTAAAAGGATTGAGTTTACAACATTGTACACAAAAGTGGCTGAGCTTTAATGTTTAAGCATAAAGTAAGAAAGTATTGGAATATAAAGTATTAGCACGTAAAGCATTTGAGCAAGCTAATATCCAATATTGATTTAAAGTATCGAATGTAAGTTTGAGTAATATTCTTGAGTATAACAAAGTATACATTTTTTAAAAAAATATGTATTTGTGGAATTTTTATGAGTAATGATATGAGTAAGTGTATGTTTAAGAAAGATACAATCATGACTTATAATCATGATAGTTTATAACTGAAATCATAAAGATTAAGCATCAACAAAATGAATGAACAACTTAACAGTTAACAGTTTATAAATAATTTTATAAACAGAAGCTAATAGGCATTTCATAAACATGACAATAATTATATAATTCGTTTATACAAAACATTTGACATGTTTCTCAGTCCTGAAGTAAAAACAAAATAGTTTGAAAAGGGACAAATGTACTCACCTTGTTGTTGATGTGGTTGACTAAGTAAAATAAGAATGCACGCGCTCTTTGTTTGTACTTGTTGTGATGTTCACGATCCTGTATTGATTTCATAGTGTTTGTAGCTTATAAGTATATGTTGTAGGGATTCGTGTGTGTATGCGTGTTAGTGTTAGCCCTAAAGTTGCTAACACTTGTGAGTCGCGGTCTTTATTCGGCCCTGTTTGCTAGATATAATTTATGTTAATACTCTATCCATTCAAATTGAGTTTAGCATTTTCCATCATACGTTATCATTGACTTGATATAACTTTATTATGGAGTATAGTCTTGAACTTCCATAGTTCATAACTAATAAACTTAAGTTTTCGTTTAAAGATTATAAATACTTACACTTTATAGTATCTTGAATAAATGGTTTCATAGTTAATAAATAACCATACATTATTCTTGTAAAGCTTAACGTTTTAAGTGTTATGATATATTGGGTTATACTCTAAATCAAGTGGGCAAATGTAAATGGGCCGTGTATTAATCATTTGGGCTTAGGCCAAGGGTCATGGACCCCCAACAAATGCATAACCGAACTAGTTGTGTCTTGGGCCTGTTAAGTGGGCTTATGGTTTTCTGTTGGGCCGAACAAAGGTCGCATGGCCTCGTAGCTTTCTTGGGCCGGCTTGTTGAAACTAACCCAAAACCATGGGCCGCACGTTGTGTATGGATTGGATAGGCTTATTTGGGCCGATTGTGTGTGGGCTAATTAAATGGGTTGGGTAACACTATTGTGCCGGAAGTAGTCAATCTAGCTACATGCGGCTTAATTCGTCCGGGTGGTGTGCATCCTCCAATCCAGCGAACCTCGACTGAGGTTCGGCTAAGTTCTTAGCAGCCAAAGAAAAGGTTCGTGATATTGGTGGTTAGAAATAGGGTTCGCCAGGTGAGGGTTCGCAAGCCATGCATGGGTTCGGCTAGGCTTCCATGCTACCATAGGTTCGTGTATGGAGGTTTGCATCATAAAGGATCGCTCAAGTGTATACAGGTTCGTTCAGGTTGTGGTTCGGGGCATGGTGGGTTCGCCTGAAATGAAACAGGGTTCGGCTGAGCTCGACTGGTTCACTGAACATGTTGCTAGGTTCGCTGGATCGAGGTTCGTGGCCATTGAAGAGGGTTCGACTGGTACATGCTTGGCCAGTGAGGTTCGCGGCATTCCTTAGGTTCGGCCAATGAAAACCAGACATGGTTCGCCATAGGTTCGGTGGTGATGTTCGGAGGTGCAGGGGTTCGCTGGGGTTCGGCCATTTGCTATGTCGAGCACCATCTTCACGAACCTGGTAATCATTCTCATCGAGCCCAAGTTGCAACCACATCCATAACCTTCCCCCTCTTATTCTGGTTCTTCCTAAACTGTGCGAAGGTAGGATAAAGACCTTGGGTCGGGTTGGGTTTAGTTCAAACCGGTTAAGGGCTAGTGAAACCAAAACAAAACAAAAACCCTAATTTTCCAGAACTTCAAAGCCAAATACCTCGAGATTTCGTGGATACATCTTCAGATCTGTTGTACTTCCTTGTAGAGGGAGTCAAGAGCTTCAAGTGGACACCAAGAATGAACGATTTCACCAAGGATTGAGTGAGATATGAAGCTTGGAAGTTCAAATCTTGTAGAGAGAGAAGAAAAAAACGAGTGGTGGTTTTTTGAGAGAAGGAAAGTGTAAATAATGAAAGATTTAACTCATTTAGGGTTTATATACCCCGTGGGTGTTCGGGTTCGTTTTGGTTGCTCGGTTCTCGTTTTCGTCGCGTTTCCGGCACGTTACGCGCATGTTTTGTAACTTAAATAAAAGAAATTTTTTTTAAGTGTTTGAAAGGTGGTTATTTCTAATAAATATTTTAAATATATTTTCTTGAATTATTTGTCGTAATTCATTATTTCGCGCGCTTCGTTAGCTTTTCGTGTAATTTATGTAATTTTAATTAAAATAGTTTCTTTTAATTTAATTCTGATGAGTTTCAAAATTGTAAAACAGGAAATATTTTTATTTCCTTAATATTATTATCAATCGTATCGTCATCGTTTTCGTTTCGTCAGAAAACGTCACTTACTCGCGTTTTCGTACAGAGCGCTAACTGTACGAACACAATCGTACGTTTCACTTTCTGATTTTGTTTTCCTACATTTCAGTCATCATTGCAGATCGTTAAACTTTCAGATTTATTCGTACAGATCGTCACCTATACGAATAATTCGTCAGTTTAGCATTCTGTAACAATAACACCGTTATGGTTTTGTTTTGTTTAACCTCACATACGTTTATACATAATAACATCAAATGAAACATTTGTGTATCTGTTCCGTGTTGCTGAGATGGTTCTGAGTGTTAAACCATGAGGTTTAAATCAGATTTCAGCACGATTGCATAATAGTTTAATGTTAAGCATCATGTGTAAATAGTATCTACCTAGTTCACGTAGTTTGTACTTGAGTTACTGTGCACTTTACTGTGCAAATTACCATTCCGGTAACGATTCCGGCACAGATGTTACAAGTGATTTCTATTTGCAGTGGTTGGTTTCATTTGCGCCGATTGACGTGTCTTGGTTATTTCTATATCGCTATGGTAAACGATCGATTGGAGGAATCGATGGTAGACGATCATTGCATAGGTGTTAGAAAGGAGAATTCTTTAGAAAATAACCATGAGATCAGGATACATCATTTCCAAGTTTAGGCTCCTAAATTAACGCTACAGCTCACAAATTCATGATCATGGCTATATTTCCTTTTATGTAAATTATTATAAAAATATGTGTGTGGTCTTCTCTAAAACAACAAGATAATATAAAGAAAAAGGTTTTTTTGCTCTTTGTTTTTCCAACATGGTATCAGAGCAGAGTGATCGATTCTAGGATCACAAAGCTCATCATATACACAGATCTGAGCAGCCATGACTGATACAGACGGTAGCTCTGTTATAACCAGCAATGACCTGGCCACCCAACTAGCAAATCTCCTTAGAAATATACCACCTCCCAACCCAAAACCAAACAAAACCCAAAACAATCCGATAGTCTCTCTACTAACCTCAAACTAAACAGCCAAAACTATGCCCTATGGGCTCGAATGATTCGAGTCTCCATTGGAGGAAAATCGAAAGATCTGCTTAATCACCTAACCATAGAACCTCCAACAAAGTCCGATGACAAATATGAGCAATGGGAACAAAACGATTTAATTGTATTCTCATGGCTCATTCAGAATATCGAACCAGCAATCTTACCGAATTTCCCACGACAAAATCATTGTGGGATGCCCTTGCGATAACAACAGTAGCGGGAAGGATAAGTTGCAAACATTCGACCTTCATCAATTTATGTTAAGAATGTGTTTCTACATGGGATTTAAAAGAAGAAGTATACATGAGTGCTCCATGAGGATTCACAGAAGGTTTCAAGAAAGGAGAGGTGTGTTTATTAAAGAAATCTCTCTATGGGCTAAAACAATCTCCTAGAGCATGGTTTGGTAAATTCACCCTTGCAATGAATGATTATGGATACAAACAAAGTAATGCTGACCATACTCAGTTCCTCAAAAGAAAAACGGTCACATAACTTGTTAATCATATATGTAGATGATATGATCATTATTGGGGATGATGAAGAAGAAATGAAGCAACTAAAGAAAAATTTGTTTTTCAAAATTCGAGATGAAAGACTTGGGAAACCTCAAGTATTTTCTTGGAATTGAAGTGCTCAGATCTAAACAAGGGATCTTTATTTGTCAAAAGAAGTACACTCTGGATCTCTAGTAGAGACGGGCTAGTTGACTGTAAACCTGTGGATACTCCCAATGATTGTGAATCATAAGCTGCATATGGAGCCAAATGGTAGGTTAGCAGATAAAGAAAGATACCAACGTCTGGTTGGTAAGTTAATATATTGTCTCATACCCGGCCTGATATCGCCTATGCAGTAGGAGTAGTAAGTCAGTTCATGCACCAACTGCAAATTGCTCACATAGAGCAGTTCAGAGAATTTCTAAAGTATCTCAAGGGTACGACAGGTCATGGAGTGGTGTTTAAATCACATGGCCATCTGAAAGTAGAAGTTTATACCGACGCAGATTGGGCTGGAGATAAGGGGAATAGAAGATCCACTTCAGGTTATTTCTCTTGGTTTGGCGAAACCTTCTTACGTGGAGGAGCAAAAAACAAAAAAGTGGTTGCATTGTCAAATGCCGAAGCTGAATTCAGAGGAATAGCCCGATGATTAGGAGAAGTTATTTGGTTACGAAAGCTGCTAACAGATATTGGTTTTACTTCAAAGAGGCTAGTAAAGTTATGTGTGATAATACCGCAGCAATCCAAATTTTAGAGAATCCATATTACAACATGATCTGACAAACACTTGGAAGTTGATCGTCATTTTATCAAAGAGAAGTTAGAAGCAGGGATCATAGAGCTTCCTTTTGTCCCATCAAAAGTACAACTTGCAGATATTCTTACAAAAAGCTTAACTTAGGTGATCTTAGTAGGTGTCTAAGCAAGT